>SSNR01000035.1:442027-787434 GCA_006937965.1 Callopanchax toddi
CCCCCCCCCCCCCCCCCCCCACCCTCCACTCCTCCTCAATCTTTCTCCACAGCAGGGACCGCATGTCATTCCCCAACACGTGTGGAAAACACCAGGGGAAGCAAGGAGAACCTCTGCATCAACTGCCTTCTCTCATTCAGGCAAAGGTTAACCATTTTCCTCCATCCTTCCCTTCTTCCTTTGGGTGAAAGTCAAAGATTTTATGGACTGATGTTCTGTTGGGTTGATGGTTGAAGTTGAGAGGTGGCAGGAGACCATGCTATCTGATGCAATAATAATAATAGGGATGGGCCGATACCAGTATCGGGTATCGGTATCGGTTAAAGTTACCCGATACCAGTGACTTCACTGTCTGTTAGTGATGGGACCAATTAACACTGATAAGTGGTCTGTTCGCAACTGACAGCCACACCCATTGGCACAGCTGCACCTTTGACAATGAAGGCAGCTTGACTTCTTTTGTTATCTTGAAAGTTTCAACTCATCCTATTGAAAAACAGCCATTCACACCTCCAACCGATTCATCACCCAAGCCCTTTCCCAACAATAACTCCTCTCCACACCCCTCCCTTTCACCCTCAGACCCCCTGCCTGCATTAACAGGCTATTGTTTGTTTCGCCATGAAATTAAAAAGTGAATACAAAGCAGGCATGCATAGTGCTTACAGTCACCCACAAAAAAATGAACAGTTCTCTACAAAGACTCGGTTCTCCTAGTTCACAGTGAAGAGCCGTTCAAAAGATTCGGTTCGTTCATGAACGTCACATCACTAATGTCTGTGACTTGTGATTTATGTTGTAGTTTCCTATATTGAACACTAAGGGGAGCTATTGAGCTAAAGAGGAACAGTGTGGGTTGAGAGCTGGAGATGGTGCCAAATAGTTCATTTTATTTGGTTAAAATGTGGAAAACTGCAATAATTTCACTGTGAAATCACAGAAAATTGTTATTTTTTACCTTATATTTTAGTTTTGTGATCATTTTTATTAATATATATATATATATTTTTTATCTAACTCAGTTATTTGTTGTAAAAAGCAGAGAAGAAAAAATAAAACCTGTATTCCAATTTGTTGCATTTTTTGTGTGGTAGAAGTATCGGTATCGGTACTCGGTATCGGTGAGTACTCGGATTTAAGTATCGGTATTGGATCAGTTTTGAAAAAAGTGGTATCGGCACATCCCTAAATAATAATAATATTAATAATAATAATCTTTATTTATAAAGCGCCTTTCATACAGAAAAAGAACTGTAACTCAAGGTGCTTCACACACACACACACACACACACACACACACACACACACACACACACACACACACACACACACACACACACACACACACACACACACACACACACAGGACACTGGGCTGAGTACAGATGAGCAGGTTCTAAGGAAACGCCATCAGAAGAGCCTTCTGCACCGGCAGCAGCAGGTCAACAGTAGCAGCCAAGGCACCGACACGGGACAACCAGAGGAGGCAGGGCTGAGACCCCCACCTCCACCTGGAACCACCTGGAGAACCATCTCCTGTATCCTGTATCTGTGATTTACAACAGATACCGGTACTCTGTACTTTTTTGAAAGTTTGTGTTTTTAAAAAAGAATAATTTGCCTCTTCCTCCTCCTCCAGAGACATCTGGTCAAATAAAAATGTAAAAAACGTATCCTTGTGATTGTGCATAACTTTTCAAGGTTTCACCAAAACAGCCATGATTTCTAAACATAGGATGGTCTTAGTTTAAAACTCTGGCATGAAAAGCAGCAGACGACATGCCTTCCTTTAAGGAACGAGGCTTTTAATTTTCACGCCGCTTAGCTTATTTAGGCGTCTTTCATTCAGAATTAGCCTTATGCTTTCAGACAGAGTGATGGGATGAGTGTGGCTGTGGGCAGTAAGCTCTCCGTCACCCCGAGCCGAGGTTTCTGGTGTTGCATACTCAGCGATTGCTTCAGAGTTAACTAGAGAGGCTTCGCTGTCTCTCACTTTTCCTTCGTCCTTGAAGAGACGAGAAGTTGTCAGGGTTCTCATAAAAACCCTGAACGATTGTGTCTGTGCGATCTCCCCATCTTTTTCTACCCCTTTTTTTCCCCTTCTTCTCCTTCCAAAACCTGGCCATCTGTCTAATTGTTCACCTCCATAGCTTTAATGCTTTTTACATGCTCCCCCCCTCTTCTTTCCAGGCAATAAACTTTATTTTCTTCGCAAGACTTCAATCTGTAGGGGGAGGGTAGGTGGGCAGGCTGCTCACCTTCTTCTTCCTGCTGGATTTGCTCCAGCGGCCCCCCTCTAAAACCCTCCCTCTGTCCTCCCTCTGGTCTCCCGTTTCTCCATCTCTCCTTCCTCCCTTTCCTCTACATCTCTAGAGAGGCGGATATGTGTTCGTCAAGCTGACACCTGCTCTCATCTTCTCTGCTGGTCATGCACACATGGAGAGCTATCCTATAGAGGAGGCCTTATAGTGACCTTAATTACCACGCTGCTGCCGCATTGACCTTGTTTGGGGAAAAACTCTCATTTTTTTTGTTTTTCGCCCAGTGAAATGAACAACTTTTTATATGGACCACACCCTGAAGTTTCTCTTATATTCCTCAAACTCTCCCCCCCCCCCAAAGAGCGGTTTTTCACTTGTGTACATGAATATGTGGAGCGTGTGAAAGTGACAAGAGGTATAAATGCATATTGCACATATAAGTCATTAAATGAGACAGTTGTCTCCTCTCACCTGTGATTACTGCTGTGTGCAGATCATATAAGCAGGTACCCTATAATCATATCTATAATAGTCATAATCAGGCCTTTAATGTTCTGTAATAGCATCCGTATAATGGTATAGAGTGGCATCAAGAGAATAATTCAGGCATAGATAATGGTGTGATGGCATGGTTTTACCCTTGAGTCACAACATTGAATTTGTTGTGCGCGCGTGTTTCCGTGCGTGTGCCTGTGTATGCATGTAGAAACGCACCCCGGGGCAGCTAAGGTGTCTGTAAAATGCCTGAAGAATCACATTTCCATCGAGAGGTGCTCTTAACCCTTTGTTGTTTTCGTCGTGCTCACTGCTCCGTGGAACGTCCTTGCTGTGAGTGTCATGTATACTTAGCTTTGCAGAGCCACACATGCTGAGGAAAGACATTCCCACATGACGCCCACGCACAGGAGATCATATCGGTGGAAAAGGCTGACAGTGGAGCGGCGGCAGCGGCGCAGAGAGCTCTTCCGGGTGTTATGTGAGCTGACAGCATTCCTTGGGGACGGCAAGCAGGACGGAAAAGAGAGTGGAACCCAAAGAGGGATTCATGAGGGATGCATTCAGGGTTCAGCGTGCTCCGTCTCACTTCATGCTCGTGCGCTAACATATGCTAAAGTCCCATGCGAGCTCCTGTGTAATAGGTAGATTGAACCGAGCTTGTTTGTTAAAGGCTCGGGCTGATGAAGATGAAGCGAGGTGAGGAAGAGGAAAGAAAACGGCTTTGAGTTGACACACTTGACAAACACGGTTATATGGTGTTATTAAAGAGATATACCCCTCTAGGCCTGTGTGCGTCTCTTCTGAGGCCTTTGGCCTGCAGCAGAATGCTACAGTGGGATGGAGAGAATGATGAATATTTAGCTTGTCTTCTCTAGTGTGTAAATGCAGCTATGCATTCATTTCTTAAGTCATTTATCTTTTTCTTCTCCTCCCCTATCCTCACCCTGTCTCCCAACATATGGTGTAAGATGAGCTACACACTAACGCACACTGAGAACACACGTGCACAACCTATAGAGTTCCTCAGGAGTCTTTGTGGTCTCTTTAGAAACAATGCAATTTGCACTGTGGTCGCTGTTGGTTTCAGCTGTGGGAAAAACAGGTTATAGAGAAGGTAAATGAGCCAATCCCTTTTATAAAACTGAGTCACTACTTGGATGAACTCATGGATTCAAGATTAGGATTTCCTCCTCATGTCTGAAGTCAGGTCTTTAATTCAGAAAATTCAGATAAAACGATGAAAGATTTAACTTCAGTTTCTGGCTTTTTTAAGCACATTGATCAGATTCATCCATAACACAGCTTTAAAATTACTTTTTAAGTTCACTGTTGTGTGAAAAGACCAGTAAAATATTGTAATTTAAGGCATATTATGCTGTTTTGGCTTGTTTTTAGCACCCCCTAGTGTCCGTTTTAAATCACTGTGATAAAAACGTTGGCATCGTCTTTGCTCAGAAACACCAAAATATACCTGTTGAAATGTCTCCTCAGCCTTCACTGCTTTCTACTGGAGTGGTTCATCACTCATTCAAAGAAATCAGCTGAGTTCAAACAGGGAGAGAGAGGAAAAAAATCAGGAACCATGAGCTAAAAACACTCCAGTGTTAGGATAACAGCTAGCCACATTGGGTTACCCTAACCCTCGCAAGATACATGACTTTGTGAGACTTGAAGGCAACCGGACCGGAGACTCAGAAGTTGCAAACGCGGTATTCTGGACACAAGCAGCAGATGGGGCTGAGTGACTTTTCATTAACCGGTCATAATAGCACATACTGACTCAAGAAAAATATTTTAAATATATGAAAAAGTTACATAGTGTGCCTTTAAATAAAACTGCATGTTTAAAAATTTGTTTCCTCATGATCATAATGAAAATTAGTCATTAACCAGGGGAAAAAAGTCCCACAAATAACATGTTGGGGCGTCTTTTTATTAAGGTTGTAAAAAAAGAGGCAGCATCTTTTTGATGATGGATGCTCGTGCACTGGATGTGTGTATTAATGACACTCAGTTTTAAAACGATGATTATATTTAGAGATGCAGAGTATTGGGTATTTGTTGATATAACATTTTTCAATAAATTGTATTAAAAGTAGATGAAAGTACAATAAAATTTCCATCCAACCGTTGGAATTGAGATATTATTTCTACCATTAAATCTCCATTAAAAAATGTACAGAAAAACTTAAAAAATAATATGAAAACCATCCAGAAGTCAGGTCAGGGAGTGTCTGGTGATTTTATATTCAACTCATCAGTTTTAAAGTCTAGTTATACCTTATTTTACTGCTTTTGCATTGTTTCATTGTTTTTGTTAATCTCCTTTAAAAAACAAACCTTTTATTTGTATTTAATGATTGGTTTTATTGTACGTTATTTGATGTAAAGCACTTTGTAACTTTGGTTTCAAAATGTGCTCTATATAAATAAAAGACTTCAAAAAGCTCAGAAAATACATTTCTTTAAAGAAACATTCATAAAATTAGCCACAACCTGTGAAATGACTGATTATGTACTGATAATATATTTGTCCCTGACTGAATAGTTTAGAATATTTTTGTTTCGTTTGTCTCAACAGCACAAAGCAAGAGTCGAGGCCATGATGTGCAACCTGGCCTCTCTCCGGAGCGTCAGGGAGTTTGCCGAGTCTTTTAAGGCCAAACAACTGTGAGTAATAGACCTAAATAGGATGAATCAAATCTGTGTTTGTCTACTGAATTTTGTAACTTTCCTTGATAATTTCTGACTCTTGTCTTGTTATATTTTCAGGATGAGATTTTGAATTAGATAAACAGTATTTTATGATTCTAAATCCAATCATACGTAAGAACATGTTGGACTTTCAGTGTTTTAGGATAGTTTCTATGCAGCTATGAGTCCTTTTTGTTCATGTTTTTTATTCAAAAATAATAATTAATATGACATTTATATAAAGAAGTTGAATAAGTATAAAGCAATGATGACACTAAATGTACTTCTGGCCACTCTCTGTATCTATCAGTGCCAAACCTAACAAATATCTAAAATCCTACTGAGGTACACCATATGGATTTAGGAGTGTGTGCGTGTGTGCGTGCGTGTGCGTGCGTGTGTGTGTGTGCGTGTGTGTGTGCATTTGCTTGACTTTGGTCAAAGAACACTTCCCATCACTTATTTTGTTGTGGTCAGCTTTTACAGGATGCGTCTTGCGTCCGGTGGTCAGTCGTTCCGTTGCTATTTCGGGGTCATGAATATTGTCATCCACTCACAGGTCTCTGTGCAGAGGAGTGTGTGTTTATGTGTGTGTGTGGTGTCAAGGGAGCCCTTTGGGGAGAGGCAGGGCAGTCATCGCCCGTAGCAGCCCTGGGGCAGGGTATGGCCATCCAGGGCACACATCTTGGGTCACAGCCAAGCCTCGTGGTGGCTTCCCTCCCTCTGTTTCTTAAAGTTTCCTTCCAGCTCATCCATGGGTTCCGTTCACTCTTCTGTTCCTATAATTGCTCTCTCGTTCCTTTTAAACTAATTGTTTATCTGGTGCAGTTTTTCTGTCCGTCTTTCTTTCATGTTGTCTCCCATCTGCGTCGCTCTCTCTTTACCTCAGTATTTTGGCAAGGTTGTATTTCTTCATTAGCCGTGCTGTTTAGGGGGGGAGAGGGGGACTCCCGGGGGACGTCAGAGTACATTAATTCTCATCAGAAGGCGAACAGAGCAGAGTGGAGGCTGGGAGCTCTGAGCTGTGAATGGCACTGGGCAGCTGTCTGAGTCTACCACCACTCTATTACTGCACGTATGTCTTCAGGCATAACACACACACACACACAAGGCACATGTATGTGCATGCGTCCTCAGACAACGCTGCACAGATGCACACACACGGGTTTGTAAACACGCGTGCACAATAATGCTCCCGCGGCGTGTCATTGACAGGTGAAATGTAATCAGAGTCTTTTTCTTTTCGTTCTCTCGTTTCTCACTCTCTTGCTTTTAAGTGCTTTAGTCAGTGGCTTTCACGCTGCTTTGTGTTCCATTGACCCCGATTCTGCTTTAATTGCCTGTCCTTTGAAATGAAATTACCTGGATATTGATATTGTTGAATGCAGCGCGATTTCATTGGGATGTAATTGATGGAGGACGCCGCTGACAGAAAGCCCTAATACAATTTCTACTGAACGCTCCGTAATTAACACGTGCAATTTGTTCTCACAGCTGATCCTTTTTTTTTAATTCATTTTTTTCCCTCTTGCATTTATTCTGCTTTCATTTAAAGCACCATTTCTGAGTGTAATCCCACCACATGTCCTCTGCATTATGATTATTAATATTCCTTAACTTTAGAATTAGTCACTTTTGGTTCATAGATGTAAATATGGGTCAGACGGAGTGGTGTTCACACATCTTACACTGGATGTGTATTTCCAGTTTCTCTCTTTCCAATAAAGTGCCGTGTTAATGACCACCAGTCTGAGCCCGCTGCTCACACAGGCAATCTCTTCCTGCTGGCCTACATTATCACAGAGGTCAGAGGTCACACCCATGGGGGTTATTTAAAGTAAATATATAAACGGATGTCTCCCTGTTTGGTAGTTAACACCCTCGTTTGACCAGCGCTGAGATTGCACAGTGCACACCGTGTTGTGTGAGGTCTTAATGTGGAGAGAGGGACTGTGGTCGGCAGCAATAGGCCTATTAAAGACATTCATTAGACCTGCGCTTATGAGAGAGGGACTAACTGGTGGGCAGTTGAATTAACAGGCCTTTTACATTACAAGCAGACTCACCAGAGGCCCATCCGAGCGGTGAGGGGGAAATTCTCTCCTGGTCCGAGAAAAGTTGGTTATACGAGTTTTTTTGATCATAAATTTGCAATTTACTTTGAGTGACACGCTGCACTCGCCCCTTTGTCTTTACAGGAAAAGGTCACAGTGTGATAATTCCTATAAAAGGCATAAAAAAGAGTTTAGAGTGGACGCTTTAGTGAAAGGTTAAAACCTTGGGTCAGGAGTTTGTGCCTTGATGTTATTGTAAAGCCCCCAGTGAGCTCAACGAGGTCTGAGCCAAGACTTTTTCCTTGTGTTGCACAATGATGCTGTACTTCACACTCTATTAAACAACAGAACTTGGGGCCAAAAACCAACAATTGCGAGTTGCTGTCTTTTAACCGGGGATGAATTTAGCAGCAACTCATGAAATCACTGCAACTTTCTGTCAATTTATCAGATTACATGTGTGTTTTCTCCTCCAGATCATTAAGTTTAACTTCTTGCGTTTTGGGTGAAAATGTACACACCCCACTTACTGGTGTGTGTGTGTGTGTGTTGATTATGTGCTGAGGTAGGCATTCTTTAAGTTGACTCCCGCCTAGGTTTGTGCTCTTTAATGAACCTAGTGTGTTCAGAGGCCTGAAGGTGATCGTACAGTACAGTACTATGTAATAGCATGGGATGGCTCATTATAGAAAGGCATAACAATTCACACATTAATTTTCCAGCATCCAGTTTTTAATTAATCCAGTAGGCAGTCTTAAACACAGGGTACACAAATTGCCTTCGGCCTCATAATTAATTCTAATGGAAGAAATTAAAAATTGGTGGGGTGTGTTTGGATTGTTCGCCTGTGTTACTGTGCTTTTGAGCTCATTGGAGCGTCACTGTCACCGACAAGGATCTCTCACTCCTTTGACCAATCCAGGAACCTCCTTCCCTGAGCCACGTGTGAAGGTAGATCTGCTCGCCGGTCAGTGGGAATCTAACGAGGGTCTTTTAAACCCCTTTTACAGGCCTCTGTCAGGTGCTTTAAACATCAGGACTTGTGAGAGCGTTGTCTTTCATCTGCCAGCCTTTTTTTTTTTTTTTGGATTTTGTTACTCTGAGCAGAATATTGTCACCCATTATGTCCACCAGCAGTGTGTTTAAATGGTCAGAGAATGGTGTGTTGCTGCTCTTGGATTCTTGCCAGTTGTATTGTGTATCTTGTGTACCAAAGGGAGTTTAAGTAGAAACCATCATATCTGTGTTACTGATGCTCATCCTCTACGGGCATCTAATATCTCTCTTTTTACTTCTCTATCTTTTCTAAACCCTTTATAGTATTTAAATCCACTTTCCCCCCCTTTGTAGACCCCTACACATTCTGGTGTGTAATGCAGCAGTGGGCACTCAGCCCTGGACTCTGACTGAAGACGGTTTGGAGTCCACCTTCCAGATCTGCCACCTGGGCCACTTCCTCCTCGTGCAGTGCCTGCAGGATGTCCTGCGCCGCTCTGCTCCTGCCCGGGTTGTGGTTGTATCCTCAGAGTCCCACAGGTAAACACAAAGAACTAAAGAGATGGTGCTTAGTTTAGCATCAGTGGTTTCAAAGAACAGACTCGTAAAGCAAGGCTTTTAATACGGGCAAGATTTATTGCTATTAAACATTCTTTCAAATTGACGGCTTATCGACCTCTTTAATTTTTAATGAGAACAGATGCATTTCTTGTTTATTAATGCGTCTTTATTTAGGAGGTCTGAAAGTGCTCTGTGGAGTTTTCTTATAAACAAAAGTCTCTCTCGATGTGAAGTGTGTTTGCTTTCTTGTGAAAATGGAAAGATATGTTGCAAAATTGAGGGAAAAGTCATCTTTATTTTAATTAATGCATTCCTGAACTTCTACAAAATAAATCAATACATTGTTTAAACTGTGAAATGGTAAAAATCCACTCGGTTAAATGTGTAATTTGAAATTGATGGTGTAAATGTTTAATTTTGCAGGAATCACTAAGAAATGCAAGAGGTTTAAGGTTTTAACGATCCCCATTAGATGTGATTGTTTTGTTTAGTCAGTACAGTCTGAATTAGAGCTGCATTTATTGAATATTTTAGTATTTGAGTATCCTATTGAATAATCCATACATTAATCGAGTACACAGATATAAACAAACATCAGCTGTTTCTAACTCAACCTGTTAAAAGCTGTTTCTCTGCTGTCAGATCCATATGTTCTCTAATGAAGCATCTACTGTAGGTTTGCAGCTAAAGATGAAATCATTATTTTTTTTCTATTTATTTATTGAAAATACTTCCCAGAACATGCATTTTTATATATAACAGCTATGAGTCACCAGATCCTACACAGCTCTGTCCAGAAACCAGATTTTAGGCCGTTTGTGACTCTTTGGGTTTAATTTAAAAGGTGATGAGCATCACATGAGGATAAGTGACAGAATTACCTGAAAACTCAGAATTTGGTCTGTTCAAGTACAACAGCTTGTCCTCTAATAATCCAAACTTTTTGCTTGTTCTTGTCCTTTATTCTGGAAATGTCTGAATTAGAATGTGTAAACATCGGTAAAATTAATCTCGAAGCTAAATCTGTTTTGAAAAACTTAAAAAAAATTGTTCAGTTTATGGAATCATCGTTGTAAAGACTGATTGTGTCTGCAGGGAATACAACTTTAGTCAGAAATGAGGTAATAACTGTCTCCGTGAAACGTGCAATCACTGAGCAGCGTGAGGTCACGTGGTCTAAACGAAGCCTTGATTCTATTAATATTGCCTTAAGGATTTTATGTAATCAGCTTATTTGAATATTGAGGTGAATTGTTTCAGTCCTAGCCTAAGTCCTGCAGGATCAATGAGCTAACAACTAGTCTAACTGGTTAAATTTTACAGCCGTTATTATTTTATAAACTTTTACATGTCCCAACAAATTCACATTATAGTTATTTGGTCAGAAATATCTTTTAAAACCCGTGACCGACTTGACCCCTGTACCGGGAGTGCTGCTGCTGCTGATGTTCATGCTAGTCAAAAACCAGGAAATCAAAATTAGAGGTGGTCAAAAGAATATTACACTCAGCTTGAGCTTATTCATCTTCCAGTGTTGAACTACCACTCACAGGTTGGTGTAGTAGAGAAGAAGCCTAACTGATATGATCTTTACTCTGTCGTTTACCCAGCTCTCTTTCACAGCGGGGCCATACTAGAGTCACTGCTAGAGTTAAAGCAGTGATTTCCCTAAACTTCCCTGCCCAGCCGTCAACCCTTCAACTTGCCGTTACGAGCGCCACACTGGCTAGTTTTCAGGATAAATTTGACAGATAAGACTTACTGTGTATTGTCAAACATGACAGCCTCACTCACTGAAACTCATTTCCTTCCACACGCTGTCACTACGAATCAAACGTATCATCAGCATGATGGATGGACTTATCAGCTAAAATTTACTTTGATCAAGTATCTGCTCCTCGCCGTCTGACCCCCTGACTCAGCCATTTTCTTCCTTCTGTTTTTTCCTCTTTATTGTTCTTTAAATCTGTCTTTTTTGTTAGGCAACTCCACTCTACAGACTTGTGTTTTTTTTTTCTTTTTTGTACACGGTGGAGCCCGATCTGTGAGAGACCGAGCCCTGAGCCATGTGTTTCAGAATCAGTCTCTGTCTGTGCGCAACATTGATTCTGGCTTCAGTCAGTCAGACGGCCAAGCGGTGATTGATTGGAGCTGTGCAGAGTGACCTGAGAGTAGGGCAGCGTACACAGAGTTATTCTAGCAGATCAAGCTGCACCATTATTACAGAAGCCCTCATATGAGCTCCGTTATACATGAACGATCGGAGCATGGCTTCGACACTTGGATTCACATGGGGTCATGCTGCCACTTATCAGTGTATTATCTGTTGTTATTGGTTGATTTCTGCAAGTTCTACCTTTTGCAAACACCAGGAATGGTAAAAAAAACAAACTCCACTTTTTTTTTTTTGTCTCTGTGGCTTTCTGTCACCTTTACTACCTCTAACCATTATCTCTCTCCTCTACAACCAGCAGTGGCTTTACCTCCTTCAAAGGAGGCTTAAGCAGGACCAGAGAGAGTTAGTTACTCTAGTACCGACTAGAAGAATTTAGACGATATCTCATATTACATCTTCCATTCTGTCCATCCTATTCCAGGCCTATAATGCATCCACTGAAGCTGTCTTCTTTTTTGTTTGTTATTTACGGTTTCTGCCGATTTCCCCGTTATTCACTTAGCTTCCCCTCACATGCAGCGTGTGACCCCTGACCTGCCAGTATATTGTATTCCCTAAGCTCCTGTAAGGGACAGGAATGGGTAAGATGGACGCTCATATAATGGTTGGGTATTTATCAGTTTTCACCACTGGGTCTTGGTGTGAAATTCACCAAGGACCAGTTTACTTTGCCTTGCACTGGATAAAACAAGAGTAAATACTAACTTTAATGAAATGACCTCTAATAGATCTCAGCTGGTGCACTTACGCTGTACTTTTATGTATATTGTACAATGATTGCCACAGAAATATCTATTGCACTGATTGCAAATTTAACTGGAGACAACTTAGGGATATTTTAACAAACTGTAGGAAGGAAACACCCTCAGTTGGTACTCAGGCAATTGATTTATCAACCTCTACTTGCTAAAGTAGTTATGAAGTTGCAGCACATGAAATGAAAAGCCTGCAGATGTTGTAATTTAGCCAAGCAAGGATGTTGCGGAAGGCGACAGTAAACAAGAGGCACCGAGCTTGTAAAATCACAACAAGGAAACCAGGTGACATTTTGATTGGTTGTTTTCTAATGACTGGATTAATATGTAGAATGTGTTGCACTGGTTTAGAGTCATTCTCCTCTCTCTCTCTCTCTCTCTCTCGCTCCCTCTCTTCCATTTTCTCAAACACACACAGTGTAGTTTTGGTGTCCACGTGTTGTGATGTGGTGCGACTGCATAATAACAGGAGTAGTGTAATGTTTAAGGGGCCTTGTCAAACATCTGGAGTTTAACAGCTCTGTCGCAGACAATTAAAGAACATCATGTCACGTCTTTGATTTGTATGCAGCCAGCGCCACACATCTGCTGTCACGAAGCCTTCACAGAGCCCAGAATCCAGACTCATCCTCTTTATGGGAACTACTTTTCAGGTTCACAGACCTGTTAGACTCCTGTGGAAAGGTGGATCTGGCCCTGCTGTCCCCCTCAAAGGAGGAGTACTGGTCCATGCTGGCCTACAACCGCGCCAAGCTCTGCAACATCCTCTTCAGCAACGAGCTCCACCGGCGTCTTTCACCTCATGGTGTGACCTCCAACGCAGTGCATCCTGGGAACATGATCTACACCTCCATTCACAGGAGCTGGTGGTTGATGACTTTCCTCTTCACGCTGGCCAGACCTTTCACTAAGTGTATGGTAAGAGAGCACGCTTAAATGAAAAAGTGTCTAGTCACCGTGCGTCTGCACAAACAGCTCAACCGATGGCCTGCAGAGCGCGCCACGCTGTATTGGCGCCTTTTTATTGACTCTGATGCAGTTTTTTTTTACTGAGCCCGTATTTGTTTTGGCACATTCTTGGTAGTGAGAACAGGAAAAGGATGGAGAGGGGTTGATCTGCAGTGTCCTTGGGGTGATGCTCTGCTTTCATAGATAGAGCTGTGCTGTGGTTTGTTTTCCTCGTCTCTCTGTGACTGTTTATTTAACTCAGAGACGATATAATAGATATCACAACTGTTGTTTTACAGTAAATGTTCTGCAAAAGCCATTTGCTCATGTGACAAGAGGAACAAGTTTTTTGTTAAAAATGTTTTGATCCTATGTTATGTGCCCACCTGGAAACCCAGTATTATTTGATGCAAAGACTTGTCTGAAAGCAGAGCTACATTAATCACGTTAAAGTTTGAAAAGCTGTTTTGGAGACACTTAAAGACAGAATCTTAGTTGCCTGAGAGGCCTTTTCTTTCTTTCTGTCTTTCTTTTACGACATTACAACTTTAATTTAGAAGTAGCTGTAAAACTAGATCCCCTCAGAAAATTGACACTTCACCGGGATGGTTGTTGGAGTAACTGGACCCCTGTGCTTCTGGGAGCTTTGTTTTTTTGGGTCAAGAGCTCCTGGTAGGGTCATTATCTGCTGAAGGAAAGAAGCTGCAACTGTTACAGGAGATACAGTTGTATATTGAGGTGTTGTCTTCAGAATGAAACTTACAGCATAAGGGCTTTACTTTTTTATTTTATTTTGTAGGAGAGTTGCCCAAAGAGATTAGAGTTTTTCAGTTTTTGTGAGGTCACTCAAAAATCCCTTCAAAAATAGTGCTGTTGGGAGGAGAAACCTGCCTGATCTCAAGTCTGTGAGATGTGAGGAAAACCTGTGACATGCATGATGCAGTTGTAGTATTTTGCAGTGTCAGCATGACTTGTGATAATTAGACTAGATACATCAGATGTCGGGTGTTTTCACACAGTCCATGCTCTATTTTCACACTTATTGTGGTTTGTTTGCACAAGTGTGAACACCGTAATTGCACGAGGGTGCAAACAAACTCCAGAGCGGTTCATTTATAGTTTGAACTATCAAGTGTGTGCTGCAAATTTGAGCCAAGTGAAACTCTCATAGGCACGTTTGTGTTGCATTCTGTGATGCAACAGGGCACACAAGCATTGCATCCAAGTTCTGCATGATCTGTGCGAATTAGTGGGACAGTTGTCATTGTAAATGTGTGCTGGTGTAAAGTAATCTTTTGATTTGTGGTCACACATTAGCATTTTTTCTAGAATCACTTCATTCCTTCGAACTGGAGAGCTGTATGTTATCTTTGTGTTTGTGTCTGTCCTCTTCAAATAAAGCCATCAAATCCAGATCCAGCTCTGTGATTTGTCTTGGTGTGCATTGTGCTCTCTAAGGTTTTTCAGTGGATAGCAGCACGCTACCCTTTAGGCTTCACAGCCTTCTGATCTATTCTTTAGTTTGACAATTACATCTTTCCATTAGCTGTTCTTCATACTTTATCAGTTTGGTGTTTGCACTGAAGTGAAAATGTGATGTGTTGAAAGGCAGCGCGGTGGAGTTTTAATGAAGCGTTGTTCTGATCCATCATGTTTGACAGACGCAAGGCCTCGGGCCGTCATTTGTCTTTCCGCCTTTTGACATTGGATGAGAGATGAGAGGAACCGCTCCTCAGCACAAAATGCCAAGCTGATCGTTTCTTTGACTATTTTTGTCAGAAAACTCCTTTTTTCCCTCCCTCTCTTTCTTCTTTAGTGCAACATTTTCTTAACTCTTTCAAACTTCTCCTGCTTTGTTTCTTTAAATCTGGCCAGTTTGATTTTTAAGGGGTCTAAACTTTGTTCAGCATGCATTATGATCCCATGATTTGGTAGTAGATGTAACTTCTATGTTCTTTGCGTGTCTAAGAAAAGGTTCTTAACATTTTGAAATCGTGCACACAGATGCAATTAGCAGAGCTTTTTCTCCTCCAGAGTGTGGTGATGCTTTTCTACATCTCATTAATTAAACGTGGTGTAGATGTTAGTAAATATTAAAGGACAAAAGTGGAGCTAGTAATTAAATTCTGGTGTGCTGACGCAGCGATTAGCTAAAATTTGTGTCTGATAAAGGCCACACACAGACTCACGCACACAGATACACCGGCACACCCTTAAGCTGAACATTTGCTCTTATTTAAATCTGGGGTTGATAAGGCCCCTGAAAGTGTATCCTCTTTAAAATCCCACTCCTCGCTGCTTCTGCCCCCACATTAAGGGCTTAATAAAACAGTGATATTATTTCAGTTATTGGTTGCAGGGATATGAAGATGCTATCGTTTTAATTGCTTGCGTACGCTTGCGGGATCCGTGGAGATTGTTCTGGGATGCAAACATAAGCAGAATGTCGACTCCAAAAAACAATCACAAGCCCCCCATGTGTGTTCTTGCACAAATAACCAGCCTTTCATTTAAAGCACAGGTTTGATTTATAGGAGCACAGGTGGAGTGATGCATACGGTTTCTCTGCACAGACACACACACACATGAAGAAAGACACCAATGAGCTCACAATGTTCTGATAACCTTAACACCTTGAGTCACTGTAATTCTGTTATTTGATGGTTTATAAACTGGAAATAATTTATTTTCATTTATTAATTGTTTCATGCTATTTTGTTTGCAGATCGTCACTTTCAAAGCTCAGTTTTATCTTTTTGACTCCCTATTTTTGGTTTAACCGCAACAAAAATATATTTAGTCTTCTGCAATTTTTCCTTTTTTGTGTTCTGTTTTCCACTTAAGAGAAACTTCTCTATTAGCAAGAAGCACAGCCCCCATTTCTACTGATGTACTGAGCTGATTTCATTTTGCTGAGTTGAAAAAGACATTTATAAAGAGCCATGACATCTTTAATCAGCCAAACTATCTCTCACTAACATCATGTTCCCTCCCTGTGCCTTGATCTACTTATCAGAGATTGTACAACCAGGCCTCTAACTCCTGTTTCTTTTTTTTATTTTTAATTCGGCGTGTTTGGAGTGGGAGTTTTCCTTCTGTCCTTTGGTGTGACTATCAGTGTTCAAGGATCTGGCCTGCAGTTGAGTGCGTGTGAACGAATGAAAGACTTAAGAGAATAAGTAAGGAGAAAATAAGAATAGGCGTTGCAATTTTGCAGCTGCAGATTTAAACACCTAAATTCTGATAGATTTATTTTTATTTTGCATTGCGAAATGTTCTTTTAGTCTTTTAGATCATGACCACGGTGCTCACTTTGAACCAAAAGTCTGGACTCACATTTAAACGGCACATAATGAATTTCAGTGACTGTTGCAGTTATTAGTTGGGCTATAACCTTTGTGGAGTTGTCACCATGCTGTCGTGCTGGATCGCTGACCCTGTGACATTTTGTTGACTGACTGATTGCTCCCTCAAGATCAGTGTACCCTCAGGCTCCGAGCAGCTGGCTTCAGCCTACACTCGTCAAATCTATACTTTAACTATACGCACAGATAATGCTGAGCAGCACGGAGATCTGTGTGGGCAGCGGCGTCAGTGGCTCATCATGCGCCATAATGGATGGGGGTAGGGTGGGGTGGAGGGGGGGGCACACCTAAGAGGTCCTATGCGACACCAAAGTTCCCCGAGGGGCTGGTTTCATCACCTCTTTCGCCTTGTCCCGTGCTTCCCAGCGTTTTAACGTGATTATTTCTCCCAGGATCCTGCCTCGGGCACCCAGCCACCTTTTTACATATGCACGGGCTGAACTTTTGACCAGCAGACAGGGCTGCCTTGGAGAAACGGTGGTTCAGGCTGGAGATGTGGGACTTACCAGTGCTTCCTCCGCTGAGCCATTCCCGCTGTGATCAGGCGCTCAGTCCTGCACCTGAGGGGTTAAACCTGAAGAACCTGCAAGTGAGACATCAGCATTACCACACCGTGTGACAGACGCACAGCGAGGCACAGCAGCCACTGGTACCTCGATATCAGTTTCTCTGCGGCAGACAGACATAAGGTCAGATGCTCTGTCTTCTGTCTGGTGTTACCCACAGATGCAGAAGCTCTGCCTCACACTTTGGTGCTGTATATGTGTGTGTGTGTGCGCGTGCGTGTGTGTGCGCTGCTCAGCCATGTGGAAACAAAGAGGAGCAGAGGTCCCAATCTCCCCACCAGCCCTCTTTTTTCCCCTCTGCGGGGTTAGATGAGCTGCCAGGGCGTTGTAATAGAGTCCTTTTGGATGATTAGGAGCTGCTCAGGAGGGGGTCAGCTCCAGCCTGACTGGAAACACCATGTAGGTTTCTCCTCTGTGGCGTAGACGGATTATTACACATTAGGCCAATTGAAGAACTTCTCTAATGATTCTTGGATTTCTCTTAGCGGCCGTGTTACAGATCACTTTTGAGGAACCAGATAATGTTAATGAAATATTCCTGTGAGACGTTTCCCGCTGTGCCGCTCCGCTATGTATGGAAAAGACGGGGATGTAGAGGGAGAGATGCAGAGAGAGGGATGTAGGGAGGGAGAGCTGTGTTTGTAAGAGGATGGATAAAAGCACACAATCCTATTTGGCTGTATTGACATATGTGTTTCTGCCCAATCCTGTTACTGGGATTATTGTCTACAGAGATACCATTTCATTAAGAAAACACACATGCTCAAACACGCACGTACGGACACATGCACAAACACACGCACACACACACACACACATGGAGTCGGTGTACAAAGATGGCCTGAGGCCTGGTTATATGGTCCATTGCACAGGGAAACTGTGTAAATGGTTTATTGTGGATGAGTTGATGTGATGGAAAGCGTGTCTGGATCAATAAAGAACCAATCAAATGCTGACAGTCTGCTACTGTATGCAGTCAGTCATCCATCCCTCGTGCCTGCGTACGGTTATACAACATGAGTGTGAAGGAGGCATGAACAATATCCCCGTTGAAAACCGATGACGGCGAGGAGGAAGGAAAGTCATTTTTCAGCAAACTTTATTTTTTTGACGTTCTTATTTTAAGTAGCGGCTTGTTCCTGAAAAATGATGTTCGTCGTCTTTACGTAAACGTCGCATCTGCGCCTATCTTTGAGATATCATTCTGTCACAGACCGTAAGGAAGAATTGTGATTTAGAGCCTGAAACTTCACAGCTCTTCCAGCTCCAAACACCTCAGGGAGGCCATTAGGATGGCTCCCCAGCTGGGGTTGTCTGAGTCTGGATTGAGTCTGAGTTGGGGCTTGGCTAAATTACCCCAGAGCCACAGGTCAGAACCAGCTTCATCACCAAGGTACTCCATCTCTAATAGAAGGGATCAGAACAGGCCAAGAGCCAGAAAGTGACCTGGCCAAAGAGACATCCTTTCCCACTGACCTCCTGACACTCTCACATCTTCTTCAGAGCTTCCAGCTTTAGTCCTCAAAAAGGAGGGGAAATTCAACCCATCAGCCTTTTGTCACCCGTCCACCAGCACCGCTTTCTAACCACTGACCCTCACAACTCGACGCACATAGACACACACACACACACGCAACACCCCCTCCCCTCTTTGTAGTGACACAGAGCTGATGGACTATTTTTCAAATTGATTTCAAAAATGTACATAAGCAGCCGATCCCCTAGCCCAGATTACCTATTGATTTTTAATATGAAAAGCTCATTATATAAGCAGGAACTGCAACACAAAAAGCTAGCCAACCTTTGCATAAATCCTTTAATTGAATTTCCAGAGCCCGTGGTTCTACATTTTTTAATTAAATCCATTTCTTTTTTTAAGGGTTGCTGTGTAATTTGCATGCTGTGAAGTGGGTGCTGTCCCAGATAAAGTGCCATTGATCCTTATTAAGGCTCACCTCTGGGCTCGCTGAAAACCAACCGCAGAAATTAAATGTGCTCATGGTGCATACACTTATTGCCCGCATGATAGGATTAGAGGCACAGAGACAGAGGGGTGGGGGGGGATAGAGATGGAGAGGGAAGGAGTGATGGGGTAAGAGAGGAGGAGGCGGGGGGGGGGGGGGGGGGGGGGGGGGGGCTATTATTAATAGTTGTTCATATTAATGTAATATTTCACCTGTCCTCCTGTGGGATGAGGTTGTTAATAAATACAGCTCGGCTTAGGCGTTATTTGGGTTTCTCCTGGTGGTCTGTCGGTGACTTCAGATTTGTAGGTAGCTTTTAAATTTGTCACCGCTGTGATAAATGTTCCTACACATCCCCCCCCCCCCAAGTTAAACCATTTCCCCCCAGAAATACTCCCATGTATATAGATTTCTTAATAAGGAAAAGTGCTCTTGATTGCATGAACACATGTAAATGAAGCAAATGATCATATCTCATATCGATGCTGAGGAGGTCACGATCTGCAGTCCATCTAAGTAGAGGGTGTTTAACTGCCTATTTAGAGATGAAATGATACTTAATTTTCTTGTCCTTAGCCTCTTTAGCGTCTGCTCACATGGGGTGTGTGTGTGCGCATGAAGGTGAAGGTGTGTGTGACAGTGATTTTTTTTCTTTTTATCCCGCGTTTGTTCTACCTGATCGTTGGCGAAGCAGGCCTCCCCTCTCCCGTCTTCCTGCGCGGCTGTATGCAGACGGTGGAGTAAATCAATAAGGATTAACCTGCGACCTCAGCCACATACTTATAGCCCAGTCGTCGTTGCACACACATCTCTCATCAGTTTCACTTAAACACTGAGCCTCACTCAATAAGGCACAACACGCTAATTCATTTCAAAGATGGAAAGGCCCCCATCACAGACCTCTCTTTTACCAGAAGCCCAGACGGCAGGATTAACAAGAAGTACGGCCACAAACCCGGCTAACGGCAGAGGAGAATAGAACTCTGCATGCATGTGTTGCTGCAAACGCACTTAGCATTAATTATCATTATTTGTTGATCTTCCCACTTTTAAAGAACTACTAAAATCCCTTTAAATGTTTTGCATTTCATTTGTTCACGCTCCACATTTACCTGGCCTATCTAAGAATAATTGATTAATCAGTTATCATCATACGCGCTGATTTATTTTCTCTTGATCGGCTAATTAAAGGTGCAGCCGACAAGGCCTTTCCATTAACTTGCCATTATGAAGTAAATGTTGTTTGCACAACGTAATGACTGTGGAAAAATGACACCATCGGTGCTTAGATTGGTTCCCGATAAACCTCAATTTCACTGTGCAGGTTTTTTTCCCTCTCTCTTTCCTTCCCTCTGGCTGCCAAGTCTTTTGGGAAAACAAAGACTCAATTTACAACACATGGAGGCTCGTCTGCAATTAGAAGTCCAAACGTGACGATGGATTTCAGTTGTCTTTCATCTGAGCAGCTTCTACCATCACTGTGTCTGTGGGATTCTGTTAGCAGATTTTTATCCTTTCATGTCTAGATTAAATGAATAAATATAATAAATAGACAAATCGCTAAAGGAATGCTGTTTAAAACCAATATGGAATTTTTGTTGGGTAAAATGACCCTTTAAAGTGCTGGGAATTTGTTGTAATGAGCTTTAGATTTTCAGAGAAAACGGCTGACTCATAAGGAAGTCAGTGAGCACAATCTGTGTTTATTTTAAACAGACGTTGCTGTGAGAAAAGGAAAACTGGGTTCACACAGTCTGTAGGAGCTCTTTGAGTGGAAACCTTTTATGCTTTGTTTTTTTTTTTTTTTTTGCATTTTAAGTTTTCCTTCTGAATTAATGACATCAGCTGATATTTCTGTGTCTTTGGTAGTGCACGTGAAAATGTGTGTGTGCGTGTCTTTGCATGTGTGTGTTAAGCAGTGCAGTGTCAGCAGGATGTGCTGCAAAGTATTGACCCAGACCCGTCCTCTGCTCTGACTGGCTTTTGTCCCTAACTTGTCATGTCTCTGTCTCGTCTCTTCTTGGTTTGTCTTTTTGTGAACTGATCAGAGTTTTCGAATTGTTTTAATCATTTCAAATATTACAAGCAGTTTTGTTTGATGTGTCCGCTCAGTGATGCTCGGTTATACTGCCCAGATCTTCTTTTAACCCACAAACGGGTTCACGTAAAACTAATTCGAATAAAAATAAGTGTGAAAACGTTCTCGTTTTGCCCTGTGGAAGTCAGAGTTTCTCACACTTTGCTCTTCTGTCCTTTTATAACATCTGAATCAAAACAAACTGCTACCTGAGGAGTGTGAGGGTGCCGGCCAGAAACAAACAAAGCCGATTTCCCTTATTTCATTTCATAATCTAATCAATCAGACTAATACAGCCTGGTTCCTTTTCTGTCCCCTTGCTAAGCAATCGAGCATACATATTTACACACACATGCACGCACAAACTCACAGAGAGCATCCTAAATGCCTGTGAAGCGGGTCGTTCCAGAAGTGGAACCCCCCCATGGGGGTTAGGCCACTCCATGTGTTATTGATTGCATCGCTGTTGCATGTTGTGCTCAATCATGTGTTCCATGCGTCTAGCGTTGTCCTCTCCCACCTGGCCCATTAGATTAAGCTAATGCATTCAGCCATTGATTGTTCATTACACTCAGACCTGATCAGCCGATCGTCTACCTGGTTTGACTCTACTTGACCGGTGAACCCTGGCTCCTGTGTCATCTCACCAGCTCTAATGTGTTAAACGCACACACACACACATATGCAGCTCACGGCTCCATCTGACGTGCATCATGTTCGGTCTGCTGGAGGTCTACCTGGATGATATTCGATTCTCAGACTGTACTTGTGCTTTTTCTAATCACATGCAACAGAGCGCTATAGATTGCCACAGTTGTACCTGCCATAGAATTCATTCTTAAAACCGTCGAGATGAAAGAAGGAGTTATGAAATATTTTTTCCACATCCAGCTCACTTAGCAGACTATACTTGCACATTTTCTGGGATTTAGTATAACTTTGTGGTAATTTGATGTTTTACTTTTACTCTTCATGAGCATCAGTTTGGATGAGTTTAGTGAACAGTTGAGTTTAAAGAGCTAAAAACTCTAGATGTGATTAAATAGGTGATTAATGAGACAGAAAGATGAAAATAACCTCAACCAACCAGATTATGTTTAGGAAAGAAATTCATTAAGACGACTTAAATTGGGATAAATACAATTTTCAGTTGAAGTGGATTTCCTGCTTTTGTTGCTGTGATGTAAAGATGTCCTGACCAAGATTAATTTTTTGTCACAATACAGATCCAAGCCATTTAAGAATAAGTATTACAGTAGCTGATCCAGTACTTGCAGATACATCAAATCTTCCTGTGGGATAAATAAAGTATTTGAATTGAATTCTAAACACTAAGTGGAGACTGACCTCCTCTCTCCATTTCTATTTTAAAGTGCTTAAGACATGTTGGTATCTCACAATTTTTTACAGCAGCTGTATTAAAACACAGCTGATGTGAACCTGTAGAGGAGTGGTCAACAACACAGAGTGCAGTCAGCTGCTTCGATGATCAATAAAAAGTGTCTTGGTCCTCCTGCAGAGCAACACACTCTGGTTACCTAATCTAAGATCACCTCTGGTCTTGATGGAAACGCAACAGACTTGGAGCAGAAACAGTTATTTACTTTTTAACTCCTTAAATGTTGGGTGCTGTTTGTTAAAATGACCATTTGTGTTTAATTATAGGTCAAATGTTCTATCTGGCATCTTTACATGTAACGCTACGTTTTTAGCAACATGCACAACAATGAGGGTCTTTTAATAATGTTGGTTTGTCATGATTTTAAACCAAACTTAACAGAAGTTATCTGAACAATAAGTCTCCTTCCCAAGCCACTCCCGTCCTTCCTGTTTTCCCTTTTCTTTATTCCCCCTCTCTCTACAGTATTGAGTCTGTGTGTGAGGAATAGCTGTTTTAGGGACAGTCCTATTGACGTGCATGTGTGTGCAATGTGAAGCACCGAGCTGAGTGATCGGGGATAGATGTCCTTATTGGATATGAGCTGGCTACTCCGTGGCTCTGCATTAAATTTGTATTGAAGAGGAAATTAATGAATGGATAATTTTATTGATGTTTCTGGTATTGAACATATAAACAAAATGTTCTTTTGAAGCTTTGTGTGAGTGTTGCACCCCAGCAGGAGGGAGGGGTCCCAGTTGTGCTTAAGAAAGAATAAGTCCATGTTAAGTCCATAGTGTATTGGCAAAGAGAGCGAAGAGATCGATGGGAACCTGGTGCTTGAGACAGACCTTAATTGTATTATTTTCTTTCATATTTCTGTCCTCCCACATCCATCTCAACCCAGCAGTGACGGATTTGATATGTCTCGCTGACATTGTCATGAAGAAGGATTTGAATTTGAGTGGTTTTTAAAAAGGAGTTTGTTCAGCGTTTATTTGTGGAGCCACACACACCGTAGTTATAGAGTGTTTGACACGAGGAACATTTCTTTCTGTTTTCTCTAACTTTTCGGTAAATGTTCCGATGCTTCCCCCCCCCCCCGTAGTGTGAATAAAAGCTGCACCAAAGCTGCTTGGAGGTCTTCATTATCAAACACGTAGAACTTTTATTAAGTGGAGACGGACAGATTTTTATTATTTTTTGAAACTGTTCGTGAGATGGGAACAGATCAAAGAGATGAGAGATGGCGAGTGGAGGAAAGTTGTTTAATTAAAATGAAGCGATGAAGTGGGGATAGCGGGATCGTCTTTGATGCGTGTTCTGGATGCACCGGATACGTTATGCAGTTATTACACACAAATTTTGTTTAAGAGGAGCCGGCGGAGGGTGGGACATTAGGAGGTGTTGCAGACGCAGAAAAGGAGAGAGGAGAAGGGGTGAGCTTGATGAAGTTTCTGATTATCCAGCCTCCTCTTGCACAGGGAAGAATTACTGAATGCCATTTGGGTCAGTGCTCTTTATGGAACTACATTTATGAAATACATCTCTCCCCCTCTTTCGTTCTCTCTTTCTGTCTCTCCCTTTCTGTAACTCTCCTGTCCTCCCTCCCTCTCCTCTAATTGGAGATGCCATAAAGGTGTGTGGGGTCAGTGGCTGTTCAAGGTGATGCTGCTTGCCTTTGTGACACAAATACCACTGAAACTGTACTTCCTAATCAACCTTCTCCTGCCTTCCTCACAGAAACTACAGACCTAAAATTGTCTCTTGCACCTCGAGCAACACAAGTTTTGCTGCTCACCTAATCTGTGAAAACTTTTTTGGGTGATATATGGTTCTGTGGGTTGTAGCGCCGTGCTCGCCGCCCTCCTCTTTCAGCTCCACTTCGTGTCCTTGTGCCAGCTTGTTAAGCCAGAGGGCACGCTGTGGGTGAATCAGAGATGCCGCTCTGCCAACATACCCAGCAGGAAAAACCCTGCCAAGGGTGCCAAGGCCTCGAGAGAGAGAGAGAGAGAGAGGGGGGGGGGGAGGCAGGAAAAGAGGGAGGACGTGGGGAGGCACAGAGGGATTGATGAGTGTTTTGAGATGAATGAAAGAAAATGAAGATAGAAGCTGACGGAAAATAAGAAGACGGTGAGATTTAATGTGAAAAATGCAAACAAATGCTGAGTAACCTCTGTGTTCATCCTCCCACTGATTGTTTGAACAATCAGTTGTTGCAAAGCCAGAAGTTCACAAAGAGGTGCAGGCTCTTTGTGTGCAGCGCGCTCTGACTCAGTGCTGTTTTAGGCCAGTAGGGGTCATTGTAGTTCAACTGACTGTGCAAACAGGACCTGATGGGGAAGTGTTGAAGCTGGAGGGGGAAACCGCTGCAGCTCAGGTGGAATCAACAATCTGACCACTTACATGAATGCATTAATAAAATCATTTATTCTGACCGTTTTTATCATTTTCTGTATGGTAGCTGCTGCATGAGTCATTTGAAGCAGAATGAGCTAAATACTTGTATTAATATAGCTCTAATTCAAACCCTTCTGTGTTTTGGTTTGATTTAAAATGCTCAAAGTTAGAAGATTATTTATTGTGTTCAAACAAGACGCCATCTTTAATTTTATCTACTGGTTTCAGGCAGGTGAGATGAGTCTGTTTGTCTCACAGGACTGAGGAAAAGTAATTGCCAGGTGTGTTTTTATTATTTTTTAAGAAGGCCTCATCTTTCACCTGGACTTTTTAGTGCTAAAATAACTTTAAGTGCACATTTAGTTATAGAACGAGGAATGATTTATATATATATATATATTTAAAATCTCAACCTCAAACTCTTGTGAAACTTTTCATTTCCAGCCTTAATTTGTGTATTCAAATGAAGCCGTCCACCACAGCCGTTGACCTCCAGTAGATGAATATTAGATGAAACAGCAGCCAATATGCGAATAGCTGTGTTCAAGACAGCAACGATTTTAATGGCAGCAAGCAGCCATTAACAGTATATCTGAAAATAGACAGAGTATTTTCCATAGATCATTAATGACGGGAAATCTATCCCTTTCCCCCTCCCTCCATCCTGCAGAATATTCCCCTTTTTTGTGCTGTCTTTATATTTTTCCTCCTTTACTGTATTTCACTTGAGTCATTTTTTTAAAAACGGCTTGTCTTTCAGCTTGAGCTCGCTGACGGTTTCTACACCAATGAAGGCCTGTTGGGGCTCAAATTAAAATGCACCTGATATTTGAATGGAGCCCGCTAATGTCTGTTTAGTATATAATCCACGTCCCCTCCTCCCATATTCCTTGTTATTCTAGTTTAGTGCTGTAATCAAGCAGGGCTTGCCAATAAAGTTTATTGTACGGAGCTAAGTGTCAATATCACACACACACCCAGGGCAGAGAGGTCCCTTTAATTAGAAAAGGAGAGACAGGGGGCTCCGTGTCTCTCTCTCTCTCTCTTTCTCTGTGTGTGTGTGTGTGTGTGTGTGTCCATGAATACATATATGCATGTTTGTGCTTGTGTTTACGTGTGTGTGTTTGGACTTCCTTGTTGATTTTAACCATCACAGACTATAAATGCCACTCAGAGTTAAGAGCAGACCCGTTCTTTATAAAGACGACACGTAAATAAAAAATGCAGGAAAAAGAATATAATATTTCTGACATCAACGTCAAAAAATTCCTCTGCTTTTATGAACAAATCAATTCCAGTTTTACATAAATATTGAGCCTAGATGTTGTGAATCTGTGTTGGCTCTGAACAAACAATAATCCCTGCTATATGAAGTATTGATTAGACCCACTCCCTCTCTGTGTGGCTTTATTAAAGGTACAATTGTAAAAGTCTTTATGATGATGGCGTAATGTGACGGGAGAAAACTTTCACCACGACGGCGTATGAGCCCTATTAAAGGCATTTATTGAAATGTTCTTTTCCTACAGAATATTGTGAGATGTTCGTATTTCCAGCCTACATTTAATTCAAATTGAATCAGATTTTTCTTTCCTTTTAATTCTCTGAATGGAAGCCAGTTCCTGTTTTTTCCTCTCTCCGTGTTCCCGTTTTCCCATTAGGACACTTACAAACAGCTCAGTTAATATGTGGAATCGTATTACCGATATGAATTCTCTGATAAAAGACAGTTTTACCATTGGCAAAATTGGAAACGCCTCCCACTCTTAAAGACAGAGTCCCACTGGTGAGGCTCGCCGCTTCAATCAAACAGTAAAAACAAAAAAACCATTTCCCCATTACAATGCAAAGAGATTAAAGGCAGATTAAACATAGAGTTTGGGCGCCGGGGTCCGTGCCAGCCACCGATAGCTGTGTTAGTCTGACAGGGAGAGGAGAAGATGAGGGGATGATGAGACCGGAGTAAAAAAAAAAAGAAAGGAAGGAAGAGAAGTGAGGGGAAAATGTGAGGGAGAGCAGATGGAGGAGTAATTTGCGTGGGATGTGGTGGATTGGGGGAAACATGGCCGTGTGTCAGTGCTGAGCGATGCCTCTCGTTCTGAAAGAAATCAATTTAGGGTAGGACGTGAACGCCGTGCATACAATAATTGAATATTACTGCTTACTATCTCCTTCACATGCAGCTGCTCTGCTCCGCAGCGCGAGCTGTACAGAGGAGTGAGCGAGCGAGAGGTTAGGGCGAAATTATTGAAGAAGTTCAAGTATTGTACAGATAATAAGAGATACTTCAAATAATCTCTTCAAGAGGAACTTCCTTAGAGTGTGTTTCTTATATCATGTTTATCAGATTGGCTGATGGTTTGTCCTCTTCCTCCCCCTCCTGTCTGCCCGTCGGTCTCTGTCTGCCTGTGACTCCAACCTGTCAGATCCATCAATTCTGTCTGGGTCACATGGCACGATCAATAATCACAACTGTTAATCAATGAGCTTTTAAATAAGCATCGACCCTCCTTATAGGGTTAGCCTCTTTTATCAGTTTACAGTAGGCTAACTAACACAATCTGCACGACATAACAGCAGATAAAAAAATAAATCTTGTCCCAAAACATGAAAAACATTCAACCCTATGGGTTTTATTTGAATAAGGTTCAAACTTTTTATAAAATTTTATGGTTTGCATAAATAAGCTGTGTTGGATGTAATGATTAGAGGCCCAGCAACAGATTTGTGATTTTTATTTGTAAGAATAAAATAAATGAATAAACTATGAGCAGAACATAAATCTCCACCTGTGAATAAAGGGCAGAAAGTTTTCTATTACTGTAGCTCACAATTAGTCCCGAATTGATTAAATCTAAGTTAATTCAATCTTTAATTATGTAATTTAACTGCTCTGTTACGCTATCATTTAATCATCGTCCAACACAATAATCATCCATATATCATAACGAATGATCAGGAAACATTTAATTAGGGTAATTACTCATTAATCCACCAAAGGATTTTTTTTTCTTCAAGGTGCTTCACAAATTGTTTGTACAGTTTGTGTGCAGATGTGTGTGTGTTTTGTCTAAGCGTGGATTTGTGTGCTCATATGCATGCAGCCTGGTCTGTGTAATATTCGTCACTGTCTGATTTACGGTAGTGAGGCTGCCATAGTAGGCCGGGATCCACTGCATTTATCTCCATTTCTTAATGGTATTTCAACAGCTCCTACACCATCGGCTGTTTCTCATTTTAATGACTGGAGAAATGACTCTGTGTGTGCGTGTGCGTGTGTGTGTCTGTGTGAGTGTTTATGCACGTGAACGTTCCTTCCCCTTCAGTAGGAGATAGGGCTCGGCTACCTGGGCTGCTATTTCTAAAGACAAAACAACAACAACAATATATTTATAATTTTGACTTGAGTGGGAGCTCTGATTGATGCCGCGGCTACTGGTGGCTATTGAAGTGACTGTTACACCGGTTGACGTGATTGAAATTAGGTTTCTCTCCTACTCTGCTCACAGAGATGACTCCCCTCCTCCTCCTCCTCCTCCTCAAACACAGAAACGGTTCCTACAAGATCTGACAATTACAAGAGGGGCTTTTAATCAATCTGGAATGTGGCTCCGAGGGCCAAGTGATGGCAGGGGAGGAAGAAAACGAGTGATTACTCCCTCTCAATCTTTATCTCCTGTGCTCTTTTGCTTTCTGTCTCTCTTTCTCCCTCACCTTTGCTTTTCTACGTGGTCCATCCGCTGCGATTTTAGCCATTGACTATTTAAACAAGCCCTCTCTCTTCTCTTGTTTTCCCCCTCTCTGCTAGCACTTCATGTTTGACTATTAGCTGACATGCACACAGGGAGCATCGCTCATCTCCCCAATTTCTCCTCCTTGCCTTGCACCCACCCTCCCACCCCTCTCCTCCTCCTCCTCCTTCTCACTTCTTTCTCCTGCTCCATGTGTAACTATTAGCAGACATGCTCTCAGGGAGTCTGATGAATATTTTAGCAGGCAAAGGGAGGGGCTCCAACCCTCCTCCTCCTCCTCCTCCTTTGCTTCCAACACAACTAATGGACCAGAGTCGGTGTTTTCCTTTGCACAATTTTGCGTTGCACTTGTGCATGATGTAGTGTTGGATTCAACTTCTGGAATGCCGTTTTAAAAACTTTTTAAACATGTTTTAAAGTGTGTGGATTTGTTTAGAGCTGGAGCTGCGCTTATGTTTCAGTTTAGAGTGCTTTTCTTATTAGATTTGGTCAGAATTTTGATGAAAAGTTAAACTTTCTCTCTGTACCTGTTTGGGCTGATCACTTTTGTGTCCTAAGGATCACCTTTTGTGCAAAATTTCCACAGTATTTAATTTTAATAAGAGATGAACCCCCCAAAATGTATCTGATAGTTAAAAAAATATTTCACGTTAGTTATTGTTTCCCTTTTTGGGGTAAAACTTGTGCAAAACTTTTAAATCCATAACTAGTGCATCTCTAATTTGAATACATTCTATAATTTAAGCAGTGCTGCTCACATTTTCTCAACACAAATATTACCTCTGCCGTATAATGTGTCACACAGTTTTATTACATATCAGCACATCTGAATGTTTTTGTGTGTTTGACAGCCAGGTGGTCCATGGTGCCTCGTGTCAGAATTACATTTCTAATAGTCTGACCTCGTTGCTGATCTTCAGTAGGACTGAGGCGATCTGAAGATATATTGGAACCTTAAACTGTTTGTCAGGCTGAATAACACCTGTGAATGTGTGACCTTGTACTCTTGTCTGCTGAACCCCCCCCCCCTCCATATGTTGTTACTGAGTTTTATGAAGATGTTCAGTTGAACCAAATAAGCTCAGTCATAAAGTATTCTTCTACTTTATCCTTTCACTTGTCTTTCACACTGCATCACTCCCCCCCTCCTCCTTTTCCCACACCTTCCACGTCTCTCTGTGTGGTACAGTACACACTGTGTGTGTGCTTGATTGTACAGTGTGTGTATGTGTGTGTGTGCACGCTAATCTCTAGATGAGGGGCTGGTGGTTAAATCATGATGCATAGTCCAGGGCTGCTCTGGCCACTGTCATTAATCAGTACAGGGGCGGGGGACGTATCTGCTTTTTATCCATCTCTTAAATCAGTCACTGCAGCTATCGGCAGCCCTCCTCCCCTCCATCTCCTCCCTACGCCCCCCCTTCCCCTCCCCCGTCACCCCCTCCTCCCCCACACAAGCCGCTGATTGAAGTGGCATTGTTTGGGAGACAAGCGGCGCTCAATCAATAGGCAGTCTCACTAAATTACCGTTTGCATGAAAAATGAAGGGCCGCCCAACCTGACTCCATTCGGCTGTGGATGTGCTCCCCGTGTGTGTGTGTGTGTCAGTAAATTGGTGCGACAGATAGAAGTGTGTGCATACTGTAAAGAGAAGAGTTGTTTGTGTGTTCGTTGTGGGACGGAGAAGACGGTGTGGTCAGGTAACGGAGGATTAGGTCTCTCTCCTACAGAGTCAGATCTTTGGAGGACCACCTACAGCTGCATGGGAATGAAGCTGAAACAGGAGCCCAGACCTTCCTGGTCAGGTATTGATCGCAGCTTGTTAAAGACTTCTACTGTTGGCTCACACCGTGACCCTCACCCTTCACCTTGACCCTTTAACTTTCACTCTCACCCCTGAGTGACCCTGCGCCGCTGCTTCATTTGTCTCTGTGCAGAGGAACCCTGTTGGATGGATCTCTGTAGAGTTTTATGTGAGCGTAAACACAAGCCCAGTCCTGTTTTTTTTTTTTTTTTTTTAAGAAACGACTTTCTTCTAGACCTCAGTGTGTTTTTGTGTGTAAATTTGAACGTCCAAGGAAGACTGGAGTGAGGTCTCAGCCTCTCTGCCTGCTTTTGCTCCGCCCTGACCTCTAGCTATTAATCATCTCTAGATCTGTGTTTACCCTCAGTTCAGCTCTCCAGCACACAGGCACCTAGAGGGGCAATTAGAGGAACCGCCACCCCAGCACAGAGGATTGCCCCCCCCCTTCTTTAGTCACACACACACAAACACACACACACGTCTAAAATGAACCTCTGAGAAGCAGGGCCAAGCTTCATTTGTAGTTGGATTTAATGTTTTTATTTACTTTAAAAGCATCCTGCTGTTAATACAAGTGGCATATCACAACGAGGCTATTATGTTTGTATGGGAGAGAGTTTGTACGTCTTTTTATTCAAACTCGTTATATATGTGTGTGTGTGTGTGTGTTTCTCTGTGTGTCTCCCACCCCCACAGGGCACACCAAACATGCATTAGTATAAGTTGTGCAGGCTGAGTCTCATCCCGTGTACATATGGTAATGGATGGTGTGTGTGGAACATGTCAGCCACCTCATCATGTAAAAGCCTTCATGTACAGGAGGGAGCATAGAGGGCTGGCAGGTAGGCATTAGGCATTATAATGGCCTCTATTTTTACACGGTGGAACTCGGTTGAAGAGACGACGCTTATGAAGCTTTCAAAAAAGCAGACGCGCAAGTGGGGGGGTGTTATAGTGAGAGAATAAAGCTGCTTTTCAAATCACCTGACTGTTGGACCTGAGTGTTATTGCCAATGTGTCTGGGAATTTTTTCAGTCCATAAAAAAGACATGATTTGATTGTTTGTGGATTGATGGGAAATGCTTCTTGTATTTGTGTTTTTTGACACCAATTGACAAGTCATGAGCAACTACCAAACAATCTAAATCAGAGGTCACCTGATCTAGTCCTAAAACGCCTCCCTTCTGTTTGTTTTATTTGGTTTTCTGCTCCAGATTCTACAGGATCCTGTTGAATCAGGTGAACAGGCCGAATCCTGACCCCCCAATGACAGAATTTGGTCACCATTGTTCTAAATAACAAAATTAAATTCACTGGTATCTATTTTGGCCTTGGCGATCTGAAACTGCCCATTTTGATCGGAGTCTGTGTTTGATGAGATTGTTCTTTGAACGTTTGCTTGTATCATTTGGTGCCATCACGCTCTCACACACCTACGAACAGACCTACGGGGGATAGAGGGGGGTATACCGGGGTCTTGTTCTGAGTAGATGTAGGCCTGCCCCGGGCCCAGGGAGGTACTTAATCTCCGTGTGTATGACATGTGTGAGCTCAGGGTATTGTACTGTATGTTTCCCTCTCACTCAGCTGTACTTAATGTAGCCCATAAAGGCTACACAACAATAAGCTACGCCTGGCACTCAGGCCACCATTCCGCACTACACTAGCCCGCTGAGCAGGATAAATGACTCCTATAAACCTGTCACACACACTCACACACACACACACACACACACACACTGGAGCATGCACAGACTATAGAAAGTCATCTCCCTGGCTGTGGAGGATCTGCTGTGGTTCTCAGTGCGGTTGCGTGAAGTTTGTTTGAAGGTAATCACCAGAGCGCTCCTCGTAAAAACCTGAGGTGGGAAATCTGAACAGAAAAGCCTCCTCGTTATCTAAGATCCTCACCCTCCAAGATATTAATGGAGGCGTGGTGTTCATGCGATGGTTCCATTATGCATCTGTGCATCAGTCCCAGTTGAAGTGATCCTTTTCTATTTTTTCACCCTGTCCCCGAGTTTAATCAGGGGCTGAAGACAGATCCAACTTCCCTAATGTCCTGGACCTCCCTCCACATCTCACCCAGGAAGACGGATCTACATTAAGAGGGGATAAAATAACCCTTCCTTGTGATGGCTGGCCACGGTGTTCGTAAATGAATGCCATTTAAAATCCATAAAACTGTTATTCTGCATAATACTTTATGAATATATGTGTGCATGAGAAGTAGTTAGCATCAGTGGGTGTTGTGCGGCCAGCGATAGATGGCCCCTGGATATGTTTAGGTGTGTGTGTGCGCTGCGCGTGAGATGGAGAGGATTTTATCTATCATTTTTACAAAAAACACCCACAAACCATCCTGACTGAGTGCATTGTAGTGGGAGCAGTGAAAGAGCTATTAGTCTATTTATGGATCCAGCGTTGTGTTTATCCGTCACACACTGACTGAGACACAGACAGCATCATCTGGCCCCTCATGTTGGTTTTAATGATTTTCCTGTTAAAGATGTTAGTGTCATGTTGCTTTTGTAGTTTCCACAGTTGTCCTGGCAACCGCAGATGAAAACAGCGCGCGCAGGTTTAGTGGAACTTGATTTTGATAAAAATGTAAATGTGATGTAAATCCCAATATTTATTCTCTCACTTAAAACGAAGAAAATGAAAAAGGGCTAAACACATTATCTCTGTATTTTTTATGTGTTGCCTATTTTGGCACCAGCCGCGGTATTCATAAATAAACCACATAGATAATAGTCGTCGACGAGAAATCCATTTTCATTCTTGATATTTATTCAAGCAGTTCTCGCCCATGTTTATACAATCCAGAGTATTAAAAGATTGATTCAATTTTATGTTTTGGAATAAAATGCAAACAAAAACAGATGCTTGTGTCTTTCTTCTCCCCCTCCAAGCCGAGGAGGCATTGTGGTTTGTGTAAACCGTAGAGCTCTGAGCTCTATTCTGGGCCTGAAGCTTTCCAGAAAGACAGAAAGAAAAAAAAACACACAAAAAACCAACAAATGGTGAAGGTAGACTGCTGCGCTTTACAGCTGGAATACTGTGTGGGTGAGAGTAGAGGGCTTAAACGTGTTGTCTGTCTGATGCCTGCTACACCTACTATAATATGACCTGATTTTACTTATTATAATGCATTTGTGAAACAAAGCTTAAATTAGTTCATAAATGATACTTTTTTTGTCAGTATCTGATTGCTTTTAGTGTTCTTCATTATTTTACAGTTGTTTTTATTTCAAAAATAATATAAAAAATGTTTTTGTCTTTCTAAAAGGCAGAACGGTTGATGTAGCTGTGATTTATTATTGTTATTTGCTATTGCGTTTAATAAAAAGAGTGAGAGTGTGATCTCTTTTTCTGTCTTTAGTGAGAACATTAATAAAGGGTGTAAGTTGACTTGCTGATATGTTGCTGGAATTTTTATTTTTATTTTTTTTTACAAATAGTTGAGTAAGAAATTGTCTCTCAAAATAATCCCAAAATTGTTGCAGGTGTCTGAAACCCTCAGTGTCTGTGAGTCAGAAGGAGTGAGAAGTGTGAGACAACTTTGGGAGGGGTTGGAGAGCAAATTGTGAAGAAAGAGGGTAAATTATGAACTAATTAAGACTCTTTCTGGCTAAATAGCAATAAAATTATAACAAAAGTGTCTTACAAAAAAAAAATCAGTACAACTCCAATTAAAATTTTCCATATTTGCTCCGAATTTTGTGTCTCCAGCTAGTTGCAAGTAAAATACTGGCTCTCTGAGCATAAGGCAGCTAAGATGTCATTAATTTATAGCTGCTCACTAGTGCACCATGTGTTTTGTCTTCATTGCTTTGCACCAACACAGTGTGAAATCTTTATTAACTCCAAGTTTAAGAAAAAAGTCTTTGTGTTTAGATTTTTCTATGCATAGAGAGTTTTGCATAAACTGTAGTGGGTGGGATTTACACAGGTTTAGATATGCAGGAGGGTGTAGCAGTCAGACAATGTGGTAGTCAAAGCATCCTTCATGTAATTTAAATGCAATTACAGATTCCCCCATCCAGTTCCTCTGTGGTTTATTGTGCTGAGGTGAATAACGGGGGCGTGTCTTCATCTAGTCCTGCCAGGAAACCAGTGTTTCTGTCTGAGAGCCTGGCTCCTGTCTCAAATCCAGTCACCTGCTCTTCTTATTATTGGACATTATTCCACTGGCAGAGCAGAAAGGAAGAGAGGAGGGGAGCTTTAATAGCACACCTGAATGGAGGGTGTCATATAATCAATGCATACAGGCCCGCATTACGGCCTGTCACTGAGACTCCATCACATACCAGCAGAAAGAAGGAGGGAGAATGGGGTATTAACTCCTGTGAAAGGAGGGATGGGTATCAGTGGCCTGAAATTAAATGGCCTGCTCTGAAGGAGATGAGGTCAGAAATGAGCTGGAGTTCAGAGCGTGTGTTTCGCACAATATTTGCTTCCCCACTTCAGAATTGTAGCTCTCTTTCGCCCTTTCTGTCTGTTACCTATCACTTGTTTTCTCATGTCTCTCACTGTGATGCATTAAAACGATCGGAGAGATCGGTTTCTACTGTTTCAAAGATCCGGTCAGAACTTCCTCAAACAGAACTTCTCAGAAGAAGTTTTCTGTTTTTATGCCTATTTGTGTGCTCAACTGCTGTCGTCAGCAGCCTGTAATCCCTCTGAGCCTTCCCCTGTGTGCGTGTGTGTGTGTGTGTGTGTGTGTGTGTGTGTGTGTGTGTGTGTGTGTGTGTGTGTGTGTGTGTGTGTGTGTGTGTGTTAGTCCGTTTTTTTTCCTAGTTTGGAAAATGCCGGACTGCATGTTTATGTGTGTCTGCGTGTGTGTGAGAGATGTTCTGCGGAATACCCTTTGATACAGAGCGAGTTTTAGAAATGCAATTTCCTCCCTTTCTGTATATGCGTGTATTCATGTTGGGTTTATTAGAATATGAAAGTGTTGCGCTGCAGTGCCAGGGTTAGCCTCTCCCTCCGTCCGCTCCTGCCTCCCTCGCTTTCGCTCCTTCTTTGGCCTCTGCGGTCTCTCCGGCTGACTCATGCATTAGAGATGAGGGGCTGGAGAGTAGAGGGAGGCCAGCGTCGGGGGAGACCAGCAGCTAACACCAGGAAACTCACCATTATAAACAGGATCAACACGCCTTGCATATCACACACTTTCAAGTCTGAGAGGGGATGTGTGTGTGTGTGTGTGTGTGTGTGTGTGTGTGTGTGTGTGTGTGTGTGTGTGTGTGTGTGTGTGTGTGTGTGTTTGAAGGTGGGAGGGAATGTTGTATTTAAGAGTAGATGAGTGTGTGTTTTTAAGTTTTATGTGCTCTTTTAAAAAGTTTGCTTTTTTTCCCCTCAATGTTCCAGCCTGAACTACAAGGTTCTTCTCCACCCTCTAATATGAACCAACTACATTTAATACACTTTATATGGAGTTCTGTTGTTCTTTTGATATTCTGTAATATTTCACATTGTGTAACACCTGTGTGCTAGTTGGGTGTTTAATGATGCCTGATGAAAGGTTAAAGCTGTCTTTCAGTGACACATGTTTAGGACATAGGGCCTGCTGGCTCATGCACCTTGTTGATTCATGGACTTCTCACCTTGTTGGTTCATGGGCTTCTCACCTTGTTGGTTCATGGGCTTCTCACCTTGTTGGTTCATGGTCTTCTCACCTTGTTGGTTCATGGGCTTCTCACCTTGTTGGTTTATGGTCTTCTCACCTTGTTGGTTCATGGTCTTCTCACCTTGTTGGTTCATAGGCTTCTCACCTTGTTGGTTCATAGGCTTCTCACCTTGTTGGTTCATGGGCTTCTCACCTTGTTGGTTTATGGTCTTCTCACCTTGTTGGTTTGTGGTCTTCTCACCTTGTTGGTTTATGGTCTTCTCACCTTGTTGGTTCATGGTCTTCTCACCTTGTTGGTTTATGTTCTTCTCACCTTGTTGGTTTATGTTCTTCTCACCTTATTGGTTCATGGTCTTCTCACCTTGTTGGTTTATAGTCTTCTCACCTTGTTGGTTTATGGTCTTCTCACCTTGTTGGTTTATGTTCTTCTCACCTTGTTGGTTTATATTCTTCTCACCTTGTTGGTGCATGGTCTTCTCACCTTGTTGGTTCATGGTCTTCTCACCTTGTTGGTTCATGGTCTTCTCATCTTGTTGGTTCATGGTCTTCTCACCTTGTTGGTTCATGGTCTTCTCATCTTGTTGGTTCATGGTCTTCACACCTTGTTGGTTCATGGTCTTCTCACCCTGCTGGTTCATGGTCTTCTCATCTTTTTGGTTCATGGGCTTCTCACTTTGTTGGTTTATGGTCTTCACAAGTTGTTGGTTCATGGCCTTCTCATCTTTTTGGTTCATGGGCTTCTGACTTTGTTGGTTCATGGGCTTCTCACTTTGTTGGTTCATAGTCTTCACACGTTGTTGGTTCATGGTCTTCACACGTTGTTGGTTCATGGTCTTCACACGTTGTTGGTTCATGGTCTTCACACTTTGTTGGTTCATGGTCTTCACACCTTGTCTGTTCATGGTCTTCTCACCCTGCTGGTTCATGGGATTCTCATCATTTTGGTTCATGGGCTTCCCACTTTGTTGGTTCATGGTCTTCTCACTTTGTTGGTTCATGGTCTTCTCACCTTGTTGGTGCATGGTCTTCTCACCTTGTTGGTTCATTGTCTTCTCATCTTTTTGGTTCATGTTCTTCTCACCCTGCTGGTTCATGGTCTTCTCATCTTGTTGGTTCATGGTCTTCTCACCTTGTTGGTTCATGGTCTTCTCACCCTGCTGGTTCATGGTCTTCTCATCTTTTTGGTTCATGGTCTTCTCACCCTGCTGGTTCATGGTCTTCTCATCTTTTTGGTTCATGGTCTTCTCACCCTGTTGGTTCATGGTCTTCTCACCCTGTTGGTTCATGGTCTTCTCACCTCGTTGCTTCATGGTCTTCACACGTTGTTGGTTCATGTTCTCACTTTGTTGGTTCATGGTATTCTCACCTTGTTGGTTTATGGTCTTCTCACTTTGTTGGTTTATGGTCTTCACACGTTGTTGGTTCATGTTCTTCACACTTTGTTGGTTTATTGTCTTCTCACCTTGTTGGTTCATGTTCTTCACACTTTGTTGGTTTATTGTCTTCTCACCTTGTTGGTTCATGTTCTTCACACCTTGTTGTTTTATGGTCTTCTCACCTTGTTGGTTCATGTTCTTCACACCTTATTGGTTCATGTTCTTCACACCTTGTTGTTTTATGGTCTTCTCACCTTGTTGGTTCATGTTCTTCACACCTTATTGGTTCATGTTCTCACTTTGTTGGTTCATGGTATTCTCACCTTGTTGGTTTATGGTCTTCTCACCTTGTTGGTTCATGTTCTTCACACCTTGTTGGTTTATTGTCTTCTCACCTTGTTGGTTCATGTTCTTCACACCTTGTTGTTTTATGGTCTTCTCACCTTGTTGGTTCATGTTCTTCACACCTTATTGGTTCATGTTCTTCACACCTTGTTGTTTTATGGTCTTCTCACCTTGTTGGTTCATGTTCTTCACACCTTATTGGTTCATGTTCTCACTTTGTTGGTTCATGGTATTCTCACCTTGTTGGTTTATGGTCTTCTCACCTTGTTGGTTCATGTTCTTCACACCTTGTTGGTTTATTGTCTTCTCACCTTGTTGGTTCATGTTCTTCACACCTTGTTGTTTTATGGTCTTCTCACCTTGTTGGTTCATGTTCTTCACACCTTATTGGTTCATGTTCTTCACACCTTGTTGGTTTATGGTCTTCACACCTTGTTGGTTCATGTTCTTCACACCTTGTTGGTTCATGTTCTTCACACCGTGTTGGTTCATGTTCTTCACACCTTGTTGGTTTATGGTCTTCACACCTTGTTGGTTTATGTTCTTCACACCTTGTTGGTTTATGGACTTCTCACCTTGTTGGTTTATGTTCTTCACACCTTGTTGGTTTCTGGTCTTCTCACCTTGTTGGCATATGTTCTTCTCACCCTGCTGGTTCATGGTCTTCTCATTCTTGCCAGACTCAGGGGACAACAGATATAAACCACTGACTCACTCCTGGTTGTGTGTTGCTCTTTTCTCCAGTCATTGTGGTGGTTGAAGGTCTGGTCAGAGGTGGTCTCCATGGTGACCCAGTTTGGACCTCCAAATACCAAAACCACATCTCTCTGTGTGAAACGAGGAAGATTTCCTGTCTGCCTTTTTCCATTTAAGATCTTTACAGTGATTTTATTTTGTGCACAGATTTTTGTATAAAAAATGACATGAAATAAAAAACAGGACCAATCAATAAATTTAAATAACTAATCAATATCTCCAGTGTAATTGGAGTTCAATGCTTTATTCTTTGATTACCATTAGAATGTTTTCAAAAGTAATAAATAGATACATATTAATTAAAGATAATGATCAGTGAGTTAACTGGATATGGAGTGAAAATGTTGAAGGAGTTGCTTTTTTTTATTAACATACGGTTTTTGATATAATGCTGATATCTAATATGTATTTTAATGACTAAAGGTAAGAATAAGCCTCCTTTTCATAAACACATGTAGCACTAATGATTCAGACTGAAACTGCATGTACACATATGAAGCCTGATAAACACCATCCTAAAGCATTATGGGAGACCATGAAAAGGCAAACATTGGGGACAAAAAAATCTTAAACCTTAAGATTTGGAGAATTATCTCGCCTTGATTATTAAATGAAGTTGACACTGATGTCTGTTTACAGATTATTTCTGATATTCAGTTTCTTTTTCTAACTGCTGACCTCTTACAGTCTGTATGGGGTTCCTCCACCCTGCTAGTCAGGGGCTAATGTTCACAAGGCCCTCATCCAGACAGGGGCTCCCCTCTGGCCTTTGACCCCAGCCTCCCCCACCCTTACCTGGGTCAGCCCACAGAGGACGGGGCCTGAGAGAAGATTAATGGAATTCACTGCTGCAGTAGATGTGTGTGAGTGAATGAGTCTCTGTGTAAGAGAAAATTTATGTGCACAGGTTTGAGAAAGTGACAGAATATAGAGCAGAAATCAATATATTTGAGAGAAAAAACACTTTTTTTGAATATTTGTATTTAGGATTACAGATTAAAATAACACTTTACAAGCTGCATAAAAGTGTAACTTTATCAGCGTATAATCAGGCGTATTCTTGTGGTTTTTGTCTTTTACAACACATCTAACCATTATTTAGCAGGTGATTATGCACCTCCACATGGCACAAACTCCCATAGTGTCTTGTTTTCTCTCCTCACTTCCTCTCCCGCTCTGTGAAGAGTGCTGTTTCAGCAAGGTCTTCTGTTCATTCTCAAGGTGTCCTCCACACTGGCTCTTTTCTGAAGGCTCTTTTAATGGATTGGCCTGATATACCTTCCAAATGGAGCACTTTGAGCGTTAATTCGCTTTCTGATAAAGATCCCCTTCTTTTTACCTCCCCTTTCTATAAGTCTTCTCCCCGATATGAAGTACACAAGGAAGGGCAGATGAGCACAAAATCCTCTCTCTGTGTCTGGCCGGGTGGGAAAACGGACCGAGGTGAAAAAGAATCAATTGGATCCCCATTCATGTGTTAGTGGGGTGGAATGAGGAGAGTGTATTGTGGAGACTGGCTGGAGGTTTTCTGTCTAACACCCCTCCACACACACACACATCCTACCCTGTGTCTGGTGGGGGGTGGACTGGAGCCTTTCTGATGGCTTTGTGGCGACAGGAAGGGTTATCGCTACGATCTGGCCATTGGCTGGTATAGCTGTCAAAGCTGTCACTACCTCTGAACTCAGGAGCGTGCCGACACACACACACACACACAGACACACACACACAGACACACACACACACACACACACACACACACACACACACACACACAGGCTCAGACTGTTCCGGTGCACATACCTAGCACAAACAGAAACATGCACACACACAGATATGCAAACAGAATCTAAATTATGAAAGTATGTTCTATAAGATAAGCGGCGCATTTTTGGACAACCTATTACCGCTCCACACCTCATCCAGCCTGTTAACCCTGCGAGTGCCCGAGACCCGCGCTGCATTTCGTCTGCTTCACAATGAAGGTGGTTTGACCTGTTTGCCCACTCAAGTGTGACATTATTGTGCCCGTATTTGCGGCTGAACTTGAAAACTTCTTTTGCTCATACTACAAATTAAACATCATTTCTCTACACAAGTGCTTACATGGTCAGATTTTTATGAATAACTTCCCACCCGCCTTCATTACCCATCTCTGTAGGAAAGCGCTCTATGTCTACTTGGCCTCTGATGCAATGTGGTTTTCTCTGAAGCCGCCGACTCTTCAAACAGTTTCTCTTGCGCCCGATTATTTATTTATTTTTTCCCCCCTGTCATTGACGGAGCGAGAGCGGCGCTCTGAGCGGTTTTATGTTTCTTTGTTCATCACTGGAAATAGAGGGTCAGAGCGGAGCCCCCTTTTTCTTGTCGTCTTGGCTTGTAGTTTATTTGTTTGATCAGCGCGCCGCATTGTGCTTTGAGAACGCCTGTGTGTGTGTGTGTTTGTGTGAAGCGAGAGAAGAGAGCAAGAGCAGCTCTCCCACCCAGGGAGAATGGGATGGGAGAGAGTAAACTCGTGTTTGCCGTGTCGTCCCAGCGGATGAGGGCTCCCCGTGGTTCAGCCCAATTATGAGCAGAGAAATTAAAGCAGCCCCGAAAACGTATGCGCATCTCTGCTCTGGAGAGGAGGAGGAGGAGGAGGGAGGGAAGAAAGTGCAGAGCGCAGGACCCACTGGGCTCTCACTTGGTCCATTTGGCAAACACACTAATTAATAAACTCACACACACACACACACACACACACACACACACACACACACACACACACACACACACACACACACACACACACACTGAGACTGTCATAGTTTCAGAAAGGTCGACTTTATTCAAACATTGTGTTATTTCCGCCATTACTGAAGTCATTATCATATTTGTTCAGTTTCAAACGAAGCACTTTTATCTAATTTGCAAAATATTAGATTTTGCTGCCCTCCCCCATCCCTCCCCTCCCTGTCCTCCTCTCCGCCATGGTTTGGTCCTCCCTGCCCTCCCCTCAGCGAGACACTGAAAGACAGAGACAGAGTTAATCTAACTGCATGTTTGATGCATTTTTAAACAGCTCTGGACTTTTTCAAGTTTCCAGCCAACAGAAGATCTCATCCGCTATAATTTAATCAGCGGGTAGAACCACACTGCATATTTAAGCAACATTAAATATCTCTCTATTCTCCCTCGCTGGCCACTTAACCAGAAACGAGAGAGGGGGAAAAAAAGATTTTATTTTATTTCCTGCGTATTTCCCCCCATTTACACTTTCTCATCTGGCACTTAAAAGAGGCAGTGATTTGTCAAGTAATTACCATCTCTTCTTTTGGAAAGGGAGAGCGTTCATCTGCAGTTAAGAGAGCTGCGGTTGTTCTGGTGCAAACAGTAAAAAGCCGTGGACGGACTTTTAAAGCCCCGTCCGACCATGCTGGACACAGAAACGTACGAGCTGTTAAAGTACAACAAAATGTAAATCATGTTGTAGTTTTTCTCCATGAACTGATCCACATGTGTATTATAAACTACAAGTCTTATTACGTATATACTGTTTTCTCATGTTTGTGTTTGTTGAGGGTTTTTTTCTTTTTGCCCATCACAGCTTTTTTCTTCTTCTGTGTATCATAAATATGAAATAAATGAATATTTATCAGCTGTCCAGGAGTGTGTGCTGTGGGACCGGGTGGTGTTGGTGAGGAGGGAGTCTGTGTGGATGAGGAGGAGGGACAGGGGAATTGATTTTTGACCAGATGTGTGTTCCCCCCCATGTTCCAGAATTTGCATAGAAATAATTTTAGGTGAATGGATTTTAGAAGACGGACAAGTTAAAGGTGTTCTTTTTCTTTACAAATTTAATGATTATTCTTGTTTAACTTTTTGCCGGTTTGCAACATCTGTTTCCTCCTGATCGTGTGTCGTGTTTGTGTTTTCCTCTGTGGCTGCTGAAGACAACACACACACACATCAGATCGTACATTCCTTTTTATGGTGCCCTCTGAAGGGGGAGCATCCCGATGACAGTCAATAGCCCAGACAGTAGAGCTTTGTCAATATTTAGACAGTACTGTAGTGTTGTAAAATGAACCAATACACAACGGATGAGGCTCCTCACTGGATTAATGATGCCTGACTGACTGGCTGCTGCAGACACGACTGGAGATGAAGATGTTATTTACCCCTTCCTTTCTCTCTTCCTCCCTCCTCTACACACACACTCACTCGTTTGTTCATCTGGAAGCTGCTCTTGTGTAGTTTCACAGTGATCAATAAGTCTATGTTCAGTTAAAGAGGAATTTGATTCCAATAGAATAACGCAGAGCTTTGTTCACTTTGCATTTGTGCCTCTCGACACTGTTTCAGCTTCACAAGCCTTGCTGTTGGTGCAGTAATACGCTGTAGAGAGTTGTAGCTGCGCTGCTTTTGATTGGTGATTGGTGTAAGAGGAAATGCTGAAATTGATCCTAAAGTACCTTCAACCAAAAAGGAATGTGGTTATTATCCCAAACGCGCAATGATTTGAGTGGTTTGACTTCCAAAAGTCTTCAGTTTGCGCCCGTTTTTTGATCTGGCGATGCAACAGCAGCCTGTATTCTTTTAGATGTTCATTAGAGTCATCATGTCACCATTGACTGTAATGCAGTGTGACAATTAGTGCTCTCGTCACTCGGCTAATTGGTCTGGCTGCTGTGGGAGGATCATGGTGCCTAAATGATAACTGCTGCTGTGAGAAGATGGAGCAAAGATTGCCTGCCATTTTACTGATTTTTCAGGTAGAGATTGCAGTTTTTAAATGACAAATGTTCTGGTGCCTCTGAGAAGCTAAGAAGTAAAAATGTGTCCCTAAGCGACATCAGAACACACAACCCCCCTGAAACAGTCCGACTTGAACAGTTGGAGCATTCAAAGGAGTTTAAACAGTTTTACTTATTCAAATGTTATAATTTGGACTTTATTTCTCTTAAAAAAAAACCCTCAACATGTGTATCGGAGTCGTTTTGTGTGCATAGTCTAATCTCTTCAAAGTTGGTCGTCTCCAATGTCTCTGTTAGACCCACGCTTCTGCGCTATCTCCCAGCTCCATAAACCAGCTTCACTGAAACAGATTAAATGAACACAATGATTCTTTAATCAGATAACCCATGCTCCGAATAGATTAACCTTCCTTAATGCAGGTCCTCTGGCTCGCTGTTCGTCTCCTCTCCTCCTTTCTCCTCAACCAAAGAGAATGTGGAGGTCTACAAACTTTAATCTTCATTACCTGCTTTGATTTCTCCGCTAAAGGAAGAAATGCATAATTTACATCCTTTGAAGTAGCTGCACTATTACTGACAACATGTTACCTTTAATCTTAAGAGCCCTGGAACATTAAATATTTAGTCATTTACCGAACAAAGGAGCATGGAGGCGATGCCTTCCTACCTCTTTGACTTTCACTGTCATGTGCACTCAGTGTCCCTAGTAAGAAGCAATTAATTTTGGTGAGAAGAAACGGCTTTTTACTGAAGTGCAGGTAACTTGAAGTTGTTTTCACACTTCTGCCTTATTATTTCATCCTGCTGAAAAGAGAGCTTTAAAGTAAAGTGCTTTCGTTAGCAGAACTGGGTGCGGGTGACCGGAAGGCTAACAAGTTGGTGCCAGCCTGTCTATGTACGTATTTCTGATTTGTCACTTTCAGGCCCGTCTTCTTCAATCTTGTCTCTCCTTGCAGCGAGACTGGATTACTGGTAATACCTCTGATCTGCTGTGATGATTTCTTTTTATCCCAAAAGCTATGAAAAGTCCACAATTGTTGTAGTGTTGTAGAGGAGTAATTGTGGACATACATTTATGATGTGTGAATGCATGCATTTTCTGTATACCAGGGACTGTATTTCTATCCCAGCATGCATTACTTTGATGATGCAAGGATGTGCGTGAGCTGGAAGTCAGACCTTTTCGACGCATCTAACCAGAATTTCGTTTTTCAAAAATGTTCTTTACAGATGTCAAAGTTAGTGATTTAATAGGAAAAATAAAGCATAAATCTCCCTTTTCCTGACTTTGAAATAAAAGGTTAAAAGACTATTTTATTCAGCAAAAACGTGAGAACAATTGATCAGCATACGTGCATAAATCAGCGACACTATTGGGAGTTTGTTGCAGTAAATCTGGTCATTTTGTCTGTTCTTTAAGTAAAATCTCAAGATATTTCTGTTATAAACAATGTTTTGAAAACATCTGCTAAAGTTTGTTTTTTGTTTGCCTAAGGAAATTATTTTGGTATCATTTTAGGCTCTTTAAAAATATCTTTTTTTTACATGTGTTCTGATGAGAAACCTATCCAACTCCCAGCTAAAGCCTGGAATTAAAGCTTAGATTAAATGTTTTTGCAAATGATGCAGACATTTTAATTACAATTGAAGCAAACTGTCAATAAGTAAAATAAACTAGTGCAACCTATACAGGACGTCCTCAGGAGATAACTCCTCCTCTTCTTCCAACTTCTTTCTAGTTTGTTTTCTAATTCCTCGTTGGATTCTCTGAAGGAAAATCAGACAATTACCCAGACTCATAATGTTGTTCTACCCTCCACCTCCTCCCCCGCACGCGCTCTCCTCATCTCCTCCCCCTCTCCGCCTTTTATGATTAATTACTCCGTGAACATCATACGCCGGTTGAACAGAAACATAAGTGCGGGACGACGTAATTGTGTGTCTCTGTTAATGAGTGTTGATACACGCTTACAGTGGTTGCTCAATTCCTCTCTGTTGTCCTTCGCCCTCCCTCTTGCACGTAAACATGTGTATTCTCACATCTGTATGCGCGCACACTCACACACACGTAGATACAGAGGCCTGGCGTGTAGATTACCATAGTAATAGCTGCTGAGTAGCTTAGGGCTGGTGACTGATGGTCTTAAGGAGCACCTCTTTTTACCACTTGGTCAGTGAAATTAATATCCACTCCAGTCTAAGCCGAGCTGCGAGTTGGAAGTTGCTGCTTGGAACTGGGAGCTGTAGCCTGCGGCTAGAATCTACCTAACTTCCCTTTGGAGCTTTGAGCTGGAGCAGACACCGGAGACACAGCTGTGACTGAAGTCATTAGGATATAGACCCACCTCTTCTTCTTCTTCTTCTTCTCCCTCGGCTTCTCCTTCAAACATCTACACAAGAGCTCCTATTGATCAGAATAAACAGTGGGATAATCTTTAGTAATCAGCCCCAGATTTATTACCAGCTGATGTGAACGGAGTGGAGATGAATACAATCAGAGCTGAGTGCGTTTATAGGGATGTTGGCATGAAATTTAAACTTGCACCACTAGAAACAATTTACTTTGCATCTTTTTGCACCGAAACCTGCAGAAACGCGAATTTCTGCACATATAGAGCTGGATGCTGTTCTCAACGTGACATCTTTTCTTTTTTCACGTGCATTAACACATCATAGTTTGCCTCGTCGTTAACTGTGTAAATGTTTTTATTTCTTCCCCTCATGCAGGCTTGTGTGCAGCCACCCCTGGGCAGGGCATTTTTCTTCTTTCAATACGACATTGATTTCCTGTATGACTTCATCAGACTAATACCCGCTTTGCCTCCTCCTAGACTCGCGCAGTCACACATGCATTCACACACACAGATGCCCGTAATGCCAGCGTTTCCTCCCAGCAATCAGTCAAGGCAGCTTGTCTTTGGATCAATGGCCTCTATGAGCAGACTTCAGTTCTGGAAATGGAAAATGGACCATTCAGAAAAGCTGAACATATACCATAATGAGCAGTTAGGCTGTCACTCTGGAGAGAGCTCCGTGAAGAAAATTCAACACATCTGGAGTCCTAGTTCTGTTGTATTTACTCTCATAAGGCAAAACTGATATGCTTTGTCTGTTATCTCTCAGCATCATGTAAAAAAAATCTCTAGGAATATCACTCCAAAGACCTTTAAAAAAGACAAATTCTCCCCAAAATAACTCATGACAACAAAGAACTATAAAGCCCGAAAAGAAGCTGGAAAGCACAGCTCACCATGAGCGTTTTGTGAGTCCGTAACGAGATGACTAATGGTCACCAGATCAGGGCTTTAAAAAGAGCTCAGTAGTAGTTTTTATTATTTCTTTCTACCAGCTGGGAGGGAGCACTCATCCACAGACGCACTAATACTTCACACTTTGATATCACAGCCAATAGACTCTGTGATAATACACTCAGTGATCCGTATCAACATTACTTGAAGTGTTAGGAAAACAAGTGTAGGAGGGAAGACAGAGCGAGAAACCCAGTTATCCTCATACTTGCATTCAGATTAGAGTCCTGCTGGGTTCAGTACTTCAACTGAAGTATGAACAGGCTTTAATGTTATAAAAACATATTTATTCTACTATTATTTTTATAGTGGATTATCTAGTTTTTATATAAAAATGAGACTATTTGTGCAGATTAAAACATGCACTTCGTTTTATCATCGTACCTAAATATGTAGCTCAGATTTGTTTCCCTTTACTCTCCTCTAACAGTAAACCAGGTGCCAGGAGTAGTAAAATAGAGGCATAGTTGGCATTTTCTGCTCCCACAGGCTCAGAGTGACACTACATTGTGACACAGCATCATCACAATGTTTGCTTTAAGGCTTCACATTATTACAGCAGGCGTGTGGGGAACACTTGTAGGATTAGACGCAGAAAAGCCCTTCAGGAATTCCCCTCATTTGTCTGATCTCTGTTTGTACACAGTTCTTAGAAGTCTCCCACAGACACAGATGCTTTTTCCTCTCTCTCTCTCTCTCTCCCTCCTTCGATGCCATTTCAGGTTTTTTTTGTTTAGCTCGAGCTTTGTTTTTGTCAGAAGTCCTACATCACTTTACAGCACCTTCCATTCCTCCTCATAAATCAGGATGTGTGGAGTTATGTCTCCACTTTTAAGCCAACTTCAAATGCATCACCTCTCTGGATAAGAGCCGATGGGAATTAAACAAGAGAAGGATGGAAATGATATGAAGAGAAAACAAAAAATGTCCTAAATTAATTATCAGGATGTTTTTATCTAAATAAGATGGGATTTTGTTCAGAAATGCATAAAAATAATTTAATTATCCATTTTTAATTTGAAGTTTGTTGAAATCTGGCGATGGCAACAAAAAGCAGCTTTTCAAAATAAGAGAATTTAAATAACGGATTACAGAAATCATAGCAAACTTGACTTTGAGTCATAACTGATTAAAAATGTGTTTTAAATAAATAATACATGAAATGTTGAACTCAGTACAGGTACATTAAGCACATTTATTGAACAAATGTACCTATTCTAAATCTCTCACTGCTGTTAAAATGTCATTGTCACTATATGAGCAGGCGGGTCAGTCTATACACAGGCTCTTTACGACGCTGCCTGTGTTTCTGGCTATAAGTTCAGCTTGTAAAAGTTTATCCCCTGTATGTACTTTAACATCCTTTAATATCAGCTCATAAAGTAGCACCAAGCAGGCCACAAGACCCCCCCTCCTCCCCAAATCAGATGAACACCCTGCCAATTAAGGGTCTCTCATCTCCCAACACTTGACTGCTTCAGCTGGGAGGAGCAGGAGGGGGTATAAGTGTGAGTTTGTAAACGTGTGATCGCTTGAGTGTGAGCAACAAGGACTTTTCCTCTGAGGTAAAATAACTGTGCAAACCTGAGTGTGTGTGTGTGAGTGTGTGAGTCCCAGCGGAGTGTGTAATCTCAGCTGTGTCTGTCTCCTGCCTGGCTGTGACGCAGAGGGAGGATGTGATGGAAATCTCCCTCCTATTTAAATCCACCGCTGGCACTTCAAAGCCCGCTGCCGCCGGAATAACAGAAATAATTAGACACAAACGCCTCATTTACATAAAAATGTTAATTAATCTCTTCTCTCATAGCCCAGTTAGACTGAGATGGCCCTCTGCACTCGACACTTTATCTGTCTGACTGTGGTTGTAAAAACTAAAGCGCTTTGAAAAAAATGTTTGCTGAGGGATCAGGAGTTTAACCCTTTTCTACATCTTTTTCTTTTAGTGTCAGTCAGATCTTAGAGAACCTGTCCTACACACACAGGTGTGTGAATAAATTTTATTATTACATTGTATTTTATTTGTTTAAATCCCTTCTCCTGCCTGAACACCTTCATCATGTGAAGTGATTCTTTTATAAAGGACAGAGGCACCAAATCCATCTGATAAAACATGTTTTTGTGATTTTGTGTGAATTGGTTTTACTTAAAAAGCCCATTTTAGTGACGGTGAAAGGAGATTAGTTGGTTTAATAGTTGAAGGCATTTGTGCTAACAAAAAATTCACAATTAAAGCAATTTTAGTTCTGAAATTTGGCTCATTTTATTTATTGTACTTACTACTTTCAAATGAAGACTTTCCCCCTTTGGGTCACTTTTTGTGAATTTTCTTGCCAAGTTGTCTCCTAAAGAGGACTATTCATTCATGTTCAAGTAGGATAGATGGTGGCGTTTAATTTGGAAAGTGGAATTAGAATAAGAAGAAATAGATTCTATGAAAATTATCAACATTCTTTAGTCTGTTCACCCCTCCGAAAGATACTTTAACCAGGTTTTTATTTTTCAGAATAAAACATTTTCAGAATTCTGAAAAGTTCACATTTGAAAAAACATATTTTGGGAGGACAAAATGCACAAATAATAATAAAAAAAAAGGCTTTTATATGACCCTGTTTATCAGAATAAGGCATAAACCCTGAAGAAACATTCATAATGTAATTCCAGTAAGTCAGTTTTCTGTCATTGTTCAGCTGGAAAACAAACTTCAGATTAAAATATGAATTTTTCTACAAAACAATAAACGTTTGACTTTGTGTTAACAGGTCAAATCAGCATCCTGTGAACTCACTTGGTTTTGTTCTGATTTTAAAATAAATAAAACAACTAAACTTTAGAGACTCTTAACAAAAAGTTGTTGGTTTTTCAAAAAGTCTGTTTAAAAGTCTGCTCTGCGCTTGTTTGATCTCTGTCTTTACAACACTTAGTATTCCAGATTATAGTCTGTCTGTAGAGGTGACCTCCTCCTCCTCCTCCTTTCATCTCCGTCTGCCTAGACCTGAGACAACACCTCTCTGACTGGAGAGGACAGACACACCGAGTTGATCCTGATTATAACAAGCACCTAAATCTCCTTCTGCACACCCCCTAACACGAGGGTTTTATTAGAACAAGCATTTGCATCAGCCTCTGCGTTGGTTTTATTAGCTCTAAGACCTCTTACATCATTCAGGATACGTGCACTGGTCTTCTGCTCTCCAGGTCAGGGTTTATCAGAACTCAGGGTTTTATGTGAAGAAGCATAAATATATTATGAAAAAAGACAAACTGACGTGCTTATGTTGCAACATCACAGCTGCAAAACCAAAAAGGGAAATATTTTAAAATAAGCTATAGGATATAGGGTTCACTGGGATTATAAAGTCAGATTATATTACAGAGAAAGAGCCTCAATTTGAAGCATTTGTCTTTTTTTTTTTTGTTAAAACTTGTGAAGCGCTCTGCTTCTACTGCCAGTCAGTTACTGATATCAAGTTTTATTATGTGAAGCATCCCTCTCGTACTCTTTAAACTGTGAGTCTCTGTACGATCCTCCAGCAGCTCTATTGACTGGCTCTCTGCTCCTCCGGTCCGGTCTCGGCTGCTCCTTTCATTTACTCAGCCAGCGCGCCGCGGCTCTGCTCCGGGGAGAGCTGCTGAAACAAGACTTCATCAATTCCAGATGAAACACCAACATTTCCTCCCATTACACCAAAGCACCGCTCCTGTTCACTCTCCGCGATCTCTCACTGCTCCGCGCTCGGTTTGTGTAATGAGGAATGGGACTGTGTGTGCGCACATGTGTGCGTTTATGTGGGGTTTTCTTTTTTCATGTGTGTTTGTGTAAAAAGGAGCGGGGGTATGTGAGTGTGTGGTGGAGGCAGGGAAAGTTGGGGCAGTGCTGAGGGGATTGGTCTGGGGAGCAGGTGTGTTTGTTTGATGTCCTCCTGCACAGAGAGCAGGGAGATTTTCAGCAAAGCTTTTCTCCCCTCAAACCTCATCCCTCCTCCACGTTCACCTCCTACACCACCAGTACACGAAGGGAGAACTCTCTTTTTTTTGCTCCTCTCTCAAGTTGAGAATTAAACTCCTATTTGAAGCCTCTCAAATTTTACTGCACTTTCAATTTCTTGCCATGATTATATTTATAGAACATGTTGGAATGAAGGAAAACACAGGAATGCACAGATGAGATATTTTACAGTCATCTGTAAAAAGTCAAAATATCTCTATTAGTTAACATTTTTACATAAAACACTTTAGATATATGCACTTAATTTTCTTTTTTCTCCAGTTAAAGGCTGCACACTTATTTCAAAGTTTTTAGTTAACAGCTCTTCAAAAATACACAGTTTTTAACACTTCATGGCCTTCAGGATCGCCCACACTCCCATTTAATATCTTATCTTCAAATGTTAGAATTGCAAGCAAATAAGACAAAACATTCCTTCATTTTGCATGTAAAACCAGAGGAGTTACACGTGTATATCACAAGGAGTGTTGTTTTCAACCACTAATGGGTTTGCAAAAAACAAGTAAAAGCACAATCAATTATCAATCTGATCAGCTGTTACAGTGCTTCATCTGTTGGCAAAAAAAAAAAAAAAAAAGCCACACAGGAGTGAAGGACGTGCATATGACACGTGTAAAGTGTCTCTCTGTGTTTTTGTGGACAAAGCCTTGCATGGCTCTACTGCTGCTACTGAAACATGTTTGACATTGTGCCTCTCTGTGTGTAAGTTCCTAAACACTTAGAACTTGGATTCTACTTAAATAGTCTTTTTTACAAGTTGTGTTGATCCCTGTTAGTTTTCATCTAAATGCATTTTTGGGTTTGGAAGACTTTTTAAAGAACAAAGTATCTAAATGTCCTGGTTCATCCCTTGAGGTAGATGCAATACCTTGCTGTTAGTTAGGGAAAAAAAAGTCTGAATAAAGTTAGACACTAAAACTTGACAAACTTCTCTAAAGAAAAACCTTTTAAAAACCCTGGACTCAACAGAGCAGGACCACTTTACAGGATAACAGAAAATCTGGTCTCTTAAAAGCAAAATATGAAAGAAAGACTTATGAAAATCATCACAGCCATAAAAGTTGTTCTGCTGAAAAGGCCTCTGGCATTTCTTAAACCAGCATGTCACTGAGCTGCAACTGTTGGCGACGAATTGAGGATCTGATTTTCGAGGAGTTTCCTAAACATGTTGAATTTGTTGCGTGAGTGCAGGGCCTCGCTCTAGGGTCACTGGAACTTTGAACATGTTCAAAAAGTTGGAACAGCATCTGGAACCTCTAGTTTATGTGATCAGAAAGACAATGAAATGTAAGACAAGAATTAGTGTCATCTGAGAACAAATTGAGGCTTAATAAAGACAATTTGTGACCAAATTGCACCAAGAAAATTGGAACAACTGTTTTCTAATTACATTATATGCCCAATGGAACTGGGCCACATAAAACCATTTCACAAAATGCCAAATGTATCCATTCAGTTTGATTCCAAATTGAAATGTATTTATTTTCTTGCAGAACACATTACCCCACCAATACAAACTATTCTGGACCTTTAGTGGTTTGGCCTCCTGTCCCTGCTGAGTCTGTGGGAAGAGAAGAGGGGAAGCAGGGAGCTCAGTCACAGGAAGAGGAAGATGAGACGAGGAAGGGCTCGGGCTGATATCGAGGCAGAAACAGGCAGCCGAGGGAAAGGGGAGAGAAGCACTTCTTGTTTGTTAAATATCTATCTTAATCTCTGCCCTCGGGACACAAAGGCAAATTCATCCGGAAAACTGGATTATCTCACTTAGATGAGTCAAACACACACAGCCGTGCACTCTGTGTGCTTGTGGTGTCTGAGTGAGAGTGGGAGAGGTGAAGAAGTTTATGAGGCGGAGTGTTCACAGCACTGAGAGTTTACATCTGTAACTCACACTTATTTACCAAAGATAAGGCTTCACAAGCTGCAGTTTTAAACATCTGTAATAAGTATTCATTAAAATTTGGAGTCAGAACCTCAGATCTAACCTGAACAGGATGAAAACTGAAGAAAACGTGGTTCATTTCCTCAAATTGTCCAAACTAAAGCTTTTGAACGTTTCTTCTTTTTTGTTTCACAACTTTATTGAATTTTAGTTCTGAGCTGTATTTGTGAATAATGGTCGATCCTACTGGGAGCTCTCACTTGTTAGCCAGTTTGTTTTAGTAGATCAACATAGAACATTACTAATTTAATTCAAATGTTTCAAAAAAATTGAAATACAATTTCTTGCTTGAAACCAGTCACTGCATTCTGGTTTTTGGTGCAGTATAATGCAGGAAAATGTAAAACAACAATTTTAAAAGGAAGCCTTTTCATTTTGTACAGTTATTAATACATCTGTTAATTTTCCTGATAGTGTTTAATGGAAAATAAATTTTTAGAGTTTATAGTTTTATTAAAAATACTTTTAAAGAGTCATTTTGTTTTTATTTTTTGTCTTTAAAAGATCTAAATTCTGAACACTCGTCTATGCAAGCAGATTTTTGTTCTTGCAATTTAGTAAAGACATGGTTAACTGAGCTCCAGTCTTTCTCTTTCATGTCATAAAGAATAATGTAATCATGAATTTCACCTGATAGTTGAATTGTAATGATTGTTTTGACCTGTAGGTGGAATTTTCCGGCTTCAGGCTGAGAGGCCTTAAAGTAACTGAAACTATTATTGTAGTTTTTCCCCCAAGTTTATTTCAATCAAAGTAACCAGTAGTTTAGTGGTGAAAGAGACTCTCTGCTCTCCAGTATTTTCAGTCATCATCACTGTTTTATTTTTTCCCATTCACTACAACAAATATGAACATTTCATGTGATCTTTCAGCCTCCATTGTTTGGAGAAGGGAACATCTGGACTGTTAGCAGCTCTGATCAGTTGGTTTTACACCAGACCTCTATTTGACTTTGCCAGGATGCTGCCCTCCCCAGTCACTTTTCTTTCGTCCTTACCGGGGCCCCCCCCCCTCCCTCCACCCCCTCCACCTCTCAACACTCAGCTCTGCTCTCGACTTGACCCTAATTGATTGTAATGAGTACAAGCTCTTATACCTTTCTGCCACTATCCCATCTTTGGTGATCTTCCTGTTTTGTTTATTATGTGTGTGTGTGTGTTTGAGTGTGTAGTGGTGATAGTGGGTAACGTGGATTCTTTATGTGGCCAAGTGAAAATCTGCATTAGTCAGTAAATGCCATCCAAAAGGCCCAAGTGTTGTACAACTACTGTATTACTTATTCAGTAGTTTGTTTGTTTTTCTCCAATCTTGGTTAGTATGTGGTATTAGAGGTATCTCACACTTAAACATTTCCTTGCATCTATTTTCAGTTTCTGAACAAATGCTAATGAATGACCCTACATGATGCCAGTGTGCTAATTCATAACAACTGCCATTTTTCTTTGCTTTGGAATGCCAATATGATTAAACACCATGTCAGGGCCAACTATCAATCTACACCTTCATAATCAGCACTAAAGGGATTGAGTCCTATATGGAGTTATACGCACAGCACACCCATGCACGCACACATGCATTAGTGCACACATTAGTGTGTTGTAGCACGAGCATCGGGCGAGTAGAGTTATGGGGGTGTCCGGAGATGACAGAGTGCAGGATCGCTTATAGGAGAAGGCCCTCGTACTCTGTTAATTCTGCGTGATTTACATGCATGACAATGCAGCCACATTTACAAGATCAATAGCTTCACAAGATGAAATGATATGCATGTAGCTGTGATATGAAGTACAAGTCCTTGCACCTGTAAACCTGGCAACCACTAAAACACAGGTCAAAATAATAATCATCCTTTGCATCCGTGGCAGGAGGCTCCTCCTGCTTTGGTGCATGTAGATGGATAACATAAATGTAAATTGTTAGTTTGACTGATGTTACGGTGGCGTTTACATTAAAGTCCTGTGATCGCGTGGCTTTAAAATGACAGGTCGATATGGCTGAGAGCTTTCAGCCTCTGTTGCAGCCCAGCATAGATCCATTGATTTATGGATTAATGGGAACACTGATGATAGCCCACAGAGAATATGGTAATGACAAACAATCCAAACACACACACACACAACCCCCATCAGGCATGCCTCTATGACCTCTAAGGTGGCGAGGACATCAGGGGCGAGACGTTGGATCCACGAGACAGTCTGACATCGACCTGTCTGTCAGGTGTCTTCTGCACGTCACGTTTTCATCAGTTGGATGTTTAAAGTTTGCTTAAACCTTAGTATACCTGCATTTTTATTCAGTCATTTATTTTTATTCTTACCCAAGATCATTGGTGTCCATTTATTCCAGAAGAATACAGACGAGTCTTTGAAGGGTTGTGTTTGTATAAAGTTTGTAGTTTCAGTCAAATTCTGGACACAATTATCATTTTTTGAATATCATAAATTCTTAACATTTTCCTTATTGTGGAACAATATAAACAGAACACATTTGATTCTTCAAAGTAATCACCTCTGGGATTCCTCAATTTATCTCCTAGAGATTTCCTAAGAGTTCCAAAGGTGTCACACTTTATTTTTCTTTTGTCTGGAGGTCAGCTCAATCCAACCTATAGGGTGGTAAGTCCCACTCCAATGTTATTCTGATTGGTCGAACAGCTCGTTTATAGACTAGAGAAGTGTTTTGTCTCATTGTCTTGTAGAAAAAGTCTTAAACTGCATCGCTGATTGTTTAGGTGTATTTTTAGTATATTACAAAAGGGTTGCAGTTGGAGCCAAAAATCTAACTTCCACTTGATCAAAGTCTAAAGTTCCCCAGGTCAGTGATCAGATCAGTGTGTTCCCCTCTTCTTATTAGTCTTCTGCACTGAAGATTCCTTTGACTGATCTGATTCACTCTGTCTGCACTGAACAGTTGAGATGAGGATGCTTCCCAAGGATGACAAATATTATTATTAACTCTGACTATAGATGATTTCTGAACTGAAAAAGTTGTCATGTTCAGTTGGAGTACCAACACACCTGGTAACATCCTGTGTGTATTTTCTCTTCTAGGTTAACTAACTGAGAAGTGCACTGAGTCCAAGACAAACTTCCCTATCGGGACAGTAAAATAAATCAGTTTTATCGTATTGTATTGCACCACAGTCCTCTACTGTGTAATAGCGTATTGCATGTGTATTGCATTGCACTGTAGAGTACATTATTGTATTGTTCCATATAGTATCGTATCGTATTGTTTCCTATAGTATCGTACCGTATTGTTTTGTATAGTATCGTATTGATCCATATCGCATTGTTTCGTATAGTTTTGTATTGTATTGTTCCATATAGTATTGCATTGTTCCGTATCATATTGTCCCATATAGTTTTGTATCATATTGTATCGTATTATTCCATACAGCATCGTATCGTATTGTTCCGTATCGCATTGTATCATATCATTCAGTATAGTATCGCATCGTTCTATATCGTAATGTTCCGTATAGTTTTGTATCAAATCGTTCAGCATAGTATCGTATTGTTCCGTAGAGTATCGTATAATTTTGTAACGTATTGTATTGTTCCGTATCATATTGTTCCATATAGTATCGCATTGTATTGTTCCATATAGTATTGTATTGTATTGTATTGTTCCATATCGTATTGTTCCGTATAGTATCATATTGTTCCATATCGTATTGTTCCGTATAGTATCATATTGTTCCTTATCGTATTGTTCCATATCACATTGTGTTGTATTGTGCCATATAGTATTGTATCATACTGTATCGTGCCGCATTGTTCCACATCGCGCTGTGTATCACTGCACAGTACTATATCATACCATATCAAATTGCATTCCAATGTACAGTACTATATTATACTGTATCATATTGTATCGTATTGTATCATACTGTATCGTAAATTGTGGTATTTTTTGTCCACATAATGTTTAAGAAATCTGGTTCATCTTAATATTTACAGTTTTATTTTTGATAATTATTTTTTGTGTGTAACTTTCAACATTTTTTACTTTAGAAAATGTTTCAGAACTGAGTGAGCTTTATGTCCTAAAGTCAACATTGTTTTCATAGTTGAACTGTTGTTGACGTATTCTTCAAAAGGGCTTCATGAATGATGTAATTTAGTAATATTTATATTTCTGATGGCTTCAGAGTACTTCTACAGAGGCAAAAACTTTAAAGATAAAACCACTATATGATGCTGAATTATTTATGGTCCTAATGCAAGTTTTTTAATGTAGTGTAGGTGGTTAAAAGAAGTTCAGTATTAAGTGCTAAAACATCGCCAGTGTCTTATGTCTATAAACCTGCTACTCGCACAAAATACGTTTTAATTTAAATCATAAAACAAAAACACTAAATCTCTTCATGGGATTTGGTATACATGTGTACGTTTTACTTTAATATGTGAAGAAATATAACTTTTTTGTTGAGTTGTGCCAGTCTGAAGTAAAGTTGTGGATGATGGCAGTCAGTGTCCCGCACTCATCGCCCATCTTCACAGCAGCACTCTGTTGTCTGGGACTATTTATAGGCTACAGCTTGGTCCTGTTGAGAGGTGGGTCAGATCGATAAATCAGAACTTGATGTGTGCATTCGTACCCTCCCTGTTACAAACACACACACACACACACACACACACACACACACACACACACAAACTCATTGCCTCACACGTTGACACACATGCACACTCAGCCACAGATGAGTCAGTCAGCCACCCTTCCCCCTGTCTTCACCTGTCTGTAGAGGTAAACACATGCATTTAAATCAGTTGCTGGGTGCCGTGGTAACAAAGACAAATGATGTTGTATGTAATATTTTTCTATTAACATAAAGTAATATAAAGTGAAGGGCAGTGGTGTATGGAGGGAGTTAGGGGCTAATGTCCCGTATCAGATGTGGACAATGTCAGGGCTGCATACTGAGCAGTCTGTGTCCTTCTCACCTGCTGTGTGTGTGTGTGTGTGTGTCATAGAAGGTGGTGACACACCGAGCTGCCAGCGCTTGTACTATTCCCTCTGCCTTATTAACCCCCCTGCCCCTCACCCCTGTCTCCCCACTTTCTTTTCAGATGAACTACTAACTAACCCGAGCTCCTTTCACCCACCTCTTGGGTTTCTGTCACAGCCAGAAGCACAAATGTTTGTCAGATCCTAAAACATCAAGTTTCCTCTCAGACCACCTTTCTTTCTTTTGTTTTCATGCAAAAAAAATATACAATTTTTATTTTTTCTTGCGTAACAAGTGGTACAAATCACCTAAAACTTGACTCGAAATTGTTCTATTTATTAGTTGAGCAGAATGTAAGAGGGTAAAACGGCTGAATAATAAAAAGAAAACAGATCTGCAATTTGTGCAGTTTTGACAATAATGCCTTTACTAAGTTGCCAAATGTTTGGACTCATACTCTTCTATTTGTTAAAAGGAAAGCCCATTATTTGCCTTCAAATGTCCTTTTTCTATTTTCTATTTTAGAAACACAGACAAAAATGAGGAGAAAACATATTTAATATCTATTTTTTAAATGTTATTACTCTTTGGAGCCCCCTTTGTGACAGTAAGAGTAATTGTAAGAGGCCTTAACATCAGGCAGGGATAAGACTGATTTAGTTCTGTAGCTTTAATTCAATCAGCATTTTAAAAAGAGGCCAAAAAAAAAAGAAGAAGCTGAAACACAAACTTAAGCTCTCAACTCCAAATGACTGAAATTTTCTTAGGTTGCTGCCTCAGTTTTATTGTGCTTCCTAAAAGGAGATGATTGATTAGCAACTCCTGAACTTATCAGTATATTCATTAAAAATGTGGCATTTATCAGCCTTAGAAGCAATGTTCTGTGATTATCTAATGGCCAACGGACGATTAATTATTACATAATAACTGTTATCTCATTATTATGAGTAAAAAAATAAAATTATGCTTAATGTATCAACAAATCACTTAGGTTATAGTCATTTTGCATTATTAAAAATTGAAAATCACATGAGTGTTAAATGAATTTTTATGTTTTTTTTAATTAAGAGTTAAAATTTTGTCTATATTTTCTTTTGGATTGGTAGAAATAACAGAAAACCTGTAATCATTTTTTGTTATTAGCTCCTTGCATCAACTGAAATACCCCACTAACATGTTCTTATTACCTAAAACACAACAACACATTTAAAGACCCGTCTGTCGTGGTCTAACTCTGATGTGTCACAGAAACAAATGTCTTTTTTTAGATATTTAAGCCTTCAGCAGCACACAGATTTAGTTCATTTTCTACTGTAGAGTTATGGTTATTTACATGAAACCCGAGTTTGTGTGTGCAATATGTATTTAATTTTTAATTTTTATTTTTAAAATGACTCATTAATGTTTTCTAGAGATCCATGTTGAAATCCTTGTTAGTTCACTCACTGGAATGAAATGCATTCCACTTATAATAAATCATTGTGACTTTATTCATTCCTAATTTGAAGCAGCAGGATAATATTTCAGTTCAGCGTCACTGAAGAACATTTTTTAAGTCTTACCTTTAGCGTTGGATGAAGAGATCCTTGGATAGGGATGTCATTTAAACCCCCATGCTGTGAGGAAGAGGAGGGATGGTATCCCTATGTATGTGAGATGAAGGGTTCTTCTTCTGCATATCACCTCATGATGAATGCAGCACACATTCAGAGTGACAGACTGACAGTCACAACACTGACAACTGATCTAATATTCATTTCTCTACATGCTGGTAAACACAGCGTTACTCCAATACCAGTTGTTCCTGGCTTCAGCCTATTTTGTCCTCCTTATTTTCAGGTGCGCGACTCTGTTCGTTGTGTGTGTTTATGCGTGTGTGTTTCACATCATTATCCTCTCTATGCTTTGGGATAGACAGGTATAGAGCGAGGGTCTAGTTGAGCCCGGTTGTCGTATGGATAGAATCCACTGTAATCTACTGTGAGACAGTACTATCTCAGAGACCCTCACAGAATGCCAACTCAGCCCTTATGTCCACTCACACACACACACTCACAAACACACACTCGTTCACACGTTACATTAATGCAGGAGGGGGATTTAAGGGGAAGTAAGTGAATAGTTTCAGGTCACCAACTAGGTAGATTCTGGTTTCAGGACGCTGCGTCAGCAGGAGCAGCAGGCAGGATGTGATCTGAGTCCTTTAACTCCACAAACTGTCCTCTCCCTGATTCGCAAACACACATCTGTCCAGAGGTGCATGCAGAAACATGTGGCATCCAGATAATCCTGTTCAGATTGTTGGTTTTTCCTACTTATCCACCATGTAATGCATTGTCAGACGCACAATAGTCTCAGTGTAAATATGAATCTGATTTTGACTGCGTTGCTACATCAAAAGTGGAGCGATATCTGTTTTAGGGTTTCCCCTGCCTTTGTTGAGCGGCGGTGTCTGGATCAAACATGAATATTCAAACTGACGAGATGTTAGCGCAGGGAAGGAAAAATGTCTAGAGGGCTTATCCTTTATCGTTCTCTTTCTGTATCACAGACTCTCTCTGCTCCTCTCCTCACATCTAATACTTCAAGGACGGCAGTTAATTTAAGATCTATTATAAATGATTAATTCAATATTTATGAATATTTAAAAATCCCCTATTAAATTACTTTGTATCTGTTTAGCATTACATCTTTCTGGATTTTTTTCTCAAAGTATATTCTCTCAAAGAGACAAAACTGTTACTATTACTACACTCTTTCATCCTCTGAGATGCCTTGTGCGAGATGCGTTTTTGCCTTTGATGTTTTGCGATTAAACCAATGTTATTTCTACCATCAACCCGCAGCAGAGCCACAGTTTGTGCATGCATAAGGATGCTTCCGAGTCCGTGTGTGTGCGAGTTTGCTGCGCTGACTGTCGGCGTTAAGAGATAAGTGTGGAGGAAAGTCTCCTTTCCTCTTCTTTCAGGACCATTACCTTTCATTCCAATCACAGAGGAGAGCCCAGGGGAGCAGGAGGAGGAGGAGGAGGGGGGTCTATATGATTGCGTCCTGCTTGATGCATATGAGAAGAGTAGCACAGGTGACTGGTTTTACCCTGTTGCAATGACTGAACTGGACCACGTTTTAAAAATGGGAGCATTAATGACCCTTTATTCAATATCTTTCATTTTTTCCCTCCACATGATGAAAACGGCTGGTTAGAGTAGAATGAATGTTTAGCACGAGTCAATGAAGACATTTCAGATGTGCTGTATGGCAAATTTGATTGGTCATGCATAATTTATTGAGTATAATTCATTATTATTTGATAAAACTTGAATTGTTCGTTTTCATTTAGCCTTTTGTGCATTTTTGTTTTTATACATGTGGTCACGCACTTACACGCAGTTTAGTTGTAATTTTCAGAGATCCTTTTTTTCTGCTTTCATGACCTGCACATGCTCACGTTTCACATTAAAATGTGCAGGTAAAAAGAATCAAGAATATAATATTTCAGGATTGATTTGGAGCATGAAGGATAAGAGAGGGAAAAAAAAGAGACATTTGTAATGTAAAACATCCTTACAAATTAAACTAATTCATTTATTGACATTTGTCAGTTCTGTTAAGTGCTTTTTCTTTTACACACTTTTGCATCTTATAGAATATTTCCTTAAATCCTTCAGGTTTTTTTCTTCCACGCTCTTTGCAGCTGTAATCTTCTGTCTCATTTGTTTCCTTTGGTTCGTTTTCCTCTCCTTACATGCCAGTCGTTGTAATTTTACGTAAACTGCTCTAAACTCGGTTCGCCACGGAAATCCGCATTAAATCTCTGATCTAAAGGAAATGCAAAGTGAGTTACTTGGCACTAATAGACCTAATTAGCACTGAGTGTGAACTTGTTTAAATTGAAGAACATAAAATTAAACACTTAGGACTTTGTTAAAAAGTTAGTTTGTGTCTGAGGCCTCTTGCATATTAAAGTAATTGGAATCAGAATTGCTTTGCTGCTCACCTTAATATTTATATTATTGGTTGTTTGAAAATTCCAGTAAAGTTAAATTCATTACCAACATTTGGACTTTAAATAACGGTATCATTCAGGGATCTTCTCAAGAACTCTCCTCTCTTAGAATGTTAGAACCATAAATAAAGATATAACTTATAAAATGAATAAATACTTGTATAAAGATCCATACATTTCTAAAGAAAATGTATTTAAGATAATTTAATTTAGATTAAAGAAATTGAACACACATTGACAAAAATATTGTTAGTCGTCTGGTTCTCTTTAGCTGTAGAAACCCTAACATTGTGCACACACACACACATACACATGCACGTGCACACACACTGCCCTCAAAAATATTCATAACTGATTAAATTCCTCAACTTTGTCTTAGTTTTTTATGACGACATTAAACTGCCAAAAGAAGAAAAATCCAAACTTCACTTGCAGCGCGTGATGATCTAATGATCAGAAGTGAGGACATAAAGCACGGGGAGGAAGCTGGATCTATTGTTACCTCCTCCTCACCTCGCCTTTCTTTGGGCCGCACTGCCATTAAACAGGAAGTGTGGTTGATCTCAGAGAGGCTGATCAGAGGGGGAAATCGATCAGGAAGCCGTAGATCTTGTGTGCAGGCGCTGTATTGATCCTTCTACCTCCTCCCATCTTTGTGACCATCTGCAGCATGGATAGATTACTGATGTCTGGGGGACACTTAAAGAGGTATTGGTTCTGTAATAACTGGACCTCGGATATTTAAATGATGAAAGATTTGAGATTTTTCTATTTTCTTGGATTAAAAACAAATTAGGCAATAAAAAAATACTCTAAAATTGTCTTTACTGTTTTATTCTAAACCTTTATTTTGAAAACCTATTCAACTTTGAGGGAATAAGTCGTTTTGCATGTGTAGTTTGTTTTTCTTGGTTCTAATTTCTTTCACGCTGTAATCAGCTGGATTATTTGGGAGTGTTTTATGCAGCTACTGAATCTCCCCTCTGCTGAGGTTAAGTGAAAACATTTACTCCTTTATATACAACACACCTCGACAGGGGAAATAAGGTTGCATCTAGATCAGGTATTTATATATGTGTGTGTGGCGTTTTGACATCATGCATAGGTGACACCTGTCATGTGTGACCGTAGGTCGGCCAGGTGACAACAGCAAATGCTGATTTACTAAAAGGACAGGAGCATTAGAGTAGAACCTGACCACACATCCTTCACTCTGTCAGACAGATAAAACCTCTGCTCTCCATCTCAGAAACATACAGAGGGGCCCTCATCTCTCAGTTTTTACCCAGCAGCACTCAGCTGTCCTGCTTAGGTCTTTATCTCATGTCGGCGTGTCCTTATTTACACGTCATTGTCCCACTCAAGCTTCAGTTTATCTTTAGGTGTGTGTTAATTTAAACAGATGTATGTCGGATTTACGGATGCTCTGATAGGTCCAGATTCCCTCCGCCCTCGGTCCTTCAGCTCATCCTAACGGACGGCTGCCTACGTGTGTTGTCGATACGCCCTTGTGTTCAAAGTACTGTGATCAATAGCTGTATGATTATCATGTAGGGATGATGACATGATTTAAAACAGTCAGGGTGATGGATGTTTGCTTTATACATTAAAGTTGTCAATAATTAATGTATTTGACTAAGCTGTCAAAACTTTGTGGGACTGTTTCCTGTGTGTTCAATGTGTGTGTGTGTGTGTGTGTGTGTGTGTGTGTGTGTGTCCCCCTGACCTCTGTGTTTCCTGAAAGAGAGACCAGCTCAGGGTCTTTATGATAATTTCTTTATGATTTGAAGCTTTATTTTTAGTTTATTCATCATTGTGTTCATAGATGGACTCATGCTATACAGAACATACTACAAACATATTAAATAAGCTGAACAACCATTTGAAGCCATGTTATGTTTGTAGTATAAACCCCTAATTTAGTGCTTCATGACCCACAGTGGGGTGACTGACCTCAACTTGGGAACCACTGCTCTAACCTCTGACCCGTTTCTGTGAAATGTGTTGACTCCTAACTCATTTTATAGGATTTGTTTCACAGTGTAGTAAAATACACTGTAGAATCACTGATGATTTGTTTTTTTCCTGGTAGGAACAAACTGACTTCAAAGAGTAAAGAAAGCACAGGTGTGTTAATGAGGGCTGCATTCCATTTATACGTTTTGCTCGTTAGCATGTTTAAAGAAGATCCAGCATGCACAGCTGCAGGAGTGGAATGCAGCCCTCATTAATACAGTTGAGCATACGCTACATTTTCAAGTCGCAATAATTTTTAGGTCTGACTGTTCACATTTTATTTCATACCACCAAACCCAACTGGAGCCAAGAAAGGATTCCGATAAGGATGTTCTTCTGCTTCTTTTTAATACACTTTAGGAATGGCAAGTAAACTCAAAAACTGCTATTTGCATGCTCTTTTGAGGAAATATAAAATTACAATGTCTAAGATCTGAGCAACTTAGTCATTAAGAGCTTTAAGTGTTAAGAGAACGCTTTATTATGCTGTTTTTTTACACAGAAGCTGAACTTAGAGAATGGGTTTTGGATGAGATGGATGATTCAGTCAGTTCTTTTTAAAAAATCACAATAGTCTAGCTAAAAGAAACAAATACATAAACTAGTTTGTCTTCATCAACCTGAGAAAAAATGCTCCAGATTTAGTCAAATTGCAAGGGCTAGGTTCATGTGTGAAAACGGATTTCTTTCTTTGCAGGTTGTTTCAAACACTCTAAACTTCTACTGGTGATTGAAACCCCCTCAGGCTACTTTTAAGTAAAGTGCACATTTAATCTGCACATATCTCCCAACACACACTACGTCATTCATACCATCAGAAGAAACCTGACATTTTAATCCAGGAGGTTAATGTGACAAAGTGCACACTTTTCCCCAAAAGGTTACGCGTCTGACACGTGTTCTTTGATTGACTGATTTACAACATTAAAAACACTCACCTTTACTAAAAGTCCTCATGCTTTTAAGAGCAAACCTCCCTCCACCCTTTTCTCTAACTTACCAAAGTCAAAGAGTTAAATAGGTGAAAGGTGTAGCCTCTGAAGAAGCCTATGCCCCCCCTGTTTTTCTGTATCCTCCTCACACACACCCTTCATCTGTTGTGTGTGAAGCTTATCTCGCCTGCTATCATTTCCTGAATGACCTCTGCTTTCAGCTTATGATGGATTGTATTGCGCTCATACACATTAATTTTCCTGAACCAGGCAAATAAAAAAAAAAACAACTTTACTCACAGGAAGAGCGTGTTAGTACAAGGGTAATACTGTGAAACAATGCGTGAAGACACCACAGAGAGTCGGCATTATCAACGGCAAGCCTGGGAGAGTTTATTTACACCCCTCATCTCCGTTTCACTTCAGCACATGCTCTGATTCTCAGCCTCTCGGAGGTATTATCAAACTGTATTTGCTTGTCTCAGTAGTTAGTAGCAGGTATTTACATGCGCTCTCCCGTGAGTGTGTGTCTGCAGTGTTCAGGTAAGTTGCAGCTGCTGTCTCTGTGGTGCTCTCTTCTCATTAAGGCAGGTAATGAGCTCAGTCACATCCACCTCTGCAGGTCACCCCACGAGAGAGGGAGAGAGAGAGAGAGAGAGAGAGAGAGGAAAAGGCGGAGAGGATTAGAAACAACAGAGGGAGTGTAGCGGGAAAGAGGTTCTGTCTGCACATGAGGGAGAAAGGGGATGTCTTAATTATGTCACCTGCCTGCTGTTCCACTCGACTGCAGCACCTTTGGGTAACTCCCTGTTTACACTGCTGCACAGTCCTCTGCGCTCTGTGTACTCTAGGAAAAGTGTGATGGGAGAGCAGGGAAAGCTGAGGAGGAGGAGAGACACAATGAGGTTGAGGAGAAGAATACAGGAAAATGGTTAAAATCAAGCAGGAGGCTAAGGGAGCGGGGACGTGTTAAGAAGAAGGCAGAGGAGTGGGGAGTAGAGGGAGTGTGTCTTCCCAAGAGTGAGCAGGCAGTCTTGTCGAGCACTTCATCATTGTGTCCCCGGTGACTGTGTCTGTGGCCTGGCCTCGCTGTAGCTATAATAAGACATAAATAAGGAACAAGACTGCCTTATCTACTCTGTGGCCCCCATCTCGCTCTCTCTCCTTTTTCTCTTCTCACACACACATTTGTTCTGCAGCAGATGTAGAGCTCTGCTTCTCAGAAGTATTTTCCCACCATGTTTACCGTCGCCACTTTCTGATCACTCTCTCACAAACCCAAAGTGACATCAGCTGTATATTTTAACTTCGCTGCTACGAACAACTCCCCCGTTATTTTTTGGAACCGATTTAAACTAAAACTCTAAAACACAAGTAACTGAATTAGATCTGCACAGAGTCTGTACCCATAAGGAAGGACGCTTTAGGTATTCTTATGTTGTTAAATATGACAGGATTCTCTTTTTATATGCATTCTCCTTTGAGTATTTTTGCTTCAAGTCTTCTAGCCGATAAAACAACGCTTTGGTTTATTTTGAGTAGATTTTCTGTCAAATCAGAAATCAAACAGGTGCCTAAAACATAACAGAAACTTTCCAAAGAGCTCAAAGTGAGCAACACCTCCCACCTATATACTTAAAGGAACAGTTCCTATGTTTTGTAGAGAGCTCTGAACAACTTCAGTTTGGAGAAAAAGAGATTAGTTCTGATCAGGCTATGCTAAGTATGATGACTTATTTGTTATTTACAAATAATTTAGTGGTTATTTGGAGCAGAAATAGGTCAAACAAAAAGTCATTGTCAGTTTATTTCTGTTGGGAAAATCATAGTAATTATGTAAAATGTGAAATTTGTTGCGATTTAAATGTGATGAAATTTGCATTGGAATTGTTTTACGACATTTTTTCTACAGAACCTACTAAAACGATCTGAACCATTACGCTAGAAATGTAGAACTTTTCTCCTGGTTGTGTGTTGAAGTCTGTTCAACTTGGGAAAGTTTACCACTAGTTAGAATAATGGCTATAATGACAAGAGAAACAGCAAATGGCTGCAGGGACATTTTAATATAATTACTTTTTTTTTTCAAGGAATGCAATTTTTGGAACTTTGCCAAATTTTTCAACTTTTCAAGTCAAGTTTTCCGCTCTCATCCTATTTGTCTGTTGTCAGAATTCACTTAACTATGCTCATATATTTGTTTTTCAAATTCAGTCTTATGTTACCCCTGTATATGTGTGTGTGTGTGTGTGTGTGTGTGTGTGTGTGTGTGTGTGTGTGTGTGTGTGTGTGTGTGTGTGTGTGTTAGGCAGAGAGAGATGAAGGTCAGAGCCAGTGTGAGAGACCCCACGAGAACAGGGTTTTTACAGGGGCTTTGGTTGTTCCTGCATCATTACCCCAACTGCAGACAAAGCCTACTTATGTCTCTTTTTTGCCTCCCTAACCATACACTCACTCATACACACACTTACTGCATGTGTCAACAGAGGTTGACAGAGGCTCCTGCACAGGGGAGAAAAGAGGAAATACGAGAGAGGAGGCGAAGGAGGGGACGCAGAGAAAGGAGAATGGAGAATAGATTTATGAAATGAAGCATTCCAAATAGCACTATCTGCCTGCTGTGAGAAACACCTTTAATAAATCACTGCACAGCGGCAGAAAATAGAGCGTTTGGACGAGTTCTTTACCGTGTTTGTATGGTTGCACATGAGTGTGTTTGTTTGAGAGGGCGAAAAAGGAAAAGAGTGGGAGAGTCTTTTATTCCCATCACTGTTCTCGGTGAAAAGTAAAGAGGAACTTAGTGGTACAGTTGTTTTCTGCGAGTCCGTGTTTGTACGTGCACACATCTGCACGTCGGTGTCCATGCAGGAGTGTGTAAAGTCTGTTTGTGTGGTTGTGTTTGTTGCATACTGCCCTCCCACAGGGTATCTTTACAGAGAGCATGATATAAAAAGAGACAGATTGGGTTAGAAAACCGAAAAAGAAAAGAAGAGAGGAGAGGGAGAGCAGAGCACAGTGGCTCGGGGGGATCTGTCTGGGTCAGAGACAGCAGAGTCGAAAAGAGAAAGAACGAAGAAGAAGAAAGGCAGGAGGAGAGGAGGGCGACGTGCTGAGAAGTGAGTTTTTCCTCAGGTGAGTTGTTCTGTAAGTGAGCACTGATCTGCCCCGATCCTGTCACTGAGAAGAACGCCAGGTCGACTGCACTGAGAATAAAAACAGCACCTTACTGAACATCCACACACACACACACACACACACACACACACACACACACACACACACACAAACATACAGTCCTGACTGCGCGCTCCGAGCAGCATCTCTCAGAGCTATTCAGATGCAGCTGTGAAGCCAGTGAACTATTCACCTAGGCTGTTGAACACATTGAGAGCTTATTAAGTGTCTTTTCCAGCCAAAGAAAGGCCAAGGATGTAATTTGCCATTCACACACTGGTTTCACAGTCTGTCTCTTTAACGCATCTAGTGCTCATCTAGCATCCTTAAGTCCTCAGAATGAGACAATTAGCGCTCAGAGACAAGGCCAGTGCAGTCAATGGAGGAGGAATGGCAATGTGGAAAGAGACAATTTAACAGGGAAATACATTGAGACTGAGGGGGGGGGGGGGGGGGGGGGGGGGGGGGAGGAAAGGGAGAGAAAAATGAGACGGAGAGACAGACAGCCGGGGAATGGTCTCTTTAGTTTCGGTAATAAGCTAGAGGAGAAACAGACAGGAGCAGAGAGAGACTTTTATGAGTCTGACAATGAAAGGCAATCAGATGGGAGTGATATGAAATCAGCAAAACACAGAGCATGTGTTCAGCGGAGGACTAATTTCATGAACCTCTTTTACTGATTGCTCGTGAAAGGGTGAGGAGAAGAAAGGAGTGATTAGAGGGAGCGTGTGGAAGGAGGAAAAAATTGGGCATCGGTCTTTTGCAAACATCAGCAACGATGAGTCATTTGAACCTGGCTGACCTTTAAGATGAGCACAGTCACAAACTCCTCTGGCGTTTATGTTTCGGAGCACCCTTGTGGTCAAATTTAACTTGGAAATACATTTTAGAACTTTTCATTTCATGAGTTTTGACATGATAAGTGAATTAATTAGACAGTTTGTGCAGCGTAACAAACCTCTCTGTGAGGTATCCTGGAACTGGCCTGCAGGGCTTTGGACAGTGGGTGGTAATGTAGCATGCAGATGAATTAAAGGGGTTGGTATTTAATTGCGGCCCACAGATGGCCTCATACATCTTTGGATCATTTAAAGGGGCGGTGGGCTGAGTAATGTGTGTGTGACACGGCACTGTGTTTTATAAGAGAGCTGCTATTACACAGACTGCTCTATAAAGAGACACAGTTAGCGGGGGAGAGATGTGGTTAAAGTCCTGGTTTCTAATTGGAGCTTGACACTCCGCTTAAACTGTGCTCATCAGGTGTTTGCTTTGTTTACATAAAGATTGATGTTATTTTCCCCTAAACAGGACTGTAAAGGGGAATTTAATAAGCCTGTAAAGGCTTAAATAAAGAAAAACACTCATTGAGGTTTTAGCATTTCGTTGACTTTATTTGAGTCCTGTAAAAAGCGGGTTTATAAAACCAATGAAAATAGAAGAAAAGGAACTGGAGATGAGGCTGGAGATGAAAACGGTTAGGAAGAAATTAATCAAGGAATATGGTAAGAAAGGTGTGTTTGAGGTGGAGCACCAGCTGTTAGCTCCCTCGGGGCTCAAACAGCTGTCATGGACTTTTATTAGCACACACACACTTGCATACTGCTTTGTTTTCCTTTTCTCTCTATCCTATTTTACCCTCCCTTTAAAAAAAATCTGCCTTGTTTGTTTTCTATTTAAACCAGTGACAATTTGACCTCCTTTTTTCCCCTACACATTTCTTTCCTCCACTCATTATCTTAGGGAGATGGGAATATCAAACAGGAATGACGATGAGGAAGGGTGAAGGAAAGAGAAAAGCGAGCAGGAGGACAGTACTTTCATGTGGCCGTATCATTCTGTCTGCATAGTCCAGATTACACTCCCTCTCTTTGGCTAGACAGCTTTTCCAATTTCTCCCAGCTGAGCTAAGACAGGTTGAGAGGACGCTGCTGGTTAGCTGCATTAACTCATTTTGGATCCCTGAATGTGTCTGGTAGCCTAATCCCTCTCTGTTGACGTGGGGAGTGTGGCACTGGTTGATAGTGAGGTCCTCCTTCCTCTGTGGGAGACACTTGCCCTCCCACCTTGCGCTCATCGAGCATCCTCCTTTTCTCTCTTCAGCGTTTAACAGCACCAGCTTTTTCAAAATTAACAGACAAATTGTAAATTTGTCTTCGGTTGCAGTTTTTTTGCGCTTAAGCTCGGGCAGGGAACAAGAAAAGGAGTAGGGAATTGGGATTGGATTTATGAAGGAGAGTTTAAACTGAGAGGAAAAAAAGGGCAATGTGGATGAAGTGAGCACAGCTTGAATAGAAGCAGGTAGAGGTTGGATATGTACATGCACCACCATTATAGACTTTGGTGTTGGGGGATGGAGAGCATTGTTGTAGGGGTGGATACAGGGGAGATCTGGAGGGATAGAGGGGGATCAGCAGAGGAAAAGGAGGAGGGGTAAGAGAAGAGTGATTATGGTGGGTCTGGGCTGCCAGGCCTGATAAATGACTAATCAGGAGAACAGGGCCCTAGGTCCCTCACAGGACCACTACTACCACAGGCTTATCACATGCACATGCTGCAGACACACACACACACACACTCCTGCCTCTAGCAAACACACTGCAAACATACAGCATTACACACTTGGACACAAAAGGAGAGAGTAAGAGAAAAGAGCAGGATAGGTTGAATCCATGGCTGCCTCTCCTGGAGCAGCACTCTGTTTGGAGTGCTGTTATAGATCCACCTCTGCCTCCTCCTCTCAACTGTCTCACCTCTCTGACTCCTTGCTCCGGGCCTAATAGTCTGCCAAGACTTGGACAAAGAGCAGGTCACACACCTGACAAACTGAGATTCTGTTACACAATGTTTTGAGATTTTTTTAATGACGGCACATGTGACATTTACAGTAATGACAAATATTTAGAGTTCTTTACTTGCTGTGGTTGTCATCTTTTGTTTTACATCTTAAAGAAGGGGATACATGCAAAACAGCACAATTTGTCTCACTAGTTAAATCCAATCTGGCTCCATTCCAGGGTAATGATCAGGAAGCGATGGGAAAGGTGGGAGTGAGACTCGTTGAGAGGAGGAAGTAGGAGGGAAGTGGTGGTGATAGGGGTTTATGGATGTCTTTGTGTGTCATGCTCCATTGACTCAGCCTCTGTACCCCAGCAGGCATGTGATCCCTGTGTGATGCTGCTAATAGCGACACCAGCGGGGTCGAGAACAAGTGCGAAGGTGAGACAGTGGGAATGGTTGAGGGGGGAGGTCTGTGGGCGACGGGAGGACAAACAGCAAATGCCAGAGAGGGAGTAAAGGAAGCAGGGAGAGAGATTTTGGAGGGAAAGAATTAATAGCGAGGGCACAACAGTAGAGGAAGAGACGGATGAGACTCTGGTCTCAGAGGAATTGGTTACAAGGACGGCCAAGTTGGTTTCTCTATCCCCTTGTACCTCCATGTCCCCTCATGCCCCTGTACGTCCAGCCTTGTCCCTGGATACAAAAAGCATTATTACACTGTAGCTAGATCACCTCTGTAGTTTATGTACCTGAATGAACTTATTGCATGTAAACTCCTCTGGTGGTTTCTGTACCTGTTTCTCAAAGTTGGACTTTAACCAATACAAGCTAAGTTTATCTGGGGCTAAAGGGCAGAAAGAATATTTTTTTTGTACCCATGAATTTCATTATACTTTACAATTTTTGTGTTTTTGAGGTGTGTTTCTGTGCAGTACATACAGTATGAGAAGTCAGGTGTTTACCTGCAGCTATAATGGTGTTTAAAACTTTGGTTAGTCAAGCTAACGCCTAAAATTAGCATTAGCTGTTTTTCTCCTGAACTTTTCAGACTACTGCCGTCTACTGCAAGTAAAGCAGCATCATTTTTAGACTTTTTTATTATTTCATGTAATTTTTATTTGCTAGATCTGACGCATTATTTCTGTTTTCATATCTTTCTAATTCTGCTGTAACAGATTTTGTGGGTATTTTCTCTTCACAGTCGATCTCAGTACTTCTATTACTCGTGCAGCACACATTTTCTCCAGTATGTCTTTAATAGTGGATAAAGATGAAATTATACCAGTTTAATTTTATTTCATACCCACTATGAATGCAGGCAGCTCTTGAGACGGCAGCAATAACATGTGAAGTGTTGCTTAAGCCTTCCACGCTCTCCGACTGTCAGTCCTGGCTAACGTTGAGCACCGTTGCCTTGTGATGCCTACTTCCCTCTGACTCTCTGTCTTCACCAGTCACAACCAGCAGCACCATGATGCCCTCTTATGTGGTTTCTGCAGATGCTGGTGTCTTTTACGATAAGGCCTCACAGTTGAACCATCTGATTGGATTAGCAGGCTCTTTGAACAAGCCCTGACTGGCTGTTTGCCGGGGGGATGCAAATGAGGTTCTTAAGAGGAAGGGACTTGACCCTTATTGGGCTTGGCAGTATGGACGGTGGCACAGAGAGAAGAGAGCAAGGAGGAGTAGAGTGTAGCATCTGAAAGCTGAATTGTGGGAAGAGGTGGAAGTATATCACTGGCAGACTCTTCCTCTATCGCCTCATTTCTTTCTCCCTCTGTCTGGATAAGTGTCTCCATGGTGCCACTGGCTTGTCTGGCTGGTTGGCCTCTTTTGGCTTGCAGGCTTTTCTAATTTGTGTCAATGTGTCAGAGCCATTCATTGCTGTATTTAACCCCTTTTGACAGCCAGTTAACTTCTTTGCCTGGAAGTCTCCAAATTTAAGATTCTTGACTCAGCGCTGTACCCAAGATGAGAAAAAACTCAAAACAATTAAAACAAAAGTCTCTGCTGCGTTTCAGTCATGTAAGCGCAACAAGTGTAGGACTGTCTGAAAACACACTAACTCTATGTTGGTTTCTGTCGGTGCTGCAGCTGTATTTTGAAGAAACTGAGGCTTGTTTAGCCACATCACTAGAGTCGAAGAATTCCATTTTATTTTATTTTACCAGATCAGTTTAAGACTAAGGTGACATGGGTCGGTTAAATGTTTTACAGTTACTGTAGGACCTTGAAGAAATTTCATACTGTTTTATGTGAACACTTGAGAGCATTCACACATGCTATATGACCTCACGGTGCGAACTTAGAAGAAAAAAAAAGAAGTCAGGTTGGGGCTGTAAGTCATGCTAGATTAATCCTGCTTTTGTTCCAGAGAGACAAGGTTGTTTTGAGTGTGGATGGAGAGCGGTCTGGATGGATAAAGCACAGTTTTAAGAGCAGATCCAACTGTTAAAGGCTTTGTAGGCAGCATGGCCCTTCTCTCACCCTCTCGTCTCCCCTGGGGGGTTTTATCTGCCCATTTCTTTTTTTTTTTCCGCGCTGGGCCCGCGGGACGCCTTAATGGTGCCATGTTCCCTGTCAGTCAGATATTTAAATGGAAACCGACCATGAAAGTATGGCTGCTCAGGGCTGGCTCGTCGTGTCATGTCCTTGTTCTCAGCAGCTAGAGTCAGATTTCGATGCCCGAACCCCAGCCCCGAGCTCCAGACAGGCCTGGTGGAGTGGAGTCAGGCTCAATCTGCAAGTTTAATATCCCCCATCAGGTTTTAAACCTGTTTACTTTGCAGATTTGATCAAGGATACTGATGCAAATGGAGGCAAAGACTCTGCTTTGGAAACCTTCTGTCCAGAGGTTCATTGATTCATGCTAAATGGATTCAAGCATCATTATTAATCACTCACTTCACTCAATTGATATTGTCCTTAATACCAAAGAATCCTCTTTTCTTTAGGTTGTTTTTTTTCCTAACTTGTGTCTTTAAAGGTGCACGGTTGTTCCTGGTGTTGCACCGCTGTTGCACCATAATAGTTATAATTATCAGTGTGACAATTGACAGCTGCAGGTGGTCTCACCAACCCTCACCAGACAACCTAATTTAACCCAGTAATAAATCTCTGTGCCCAGTTGGCCATTTTAGCTGTTTGGCACAGGGCACTGTAAATTCACCCTAATTAGATCCTCTCCCCACTCCTCCCACTCGACTTCCCCATCTTCCCTCTCTTCTCAGACACTCTCTCTCCCTCCCCGTCTCCTCCCCTGCTCATTGGTACATATGCTCATACACCTGGCCTGCATCGTTACCTGTTTACAAATGACCAGGCTGGTTCTGCTGGCTTCAGCATCCACTCCACCGCACGGTACTGAATCTCTCCCTCTCTCGGTCTCTAACCTCCCCTGTGTCATAATTAGACCTCAGAGCTCATGTTTGCTTAATATTATAATCCACCTGCATTTCTCTCACTATAGTGCTTTGGTGTACCATCAGCCACACAAGGACCCCTGAGTCCTCTCTCATGACCTCATGTTGGTAGAAATTTGGAATTAAACTGTGAGCAAGAGTTTGTATTTTGTTTTCTTGTTCCCTCTCCACCTGGGCAGCGACTCTGTGAGGTCCTTCTTTTGCTGTTCCTCTGAAAGGCGTGAGTTTTGAGCTCGTGTGTGTATGTGAGGGAGAGAAGGTGCATGTGTGTCAGGGGTATCGGTGTCAGGGCTAATGGTCTCTAGCAGGGGCGTCAGCCTGAAGATTTATGCCACAAATTAGTCAAATGTGATCAAACAGCAACCCAGTTAATCATGCAGGACCCACGTTTATCCCTGCTTTATCTACAGGCATAATTATAGGCACCCATTCCTCTGACAGGCCAACGGCAGGCCCCTGCAGAGTGATGCTGGGGGGGGGTTTCGTCATGCAGTGTTGTCTCGGTGATAAATGTCTTCGGGGTGCAGGGAGTGTTTTAAACATGTATATACTTAACATGCTTATGTGAATAAAGGCATGACTCTTGTACAACTGTGATCTGGACTTTCCTCCTAAATGGAAACTAGTGGGTCCACCCCCCTTTTCCTAGTCAGCTGTACAAGTTTGGGGAACCTCACCCATTAGGAACACGCCGTGCCATAAATCCAATTCATCATACGACTTCCAATTCATTATGTGTTAAGTGTTGACTGGTTAAAGCCAGCTCTATCACTCATTCCCTCGCATTTCCAATGCCTCCCCTTCAGCCTCACACAACTTGGAAAGTGGGAATGGGAATCATCTGGCAGTATTCTGTTATTCCAGGCCATTACCATGTGCCAAGCTGGGAAAGAGATCCAGTGATGTGTGCTGCAGTTTGTGATTGGAGTGGATCCTCTCTCTCCCCCTCTGACAGCCATTTTAAACACTCGTTTATGCAGCGCTTTTAATATCAATAAGAGAAGCAGGCAGGCAGGCGGACAGGCTGCAGTTCCTTACACACACACACACACACACACACACACACGCACACGCACACACACACACAGAGTGACACATACGGCCTGGCTGGAAATCAGCAGCCTCCATCTCCCTGGTATGACAGGGTGTGGTAATTATGTCTCTGTGAGAGTGTGTGCTGTTTGCTGGGTGAAAAATGATAATGGGGTGATTTTTAAGTGCCATATCTCCCGCACGGGTAATGAAAAGTACTTTTAATCCAGTTCGGAGGAACGGAGGGGTGGAGGAGAGGAGTGGCTGGGGAAAGGAAGCAGAAGGGTCTGTTGTGATGGGAGGAGAGGAGGAGGAGTGGAGGAATAAGAGGGTGCTCTGAGGGTGGAGGCATGCTGATAGAGGGAGCTGAGGAAAAAAAAAAGAGAGAGATGGGTAAGTTCTGTATGGAGATGAGGGGAGAGGACAAAATGAGGAGCGAGGAGAGGTTTTAAGGCATTTCAGTAGCTTATTTTGTGTGTGTGTGTGTGCGTGAGTGTGTGTGATGGGGAATTTGTGTTGTCGTGCCAGGGGAATGCATAAGCCTTGGCAATGAGCTCAGCAATTAGAATAATTAAGAGGGACTGACAAGCTTTTAGTTTCTCTTTCTACCCGTCTCTTTTCCCTTTTTCCTCCCTTTTTCTTTCTCACTGCTGTTCTCGCTGTCGGACAATATCATGACAGTTATGTCAGATGAACAGACGTCAGATGTTTGTCATTGTCAGGTGCATGAGAGAGACTTCTTTCCTAATCCAGAACCACAATAAACTTTGCATTTAAACATCCTCTTTATGGTTGGTGTAGAAATGCATTTTTGCAAAGTCTAACTGATGGAGTCAATAGGTTTGTTGTCGTGTGCACAACTGTGTGTTTGGGAGATAGACAGAGTTCACTAATGACTTTACACCCCATTAGTGCCTTTGCTTGATATGCCACACTTCATTATGTTCTCAGATCATTGGTGCATAAACTCGGACAGTGTGTGTGCATGTATGAAGTACGTTTGCACAGGGGGAGTGTGTGGCTTTACCGAATTGAGGCCTAGATTTGAACGTTGAGTGGTTTTGTTTGAATATTCTGATATTGGCTAATTTATTGTCTGTACATCAACTTTTACGTCATAAAATTCACCTTTTAGTTTTGGGCTCATGTTTCTTCTTTTTTTTTTATTTTTAAAAACTTTGATTTGGACACTTTCTGAGCAGAATCTGGATGCGGGGCATGTCGGAGCAACAAATAAAGGTCCCTGTCTGAGCGTATACATTTCTGTTTAGATCTGCTTAAGATTTTATAATAGGAGCTTGATAAATGGAGACTTTATTTGTCTTCATAATTTACACGGTCTCTTGTGTGTGATTCATAGGTCAATTACTCAAAGAGCCACCACTGTCCAAACATTTATTCCACCGTTTAAGCAGGCATTTCTTTATAAATCTATCATAAAACCCTTAGTTGAAGCTGTGTGTGTGTGCACACGTCTGTATGCATGTATCAGTGTTTATGTGTGTTTGATTTGCATGCAGCACATGTGATATGTTTTAATTCGTGGTAAACAGACAGCGGTGCAGCAGGGCAGGTTGGCTTTATCAGAGTCTGTTTATCTTAATTCTCCTCCATCTCTTTCAGTCCGACCATCCATTACCAGTCTGGAAGAGGCGACGTGCTCCCATGTGCCTCACACACAAACATACACTTACCTTGGAGCTTAAAATATGACGTTATGGCTCAGTTGGACTATCACTTGTGTCTGGCAGTAGTGTATGCATTGTCCTCTTGAATTATATGGTGTTTTCATTGCAGCTCATTGTGACCTTGAATGTGTAAACTCACTAAAAGTGGAGGAGAACTGATAATAGCCTTTAAAGAAGCTCAAAGAGGACATCTCACACATCATATCACACTGCGCCTCGCCCCACACACACTGCGTGGAGAGGTCAGGTGAGTGTATACAAATGAGCGCTGGCATCAACATGTAAATACGAGCGATCCAGAGACTTGCTGTATGTATGCTCACACTACAGCACCCCCTGTGTGGAGAATGACAAGCTCTTTGGAGGGGATGACCCTCTCTCCACGCTGTTTGTCTGTAGGGTCACGTCCTGCCCTCTAACTCCTGACCCCTCACCTTTGACCTCGGTCTGTCAGCTAGCAGACACCAGCGCTGAGCTGACAGCTCCCAAAGCCCACTGACCCTGAAAGCAGGGAGAGTGAAAGCAATGAAAAAATGGACGGGGAGGGGGCACAGTTTGACCATCTACCTCCGTTGGATTGGACGTGGTGTACGCCCAGCAGGAAGCTAACAGTTTAACTGCTCAAAAAGGTCAAAGAAAGACAGAAACCAATAGGAAGCGTCGTTCATGTGAAAAATGAAAGTGAAGAAAGTGATGGGAGATTAAGGAGAAGGTGGAAAGAAAGGAGAGGGAGAAGGTGAGGAATGAGATGGGAAGACAAACATGGGTGAACCTCAGTGGTGGAGGTCACACTCTGCCCGAGGAGACAGCTGCCTCAAGATTAGCCTCCACATTAACAGCCCTTTACCTGCTTACACACACACACACACACACACACACACACACACACACACACACACACACACACACACACACACACACACACACACTCCTTCCTCCCATCACACACACACAAACACACACGTGCTACAAGCCAGTCCTACAGAACTTCTTTACCGCAGGGACGACAAACTCGTGAGAACACAACTCTGACTCTCATATCCTATTTATACATCCCTCCCTGTACATTACAATCCTATTTAATGTGCCCTGCTTCCTACACAATCCTATTTATGGACTCAATTCCACCCCACCGCCACCCCACAGCCCCCTTCTTCTCTCCAATCCTATTTGTGTGCCCCCTCCTCCTGTATGCAGGTGCCATCCATCCATGAGGCTGCCTACTGGGTGTGTAAGCTGTGACTCAGATGAGAGTGTATTTTTGCGGTAATGTAACTCTGAAATTGGAGTGCTCCATGCGGGAATAAGAGAAACGTTGTTCTTGGACTCTACAGTGGACTAACATCAGTCAGTTGCTCTGTGGCTAACCAGTCCTAAAGCAAGCCCAGATTACCGAGGGGATGTTAGGAGCGCTTGTTCTCTTCTATCTGATGTAACATATCGCACATCCGCTTCTCTAATTGTACAAATCGTCCACGAGGAAAGTTCTGCGTCTTCTGTCCTATCCTATCTCCACCTGTCCCAGTGAAAAGCTTCTTATCCTCCATTAGTGTGTTTAAACAGGACAAAGTGCCTGTCTACATCACAGACCTGTCTCCACCTGACTCCCCTACCTGTCACTCACCCAGTATTATGAAAGCATCCTCATTCTGTTTGAAGAAAGGGGATGAAAGGAGAACAGTAGTCAGGGATGTAGTCGACCTGACAGACCAGATTAGAGTAGCCGATCCAGGAGGAGGGGGTATAGAGCGGTGAGGATGCTCCTGCCTGTCTGGATTAAGGTGTGTGTTTGGGGGGGGGGTTAATGAATGTTGTACAAAAGCCTTTCCCGGTCTTTATTAGGAGAAGCAACATGCTGCATTGTGGAGAGTTGTGTAATAGTTCGTCTTAAAGGTTTAACCGAACATTTCTATTACATTTCCGCGTGAAATCACAGCGTGGACGACGAGACCAGCAGTCTCAAACTGGACGCTCGACTCCAGTTTCCGCCAAAGGATTTCAAGCCAGTGATATATGACGTCTCCCATTTGGCAGACATTTTTTTCCAAAGCCAGCACCAGAATGAAATAGTGTGACTGAGCTGAATTTATTAATCATTCAATTAACTAAATGTTCCTTCTTGATATGGTTCAGATGAATAGAGTGTCAGTCTTTAATGCAATCCAATTCTCAGCACACCTCAGGAGAGATGCTGAGAACTTAACTGCACTGCAACTCTTTAATTTTTCTCACCCCGTCGATGCCTTCTGTCTGCATTACTCATTGCCTCGTGCTCTTGTCACAATCTTTTTCTCTCTCTCTCTCTCTCTCTCTCTCTCTCTGCAGGCTTAATCCAAATTCTTACAGCAACAGTTTAAGTCGCCCTGCAGTCTGCTGTCTTTCCCCACAAATTGTCTCTCCTTCCTCTTCAGATATAGCCTTCCTCTGTGTCTTTGGGCTCGGCTGGTAAAGACAGTCGGTGCAGTCGATTGTATCAGACTATCTGGCTGGTTCAACCATAAATTACCTGCAGCTAACAAAGCGTGTTGCTGTAACTATTACACAGGCAGTCAAAGTCACCTCGGCCCTCGCTGCTCAGCTACACCACCTCACACACTCAATGACTGCAGACCAGTGAAAGTTCAGGGGCTGTGTTTGTGTGGATTTGTTAAATCAGACTCTGAGCCGTAAGTTTTCAGAATATATAATAAAAATTCTATACTATTACAATAAATGGCCTTAAAATTACTTATAATATTGTTTTTTTACAGGCGTGATTACAGAATATACTAGGTCTTCTCTAAAACATGAAACATGGTTTCTTCTATGATTCCCATAGTTTGTATATCTGTTCCCGGGTCAGTGCCTCCATCATTTATCACATGACTTGCATACAGTATTGTGCAGAAGTTTTAATACAATGTCAAGGATCCAGACCTTCTTGAAATCCTGAATTGGTTTAGTTCTTCACATTTTCTAAAGATCTTTCAAAGTTTTTATTTGGACTTTGAATGCAGCATCGCCATTTTTAAAATGTTTTAATGTCTGTCAGACTGCGTTATCTTTGGTCACTTCTAAAGATTTAACTAAATATTTTTTAAATTGCATCTTTTTGACAGGCTACTGAATAAAGTGTTGTAATAAAAACTTTCTTCTGAAAGACACTGAATGGAGTGAAAATAAGTGAAAAAGCAGCCAAAGTGCAAAGAAAACTTCTGAAATCTTGAAGTAAAGAGTAAAGAAACAAAGACTTTTTCACTAACTTTTACAATTAGTGCAGGAGCTTTTCAGCCATTAGTCGTGAAAGCCTTTAAAACTCAGCTTTTATTATTGTTGTTAAAGTATTAGAACTAATTGGAGACGCGTTGAATTTCTAGCCTTTCAGCAGCTGGTGTTCCTGTGTTCTGAAGTTTTTCGGTGTTGAATAAGAGCTGTGTCTCTCCCTCTCAGTGTGTTATTGGCTAATTGAGAGCGTGTTGTGTGCTGCAGCTCTGCCCTGGAGGTTAGTGTTGGCACACACACACACTGTAGCAGGACAAATGAGAATACACCCCACCATCTGCCCAAGAGAGACACTCCCTCGCCCTCTCCTTGCCCCTCTACCCTTGTCTTTCCTCTCCTTTTTACTCTTTTTGTTTAATTTTTTATTCCTTCATGTTCTCACAGTCCCCCTACGCTCATGTTTTGTAATTTTTGCTCAGTTTGTAACACCTTTTCTTCTCCCTGTCTCTCAGATGAAGCTGCGTTTTTATGTTGTGATGTCCAGTCCAGTCGCGTTAAGGTGTTACTGTATTACGGACTTTCTGAATGTTCTGTGGGTGCGATCCATAGGGACTAACACTGAAGGTGACCCCTGGCTGGTAACCTTGGAGACCAACTTTATTAAAATGAATTTGAGTAGAGGGGCCATCCTGACAGCAGCATAATTACATCGCAGAGCATCAGCACTAATTTATGCAGCCTGCATTCAACCGGTCAGGAGAGCCGAGATGGGGTCAGCGTGGACACACGGAGAAACAAACTCACAGGACAGGATCCCACACACCCATCACATCGTTATATCAATGAAATAAGTAAACACAATGTTGTTTTCTTTTTAACTTTTTTATTTTTGGCGTTTTTACAGTTTTGATGGAGATAATGAGTCTTAAACTTTATACAGACATGCTGGTCAGCTTCTGATGGTGGTAAAACAGATTTACTGTTTGGTAGCTGCTGACAAAGCCGTGGTTCATCTGTTGAGTTGGTTAACTATTGATTAAATACGTAGAGTGTAAATAAAATGAAAGTAACCAAGACATTGTTCTCCCTCCTTTAGCACTTTTCAAATAAAGTCTGACCAGTTTGAAGCAAAATAAACACATTTATTCATCAGTGAAGAATAATTTAAAGGAATATTTTGGTCATTTTGATCAGTTATTGATCTACATTAATGACCATACCCACCGGTGATGTCATTTTTAAAGCTGACTGGAATAATACTGGTGGCTAATCACATTTGGAGACACACTGCTGCAGATCGGTGACGATTTGCAGATAATTTTGGGATATTTACAAAAACGCTTTCGCCAAAAAGTCATGTCTAACTTGGTATGAGATTTTTGAACATGACTTGTTTTAAACACTCAAAGTTAGCCAATAATTTGTCATCATTTGGCAGCAATGTCCAATTTGACCAACCATGAGCACTGCCTGTTTCTAGAGACCCCGCCCACTTTGATGGATGTCACAGGTGAGTATGGCCCTCACTATAACTTTTAAAACATCACTTCAAAATTCCTTTAAACTCAAAACAAAAAATGTATCTGCGTCCAGGTTTTGGGGGCAGCAGCCAGTCTGCAGAGGAAGCTCATTTTGGCTTTCTGCTTCTAAAAACCTGTAGCTCAACCAGAGATATTTAAACTCCTCCACCTAAAGTAAGACCTCCACTCTGGCCTAGAGTAGGCAATCCACCCTCTTCCAGTTGAGGACCACAGCCTTAAACTTGGAGGTGTGGATCCTCCTCCCAGCTGCTTCACTCTCACAGCCAAGTGTGGTGGGAAAAAACAAGAAGTCCACATAATAACAAATAAATCCAAAATCGATGCAGACTTACATCCAGTCACATCCAGTCAATTAAATTACGTTCTAATACAATGTATAATAAAATGACAATTTGGAAAAAGTTATCTAAAGAGGCCAGCAGAATGCACCAGGTCTTCACACTGAGGCAATCCCTCATCCTAAGCAAGCACAAGGTGACAGTGGAGAGGAAAAATCATTTTAAACAGACAGAAATAATCAACAGCAGATCTAGAATGAGTGGAGGTTGAGAGGACAGGAAAGAGGCACTTACAGTTCCCTCTGTGGTCTTTAAGGTTAACCTTAAAAATACATATTTAGATCAAGTTTGTGCATTTCAACTTTTCTGCCACACCAACAATTCTGTTATCGTCTTCAAAGTTTTAATCACCCAGAACGGCATGGTTAAAGTCAAACCAGGAAACTGAAGCTGGAATGTGAAAGAAGGAAAAGAGAAGAAGAACTAAGTTTGTTAGATGAACAGGACAAAGTTTAATAGAGGAGTATCAAGGTGTTGAGAAGAAGTTTGTAGATGGAGGACATGGATTTCAGTCCCACCGTTGCAGTCGTTGTGACCAAGGACAAGCTAATCTTTCCCATTAGCAGATCTCTTCGACTCTCATAATGTTACTGCTAGCTGCTCTCCTGTGACATGCTGCTGGTGTGTGTGTGTGTGTGTGTGTGTGTGTGTGTGTGTGTGTGTGTGTGTGTGTGTGTGTGTGTGTGTGTGTGTGTGTGTGTGTGTGTGTGTGTGTGTGTGTGTGTGTGTGTGTGTGTGTGTGTGTGTGTGTGTGTGTGTGTGTAATGACAGTTCAGCTAGTTGCTCTACTGTGAAAATGACACGTTCCTGCCAAATTAATATCATTACTATCAGAGTTTAATGGGCCAGTGCTGCCTTCTTATTTAAAACAGAACATCTCTCTCTCTCTCCCTCTCTGTCTCTCTCTCTCTCTGTCTGTCTCTCTCTCTCTCCCCCTCTCTGTCTCTCTCTCTCCCTCTCTGTCTCTCTCTCTGTCTCTCTCTCTCTCTCAACCTCCACCACGAGGGAAGGGGGCGGCAGGAGAGAAGGTACCATAGGAGAAAATGACTAACTGAGCAGGTTAGGCGATTTTAAAATACAGGTTTTCCCAACCACAGACAGAAAGATGGATGAAATGAGAAAGTTGAACCTGGGTCGGTGTAACAGTGAGCTTGTTAGCAAACTAAATATGGAGAATAAAACACCAGAACTGCGGGGGGGGAAAGGACATATTTTAATATTGTGTGCGTTTTACAGTTTATTCTCCCTTTACTTTTCATAGTGCTGCTTTTTGCTTGGAAAATTTGCTCTGCGCTGTTGAACAGTAGTGTCCTTTTCTTGGTTGTCATTTTAAAATTTGGCTTTTTTTTTTAACTACATGATTTAATTTTGTCCTCTCAGTAATCGTCACTGCTAAGCACTTGTTTCGGAGTAATGGCCGTCATTATCTCTGTTATTTTATGATGCAAAAATATGTTGAGAAATTTGGGGCGCAGAGTTATGGACACAGCTTGAAGATGTTTGGCCCCTGAATGCATTAAGTGTGATAATCCTCGTTTTATTTTGCCGTAAACCTTTGTGGTCACTGGTTTTGAAAGCTTTAGATGCAACTTTAAAGCAGCTGCATGTACAAAAGAAGCATCCTGTCATCCTTCACTCAGAGTCAGCACAGTGATAATGAGTAGATTTGGAGATGCACTCTGCAGGCTGCCTGCATGTGCATGCTCATATTTGGGCGTCAGTGCATATTTACACAGTAAATGTGGATATAACCATTGCACACTACCTTGTATGTTTTTTTTTTTTGGTTTAAGTGCACACACACCTGACTGTGTGTGTGTGTGTGGGAGATTTTCAGTGTGTGAATATGTCAGGTTGCCGCAGGAGACCAATTAGCTGGTGCATCAGTGAGGAGGTGAGCATAGACACACCTGTGTGTGGCCCTATTACACCAGCTCATCACACACTCACATACCGACACACAGACAGTATTGCTGTGCTCATAATAGAAATATACTGACAGTTACAGTACGTTGACCATATGGAATAATGACTTCACCGTGTCAAACTGTCAGCCGTGAGTCACCAGCATGCCTTATTTCAACTGCATGTTACTAACTTAACAAACTTTTGTGATTTATAGGTTTTCTTGCTGCTGCTGAATGGTTGTCATTAGCTATATGTACTTTACAACTGAAAATTTCCTGACCTTAAACTGCATGCCTTGTAGCATTCATACACAGGTATGGTGCACTGATGCAATTAGGTGAGAGTGAAAAGGAAGATCAGAGCCAATAAAGCAGCCAGGCCTCTTCATGTATAATTCAGATCTTTTATGGTGGGCTATGTACCCATATGGAAATCCTAAAGGAAGACTAAGGCCATTTCCAACCAGAGAAAAGCCCTTTTAAAAGCTAATCCCACTGCCAGAGCCTGGCACTTTTTACTGTTCCTTTTTAATGAATAGGTGTCCAATAAGGCCTTTTATTGTCTTAGCATATGTTGCTTTTATTAGGGGAAAATAATTAGGTTGCGCGGATCACTTCGGAAGTCCTCTCACAAGATAAAAATGAGATAGTTTCACAGTCGTTGCGCAAGTCCTTCTGACTCCCCATCGTTTTCCTCTTGGATGCCCTGTGTCCTGTCTCCTTCACCTTCTGCTCTGCTTCGTTTCCTACTCCTTCTCTTTGTCCCTCCTTTCTTTCTAATCCCTCCCCTCCTCCTCTTGTCCTTTACGTTCCCTTCCCTTCATTCCTCGCTTCTTCTATTGTTTCTTTGAACCGGAGGGGCCCTTAAACGTATGCGGCAATGTTGCATTGGACTGCACATTTGCACACGTGCACACACTCATGTAACAGATGAACAATCAGAGTGTGACAGGAGGCTGTTGATGACTGACACTCTGTTGATCTTATCTGGTGCAAACTGGCGGAGGAGAGGGCCTCGGAGAGAAAGGGAGAGAAATAAGTCCGTTGATGGAGGGGGGTAGGGTCTGGTTTTTTTTTACTGTGCTTTGTGTTGTGTTCCTGTCACTCCTGTGCAGTTTTTTCCTTTCTTTCTCTACTTTGTCATCCACCTCTACATCACTCTGCTTGCTTAGAAACAAAGACTGACAACAGGCCTCATCTGTGATCTAGAACGCCATGGAAGGAGATCCATTTACCTCCAAGATGTCATGCTATAATCGTTTACCCATGAGACCCCAGTTACAGAAACACTGAATGCCCGGTCGTGTAAGTTATGGGCTTGGGGGGGTGGGCTTAACTAGAGAGGAGAGGGCAGACAGACGGAGAGACTGAGCGGACATGATGAAGGGAGGGACTGGGAACCAGAGAGGGAGGAGGCTGGTTCTCCATCCTGGCTTTAATGCTCCTCAGGGGAGCACGCTGCCTTTAGGTGAGTATTAGCCATCAGCCTGTGGGCTAATGGACGAAATATAGTTTAGTACAAACAGATGACCAGAGGTGGACTAATCGCTGGGGAGACCTATGATGAAGGGGCTTTGTGTGCTTTTGGACCAAACTGGAGCTTACTGAGGTAGAAAGGGATCGGGTCGCTCCGTTAAGAACTGCAGACCTGCAAAGGCCTTTTCTCTTTTTGCTTCACATTAAAGAAAAAAACGACAAGAATGTTTAAATTTTTGTTGTGCATCAGCTTGTTTAATTGTGGACTCCCACCCCCAAAGTGCAACAGTTTGTCTTTTCAGATGATTTTACTTTTCTTTCACTCCGAATCATCTTTAAGACTCATTACAGATTTGTGCAGCACACATAAACGTCAGTAAGACGGAAATTCATAACCTCCTGAGGCGTGTGGCATTTTGGTAACGAACAGACTCTTTTCTTCTAATATGACTTCATTTTTTAACTCTACTCTCCAGTTTGCACATAACAGGTTGGAAACTGCTGGTTTACAGACATCAAACAGGGAACTGTACACACAAAAAACCAGTGTAAATCTTCTCTAAAGGTTCTAAAACCTGTTTCTGCATCTGGGAAACTTTTCAGCGTTCTCGCTCAGTTTAACTTTTCTCTGTCTCAGTAAGCAGCTTTACCCTGTTTTTCCTAGTATTAGATGTGTGAACACTTATTTGTAAATCAGTTGATTTAATTCCTAACTTTATTCGCCTCATATTGTCTGTAGAGAGGCCAATGCAGACCCACGGGCGAGTGTCGGGGCGCTTTCTGAAGTGTGTGCCGAGGTGTTTGAGGAGCTAATCTCTTTTCACCTTGGTTGAATGATCAAACTGAAAAGAGGGACAGCTTGTTTATCTGAAGGGGGAACCGCATTACCCAGGATTCCCTCTGCAGCGAGGCCGGGCACGCTCAGCTGAGCTGTCAACTCGCCGAGGCCTGAAAGCAAAAAAGACACACACACACACATTTACAAATAAACTGCACACACAGAAAACTTTGCTTTCAATGGTTATTTATTAAATGTAAAATATCTTTAGCACAGATTAAAAATCAGACACCTCCATATATTTTGAACATCACAGGTTGAAGGAAAAAAAAGAAAAGAAAATAAAAACATTCTTGAAACAGAATCACAATCAGTTTGGAGTCCGACTCAGTGGAGAGCTACACGAGGCCGGGCAGAGGGCTGAGCCAAAAACTGCACTCCTCCTGATCCCTAAAAAAAACACAGAAATCCTGTAGCCTTCACGCATTTTATCTTCCACCGAATGCTTGTGGAAAAAAGTCGAGGAACAAAAACATCTAGTTTTACACGCCGGTTTGGTTTGAATGTTTCTGAAACGGAATAAAATCGCCCCGTTCGTTTCTGACAGCTTAAATCAGATGTTAAAAAAACTTGATGTTTTTACAAAAACTGAAAGAAAGTTCTCTAGATTTACTGCAAATCCAAAGGATGGATGTTCGCTGTAATGATCTACTGCTTGTGCCAGGAAGCAGCTTCTCTAACGCTGTCCCCGGCGTGAAGCGCTTTGCCAGCTCGAGTACTGCTGCTGAACTGGAGTGCCATCACAGAGGTCAGCCGTCCCTCTCTTCTCTCCTCTGCCTCAACCCTCGCTGCTGTACAAATGCCAACTGACAACAACTGACACAGATGGTGAGCAGAAAACACAGGACAGGCAATGGAAGAGAACCACCCACAGGAGTAAGAAAACAGGAAGACTCTACACACACTGTCCAAGAGAGGATATTGCCTGACTATTATCGACTTGTTTCTTTTAAACTTTTTTATTTTGTTCTTTTCTATTTTTTCTACTTTTTTCGTGGTTTTTTTTTTCAGCACATGCCATATGAGAGATTATAAAAGTACCTGAAAGAATTGCTAAATTTTCAGCATGCATAGCTGTTAGTATTTACAGGGGTTTTTATGTACAGCCAAAAACAGCCTGCTCTACAGTACCGGCTTATTTACACCTGGGTCGGAAGGAGAGGACGATGCCATAACTACAGATGTGGGGTGTAAGTCGGGGGGGGGGGGGGGGGGGGGGGGGGGGGGGGTTAAGGGGCCACATGCATAGGGTCAGAGAAAGACACCAAATAAAACACGGCAAAACTGTTACTGCTGATTGGACGACGTAGCGTCTCTCCCATATAGCTTGTGAATACGCTCAGTGAGGATTTCTCAACAACCACTTATTGCTCAACGCTATACGAGGACCTCTCTATTGCACGTCCAGGAGGTTCTTGGGTCAGTGTTGAGTTTGGAAGACTCGGATCTGGTCCCAGAGCAGAACTGAAGCTATGGATCTGAAGCTAAGGAGGACCCGTGCTGCTCACTAACATCAGTTTATTGCAGGATGTATTTAAATTCCAGTTTTGGGACCCTATTATAGAAGTGGTCTGTAAAGAGGCTGCAGTTTGATCTTGAGGTATTTTACTGATTTGGATTGTTATATTGCTATCTTTTTAGCATTTACAGCTCTGTGGTTCTGTTCCCTATTTGCTCTAAATTGTTACGGTACTTTAGAACTACGTTTTCTTCAGTGTAAAGTCTAAATAAAGTCCTAAAGTATAAGGATTTGTCTTTTTGAAAGCTGATTCTGTTCAGTATTAAACATAATGTAGCCTAAAGGACTTCATTATTTATATTTTACAGCTTTTTGAAGCACGGATTATTCACAGCTTAGATATGCCTTTCTTAAAACTAAAACCTAAATGTGTCCCTTTCTTTTAAACAAATAAATGGATGTTGAGGGTTTATTATTTAAGGTGGACTTTCAGTAAGATGTTCTGTCAAAGAGGGATCTTCCTCAGCGTTTGGTTGTTTTTATATAAATGTTCTTGTTTGCAGCTGTAAGAGATTTTTGGTCATTCCCTCTCATTCTCTGTCGCAGTACCTTATACACACACCTTGCCCTCTATCTGCAAACACACACACACAATGATAAATGGCCATGATGGGTGGCTGAGCATGTTAATGCCTAATCTCATCAGCCTTATCTTTTACAGAGGTCACAAGATCAAGTGGTGAGGGGATGAGCTAAACACCAATAAGATAGTCCAAACAGTCCATGTAATACTTTATCTGCCACTAACTGGACTGCTGTGGATTGACTTTATACAGAGCTGCAGAACTTTTCAAATAAAACAGATGGATCCCAGCCATCTAAATCCTAATTATTACATAAGTCAGTGTTTTAACTTAAAGCAGGAATGGTAATTGCACACAAACAGCTCTGAAAGTCAGCGAAGTTCAAGGAGTGTCAGCGAGTCGGAGCCTCCAGAACCTAAATCCTCTGTCAAGTTTAAAAGGCGTTTCACTTTCAGACGAACTAAATCAGATGCCCTAAGTGAGGGAGATGAGTTAAACGGAGCGCGTGTGAACCTCCAACTCAGAGACACTGCTTGGCATTTGTCTGTCTTTGATATGGCGACATGTGACGTGGATGAAGTTATCGCCTCACTGGCAGGTGAGACAGACAGCGGCGCTCAGAGAGACGCCGCCGTTTCATCTGCTGTTTACCAGCTCTCTCATCACGCTGCACTTCAAACGCGCTCAATCTGCTGCTGCAACGCCACACACCCGAGCTGGAACTTTACTTCCAGCTTACAGGCTGGGTGTGTGTGAGGAAAACATTTGGGTTTCTTTTTTTTTTTTGTGTTCATTGCATAGGCATTTTCTGTATATTTTTGCGCAGAATTTTTAGATCTTTCCACTTGATGTGTGGTAGCCTCACAGCTGCGTAAGGATGCCGTTCAAACAGTTGGCGTGTGATGTGCCTCCATTATGCATGTGTGTATATTTGTGTGTCTTGACTATGGTGCATATGGGCTCGTCTCAGCGCGTGCCAGAGCTCCGCGCTAAAACTCTCATCACTCTCATCGGGAGATAAAGTGCGCGCGAGCCATTTCATGTGGTCGTACAGAAGTCGTCTCCAGCGTCGGGAGTTTGCGGGGAAGCTGTCACAGCAGCTTTGAGCCGGAGCGGCAACATGAAAGATCCCTCTTTGAGCAGCCGGGTTATGTGTGTAATTCTCTCTGACGCGTTTATTCTGCTGCTGTTTCAACCTTCATTTTCAAATGTCACAGAAATCTCCCCTCCAAGAATATCCCTGCTAATTACTGACTGATGGGGCGGGGTGGGTTAGGAAACTTAGCAGGTCGCGTCCAAATACCCTTTTGACTTCTACACTGCGTCTCGCCTTGAGACAACATGAAACTTTCTGGGCTGAAACTTTATAATCTTTGCATTTAGCCTTAAAAAAAAAAAAAAAAAAATCCTTTGAGAAATACTTGTGTGTGAATTTAGATACAGAAATGTACTTGCATTCATTTTTGACTCTTATATTCAGCTTTACAAGCCTGGCCGAACTCCCCGTACACATAATGTGAAAATATACACACTCATTACCACCAGAAGCCTTGTTTTCTTTTAAAATAATGAGACATAAAAGCTGTGTTTTCGTGGTTAATCCCACCCAGACTGGAGCTGCTCTTGTGTCTTTGTTCGTCCCGTACAGGTCCTGCACATGCCAGGTAGAGAGATAAATAAATAAATATATGTACATTATTATATGTACAGTATGCTGCTCCCATGGTAATTTGACCCGGTCGTCAGGGGTTACAGGGAGAAGGGTGAGACAGTGTGTTGTTTGTTTCTTTTCCTGTGTCCACTCGGTTGAGCTGTCTCTTGTTGTGTCTGTGTGTGTGTGTGTGTGTGTCTCATAAAGGACGGTGTCCACTGTTCGTCCTCTCTGGACAGGGCACATCCTAATGTCTGTGCGTGAGTGGATGAGTTCTCCATATTTTGCTTCCTCCTGCAGGATGAAGCCGTCTCGTTGTCACAGAGCCGCGATTTGTCCAAACTGACCTTGTCCCTTTTGCTCTGTGTCATGTTTTTTTTTGTTTTGTTTTCTGTCCATAGCAACAAGGCGCGGCCACCACGGTGTACTGCGCAGTGGCTCCGGAGCTGGAGGGTCTGGGCGGCATGTACTTCAACAACTGCTTCCGCTGCCAGCCGTCCGTCCAGGCCGAGGATCCGAGCAGCGCGGCCAGCCTGTGGGAGCTGAGTGAGCGTCTGGTCTCAGAGCGGTCAGTCGGGGTTCAGGCTCTCTAATCGATGAGGAGGGCTGGGGGCGGGGCAAGTCGAACAGGAATCAAAGAAGAAGCAGTTGATGTTGACTCGGATACAAACTTAAAAAAAAAAAGATTGCGCTATACAAAAGCTGCAAAACCACAGAAGTCCACCTGGACACGTCACATCACTACAGGGCTAGAACACACTATGATACAGGAATACAGTCTACTCAACAGGGGTCTCTCTCTCAGTTTAAATAGAAAGGTTTTTTTTGTTGTTTAAAAAAATGCAAATCCCTGTTTTGATGGTAACACAGGGTTAAGTTGGATGTTTATATTAAGTCTTCCCAACTATTGCCTGTAAATTCAGTGTCTTTTTCTCTGGTTCTGTTTTCATTAATCGTTGTGCTAAAAAAACATTTTTTGAAGGGTCGAAAAGAAATAAATGAGCATAGGACACTCGTGGATATATAAACACACTAGAGGTATGATTCTTATGCCTATGTACATTATTTGCAATAACTTTATTTCTTATCAACGTCCCTATTTGTTGTCTGTACAGTATTTACAGCCTCCTGGTTTGTAGGGGTGGGCTAACGTAGGGGTGGGAAGTCTTTTTTTTTTCTTTTTTTCTATTATTAAAATAAAGTATTAATAATCAGATAAGGGATAATTAAAATTTGGAGATTTTGTGGAATGATTTTTGGCAATTTGAATCAAGACGGTGGTGAGTCTTATTTACAAACTCAAGATGTTTCATCTCTGAATGTCTTCCTTTGCTGTTTTAACCAGAATGGGTGTTATCAGGCTCCTTTTTTTCAAAAATACGATGTTTAGTATTTGGATTTTTCCGTAGATTGGTCGTCCTGAAGCCTCTGGGAGGATGGGGCGCTTTGCTTTTTAGACTTTGTGCTTTATGGCAGTCCGGGTGCCGTAGGTTGTTCAGGAAACAGCATTCCAGTGTTGTGATATCTGTAAGAAGAAGAAGATGGAGAAAAACTTACTGATAACATTCAATAAAGATGCGTTTTATGTGAAATTCTTTTTACTCTGTGTCATTGGGGGGGGGGGGGTATTTGTTCAGGAAGAAAGTAAAATAGGACAATGTGTGCTTATAAAACATTACACAGTTTATAATATCAGAATAAAACAGAACATTAATAGAGAAATTCTTTATAATGTAATAATGTTTACTAATTAGAAGTCTCTGTCTCTTTATTTTCCTTTTATTCAGTCAAAAAGAGTCCAATCTTGATATTTTGTCCTTATCTATCACTCTCTTTTCACTCAGCTGGACACATTTCAACAAAAATTGCTGCAGCAACCTGTGAAAAACATTTTACACTCAGAACGAAGTCACTTGAGCATCAGTAAATGTTTAGTTTTCATCTGATAAATCGTTAAAACCATTAGATATCAAACGCAGCCCTCGGAGCTGTCCATGGTGCTGATCAGGCTGCTCTCATCCTACAGAATTCTGATGATCCTGCTCTGTTTGTTATTTCATCCTATTAATAAAACCTGCCTCCTTTTTGTGCTTTTTTATTATTATACCTTATATGTATTTCCTGCCTCACCTTAAGAACCTCGTTTGATGAAGCTTAGACTTTGGACAACATAAAAGCAGAACAAACATCCTGATGGCTGCGTTGGTCTGCAGTGCAGTGGCCGCTGATCCGTGTGTGTGTGTGTGTGTGTCTGAGTGAAGAGGGAGGGTCCTGCCTGGCTTTCATCCTATCGATCAGGCCCTATCGGAATCATCTGATAGCTAATCAATAAGCTACACTTCCTCTCTGTGAGCAGAGAGAGGAGAGAATCATGGCTTTCATGAGAGGCGCACCTTGATCCTTTGACCCCTCTACTTACACCACCACCCCCAACACACACACACACACACACTCCACAATTTTCCATTTCCTCTCCCATCATTTCCCTGCTCCCTTTATCTCTCTCCTGTAATAACACAGCCCTCTCAGCTGTATAATAGCTGGAAGTCCATGTAAACCAAATATCCAATAGACTTTGGAATGTTATTTTAATTAGTTGGATTTACAGTTGATTTTTTTCCCCTTCACTGGATTTATTTCAATTTGGGCCGTAATTGTTTACGACAGACCATTTCATTTTCCATTATTGTTTTTATTCCTTCTTGTGATTAATTCCACCTTTCAAAGAATAATTATGAGAGGATTGATTTGATTATGCCTTTGTTCTGCTCCTATTGGCTCCATTGACTGAAGGAATGCCATGTTGCCATTTCAAGCGGATATATTTAATGATCACAATCAATGTTAAAGCTCTCTCCGGACTCAACTAACCCAATAAATATCTGCCAGGAGGAACTTTACCATCTAACTACAGCAGGCAATAAAGTCTCTGTTCTCCTCCCGCCCTCGTGCACTCTCTTTTCATCTCTCGCTTTTGAAAATGACATTAGTATTAAAATTATCGATCAATTTTCATAAAGCAGCGCTGTGTGCGAGTCAATAAAAATATTGTTTTCTTTCAATATCTAATCATGTCCTTTGCTTGCAGATTGTTTTTAGATTCAGTTTGAGATTTTTTTTTTTTAAACACGAAAAATCATTTCTGGCACATTTCTGTACATTTTAATCTAAAAATGTACTTTTTGAATGTAATCTCTGCAGATTTTTGAGGTTTTCTATTCAACTAATGGTGCAATGCTTTACTGTTTGGCACTATCCTGGCTAAAAGTCTTAAATATAGAGAATACTTTCATCACAGGAAGTAGAATTGATTTAAGGGATTTTTTTTTTTAATAAGTACTATCTAACCTGTTGTAGATGACTTCCTAAATGGACTCTTTTCTGAGAAAAATCTTTTTCATCCTACAGGAAAGATGAGCTGCTGACATCTTAGCTCAAAGCTCTCAAATTTCAAAGCAGTTTATGTGACGTTATTTTAGAAACATGCAGCTCATCCAGTGCATTCAGTCCTGCAGGAACTTCTTAATATCTCTGCCATAACAACTGTATAATGCACATTTTAAAACAATGTTTGCATAAACTGCTGTGGAATTAGTGGGATTGGAGCAGTTTTAAGGCGGCAGCAACACACTTTGGTCTCAGCTCTCTGATTAGCCGTTAGCTTGTCAGTTCTGCTGGATGTAAAAGCTATTTCTCAGAACTGATGCCTTTCAGGACAGTTAAAATACTTATTTGTAACTTTTACACAAACTACAAGACAACACACAACACAAAAACATTCAGTCTTTAGTTTTTCTTCCATAAGGATCATTAGCAACATTTGAAGTCAGATCAACTAAATTAACTGATTTTCTATCAAATCTTACTCATTTCCTCCTGTACATCCACATCTGCAATCTGTAACTTTCAGATTTTTTTTTATTGAAGTCTCAACACAGCAGCTTTGAGGAAATGCTTCCAGCTCCAAATCCCCCAGCGTGTCCTCACTACAAGACAGCGTGACCTTGTAAACCCTGACTTATTTTACTCGCCCATTGTGTGAGGATAGAAAGAAAAGGTAGAGGAAGAGAAGAAGAGAAGAACTAGAGGAGGCAGAGGGGAGGGGAAAAAAGAGCCCCCTGCCTGTCACAGCTTTCAAACACAAAGAAAAATGAGCACTTGGGCTGAAGTACAATTATTAGCCCCTGTCTACAGATTCATCACAGTATAGAGAGGCAGGCAGAGGCGGAGAGGTAGAGGGAGGAGCGAGGCGGAAGGGTGAGTGGAAGAACACGAGAAAGAAAAAAGTGTGTAGGTATCAGCACAGCGGTGCAGAAGATGAAAAGACAATGAGAGGAGGGAAATAAAAAAAGAGCGAGCAAACAGAGAAATAGGGCTGTGAACCAGCAGAGCGCGAGGTGAAGCACGCAAAGCTGCTGCAGAGCTGGAAGAAAGAACAGCGAGAGTTTGGAAAAATAAAGGAGGGAGGGTAAAAAAAATAGCAGGAGGCAGAGGTAGAGGTAGTAGAAAGTAAAATGAAATAAGAGGATTTGTCAGACCAGTGGTTGGTGGCAGTAATAAAGCCTGCTAATCTGAGGGAGAACGCTTGACTGCTCACACACGGACTCTCCCGACGCCCCACTTTACCACCAGGCCAAGCCAAGGTCACACACACACACACACACACACACACACATGAGATCATGCCAGTCCAAACACACACACACAGGATGAGAGAGTTCCTGTTTGTTTTCACTCCATCCCGTCTCTTTATTTTTTCTTGAATCGTGTTTTCAATCAACGTCTAGGCCCCGTCGCTGCCACTCGCACCGTTTTGAACTCACACCCGTTTTCTCTGTCACTCATCATCCTCACAAAATTCCCCTCGCAGCCATGTTGATTTTAAAATCTCATTTTTCTCCGTTTCTTAACTGGCTCCGCCGCGTGGATCAATACCTATCAAAACTATTACATAAATACATCTGTCATGAGCAGATAGCGGCGTGGGGATGTAATGTGTCTTGTTGAGGCCACCGTAGAGTGAAAGAAGATCTGCCGTGTGTTCTCAGAGGACAGAACGTGTTATTCTGTGTGACCAGGTGTGTCAGGAGGAGAGACAGAGGCTGACTCACTGAATGCACCACGCACTTCACAACAAACTTCTGATGCTTCGCTTTCTTTGTTGCTTACTTTTTGTTTTTAAAAGGCGTAAAATCCCAAATTAAATGTAGCTTAAAGATATTTTGGGTGCACGAAATGACCCTTGTTCTACATACAGATGGTGTAAAACTGTGACTTCAGTTCTTTTTATAATATTTAATGTTTGCATTTGGTCATATTTAGAATATTTAAGCGAGTTCTAAAGAAAGTGGTGTAGATTCTCAGTTATCATGGACACAAAAAGGCACCTGGAATCATTTTCTTGCTCCTTTTTTAAGACGTTTCTCATCTGAGGATACTTTTTCTTTGGAACACAAACCATTAAGGTTAGTGGTTAAATGTGTTTTTAAAGTTGTTCAAGAGATCCTGGTTTAATAAAGAAACGATTGTTCCCTTCAGCACATTAGTGGAAGTGTGTGGTTGAAAAATAAAGGGAATTTTCCGAGGAAACTCCAGAAATTGTATCAGTTTCCTTCAACCTGGAACCATTTTTATTTCATATTTACCTTTAAAACACTTTGCTAAGTTAGATTGTGGACATACAGTATAAAGGAAACTTATGTGACCTTTAGAAGTTTTCCACCAACAAAATCTGAGGTCAGTGAAGGAAACCCAGAATATTTTCACATTTTATCCAAACTTGTTTTTGTATTTATTTAGTTGTTTTTAGTTATTTAGTTGGTTGTTTTTAAGTTGAATATACTTTTTAAAGTTTTAAACTACAAATGAATTAAAATCAATGCTTTTGATTTGATATTTATTGGGTCCTAATAGGAGAATATAGTGTTAATTGAAGTGTGAAGAACAGATATACCTGCATCTTTGTTGCCTCTGGACCCAAATGATCATCACTAGCAGAACAACGATTTATCAGTTATAGCAGTGATTGAACTAAATTGAACAGGTTGCAGCTAAACAATGAGACTAATCACAGAAAAACCTTGATAAAAAAACAACTTTTACTTTAAAAACTGAAGACTTAACTAAATAGTTTCAATATCAACAACATTACAGGAAATGATCCCTAAAAACAAATTAAATCAAACTGGATGGTGTTAACTATAAGAGCTAAAAACAGATGTCTTGCTTTCTGATCGAGTCTATGTTTTCTGAATAGTTTCTCACCAGCTTGATTGTTTCCTGACAGTGGTGGCTGTGATTAATGGTGCGATACAGATTTACATGTCATGCTGAAATAGCACAATAACCTGCACGCAGATAATCACCTCATTGAGAAACACTCTGGCCTCTCTCCATTCACAATTACTATTGTGTATTTTATCATATAACCAGTCTCCAACAATGCGCTTAATGGGCTTATTGGCAGCCGACCAGAACCTGCTTGTAAATAATCCTGATGGCGTTTGAGTCTAATAAATTAGACTTATATATGCAAACACAGTAAAATCATAACAATATCTAAATGTGTGGAGGCAGAGGTGGTGCTGCTGAGGGGAGATTTATGCTGCCTGCGATTGGCCGGCTTCATCACTCACTCGGCTATCTTCAACTTTTTTTTATTTATTTAATTTCCAAATGTGATTGCTCCACCACTCCCAGCTCGGGCTGATAAATGCAAAGGATCATGGGTGGAATAAGATTAATACACAGCTTCTTTTTTTTTCTTTCTAACTGGACAATCAAAGCAGACTTCCCCTCCTTAAAAACAATCATGAAAAGTAATGCAGTCCGAGCGCTCTGAGGGATAAAAGTCACTTCTGCTGGAACCAACAACTGTAATGTAAATAAATGTGAGATTACATCGTCTTTCTGTTTAGTTTGAAAGCCTTTTAGTGGAAATAAAAACAGACTTAGTTGATTTTATTAATAAATTACAAATATAAATAGATTCCCACTGTTTTACTAAGGATTCTGATTGTGTTTATAGTTGTATTTTTGCAGATTTTTTTTTACAACACTAGGAAGTCTTTATGCTAAGTAAATTGTGTAAAAGTGATGGTTAAATAGGAGTGACTTTGATGAGCAATAAACACTCAAATCAGAGAATTAGGGATCAAAAATGTTACTTAATCCATCGGTTTGATGGTGTGTGTGTGTGTGTGTGTGTGTGTGTGTGTGTGTGTGTGTGTGTGTGTGTGTGTGTGTGTGCGTGCATTATAAATGAAGGTAGGGGAGTCACCTCTCCAAAACACACTCACATACCTACGAGATTAATTACAAGCCCCGTGAATCACTGTGCAATTAATTAACTCATCTTCAGTAATGAGTGTGTGAGTGTGTGTGTGTGTGTGTGTGTGTGTGTGTGTGTGTGTGTGTGTGTGTGTGTGTGAGTGAACTGTGTGTCACATGGAACCCCCCCCCCCCCCCCCCCCCCCATCTCTTCACCTCTCGGCCTGTCCCCTCTCTAATTGCTTCCCTCTCTATTAAAATGCAGTCTGTTGTGACATCACTCAACCCTCTCTGTTAGAGCGGGCCAGCTCGCTGGACAAGCCTCACACACACACACACACACACACACACACACACACACACACACACACACACACACACACACACACACACACACACACACACACACACACACACACACACACACACACACACACACACACAGAGTGTATTTATAGGAGATTTTATATTATGCAGAAAGAACTGATGATTCCTGTTTTCACCTTCTTGATCATGAGAGTCTGAGAGGAGGAGCTGAACCATCGAGGCTTCAAGTTTTTTCAAATTTCTTTCTCTTGATTGTGTTTTATTGATGGTGAAAAACACAAGTGGAACAACACAAATAAGTCCAGAGTCATATTTTATGTTCGGTTTGCCTCGTGAAGCTGTATTATGATCATTGTTTATCAGGCAATAAATCCATAAAATCTCCAAACCGAATGGAAATACTCAAACAAACGCCTCCAATATGAGTCTTTTGCAAAGTAAATGTAATTAAGGTGTCATGTTTTGGTGCAAATTTCTTATTTCCTTTTAATATTTTCAAATTTAACAAGTTTATTGTAAAATTGTTTGTTTGCATCAAATGTTTTAAAAGCATAACTAATTTTCAACTAAAGTTTCAGTTTAGAAAAACTTGAGTTTCCTGTAAAACCTAAAACTGTTGAATGAAATCCTCCTTTTCGCTGCTTTTTAGGGAAAAAACACTCAAATCTACGAAAAGTGGATTTCTGTTTGATTTATTATCAATATTTAAAACATATTTTAAATTTAAATGTAATTAATTGATTTCTAATGTTATAAAAAAATAAATCTGTATTTTGTTTAACATGAACTCATATTTATTTGTTTTTTCTTATAAACATATAATCAGTCACATTTTGATAACTTTATTTGCAGTAATAAGTGATTCTTTCATTTCATGGCTAAAAGGAAAAAATAATTTTTCTCAAACTCTAAGGTTTTACCTTCTTGTCCATCCTTTCCTCCTTTGTTTCCTCTCTATTTGTTCAAACCAGAACCAAACCCTCCTCGTTGAACTTTTCATGAACTAATTCTAGTTGCAAAATAAAAAAGAATAAATAAATCTTTGTGGTTTTTGTTCTTCAAAGTCTGCAATAAAATGATACCAAATGAAGTTACTTTTGACTTTTCTACTGTAAATATTTTATGACCAAGGCGATATGAACTTCATATTTCTGTTCCTCTCAGCTGTGCAGGAAGTTAGCACAGAATGAGCACTTTCTGCAGTCACATTATAATATTGCATAGTGGTGTGAGTATTGTTTGACCAGATTACCACAACCGCACAATGAAAAAACATGACAATAAGTCAAACTGCAGGCTGATTTGTAGCGTTTGGTCCCCGCTCTCTTTCTCTCATTGTCTCCCTCAGAGCTAATCTGATTGGTGAATAAATCATGCTGACATCAGCGCGGATGGAAGTTGGTCTACTCTCCGGTGAGGTGAGAGCGGCGGCGTGCTCCTCGGCGATCACGAGGACAGCGGATAACAAATCTCTCTTTTATCATTCCCTGACTTTCCCTGACATTTAAAAAGCTATTAACACTACTGAGATTCACCCTCGTGTACATTTCATATGGAAGCACGCCCCCGAACACACACACACACACACACACACACACACGCATGTATGCATGCTTGCCATTCACACTCAAGGTTTTTATGCATTTGTGTGTGTGTGTGTGTGTGTGTGTGGGAATAATCTCAGTTATAATGCAAGCCCAAATGACCCCGACAGAGCAGTGAATTATACCTTAATAAGATTTTCACACCTGCCCCCTGTTCTGTGAGATTAAAGCGAAGAGATTGGGCTCTCTGCTGGTGTATTCTAACACAGCTACTGATGCTCTGACATTTTAAGGCCCTGATCTCCTCCATCAAGATGCTGCAGCTCTCTCTCCTCTGTGCAGCCTCGTGACAAATGCACTCTAGGTGTCTTGAAGTGACCGTCTCTGTGAATGGTAATTATCCACCAATTCATCCATATGTACATGGGTGTACTGTAAACACTAACTGCATTATGGTATTTACTGCTGAGCACTGTATTAATTTATGGCCCATTATTGTAAAGCCCATCGTTACAATGCAAGGGAGCATTTATTGTAATCAGAAGAATGATAGGGACTGGAAACACAGCTAATGTATGTAATGTACCCACGAGCAGCCCGCCTGACAAAAACTGTGCGCCGGCTAACACGGCGAATGACATATGGCCTCAGTCTTTGTTGTTAGCGTTTATTAGCAGCCGGGCGGAGGCCCGAGCGCGAAGCAGCGCCTGACTAATTAGATTCCATTGTGTTTGTGTGGAAAACAAAAAAGAAACAAACACACGTCACAGTAGCCGCCACTTCATCAGCAGGATATTATCATGAAGCTGAAAGTGAGCTGCAGCAGGAGTCATGACCAGCAGATATACAGCAGCAGATGCAGTCATTTAAATGCATGTTGTTGTAAGTCTGCAGATGTACACAGAGCTTTGGTGATTATGGATCGGACCTTTTAAAACTCCTCTAACAACGGCCTTAAATCCCCCGTCCCTCAGGGTGTGCAGGCACGTTTAGAAGACGGAGGACATGTTTGCATTGGAGAAGAGACAAAGTCAAAGAGGGCTTCAGGGAGGAGTTGTCTCTTGGTTTAAGGCTGCTGCTTGTGCAAGAGTTATGCTGAAAAGTGATGTAGTTTTACTCATTGCTAAATAACACTATCATGTATTATCACAATCTCTGATCTGATGATGTTCCGAATGAGACTCCTCATCCATTTTAAGGTCATTATTTGTAAAACTGACATATTTGTGGCCCTTTTTCTATTTTTAAGGTTGACCAGTGGTGAATTAACAGAATAGTTTTAAGAGTATGTGATGGTGATGACTCTAAGCTACTAATACACTGAATTTTCTGCTCAATAGCTGTAAAAAATAGAGCTGTGTCCATTTTTGTGTTTTTCACATGCTGATTAGTTGTTGATGTAAGCACACAGAGGCAGAAGCATTACAGCCTTTTGCTTGTTGGCATCGGGCGATAAAAACACAACAAAAGCGATGGGTTGTTAGGATGTTGAGGTAGATCTAATGTCAAGGAGAAATGCAAAAGCACCAGACAAAGAAGAGAGAGAAAGGTTAGGTGGACCATCTGTAAAACAGACCCGAGGCTGTGCATTTTTTATTCTACATGTGTGCTGCAGAATGCATGATTTGTTTCTCAACTTCAGGGCAGCCAAAGCTGGGAGCGTGTATTAGAAACAACAGCTGGATTCTGGATAAGTACTGAGTGAAAGACAGACGGAGGAGATACCGAAGATCCAAACAAATCATCCTCTACGAAGTTCGCTCAGCAGAGTCTGACTCGCTGCAATCCTAATGCTGCAATCTTAATGCTGCAGGCCAAGCAGCCTGCACCTCCAGATAGTAGGTGTTTGTATTCACATCTGTTTACATCACGCGTGAGAAAGTTTGGCATTAATTCACATCTCTGTTATTAGAGTTTCCACTCACGCTGATGGGCGACTGCTTTTATCTTCGCTCATGAACATAATGAGCTCAAAGAGTGGAGAAGCCTCCCTCGAGTGATGCTTGTTTATGACTCCTTCCCTACTTGAGCTCAGTAGTGTCTATCATCCTCCTCTGTGCATCGTTCTGTATTCAGGGTGGTGTTATACAGTAGCGTCTGCTCTCTCTTGTGCTCTGTTGCAGAGGAGGGTCTCGCCCCGTGTCCATCACTCTGCTCCCCCCTCACTAGAGAATAAAAGATGAATGCATGATGAGGAAGAAGAGCACAACAAACTCACATCTCCATCTGAAAATAGTTAATAAACGACGGAGTAAAGACACCAGGAAGATGAGTGAAACGTAACCGCGACTGGCTGCAAGAGAGGGGTGAGTGAGCAGGTTAGAGACGGAGGAAGCCCAGGTGAATTATGGGAAAAGACGGAGTGAGTGAGATGGTGGCGAGGAGAGCAGCGAGACAGACATGATGAGTTATAGAAGCAGGGAGAGATGGAGCTTTCGCACACGGAGACCGCCTGGTGATTTAGGACAAAAGGACACGGAGACAAGTTGTGCTGTGAGAGGTGATAGACCGAAAGAGGTGTAACAGATTCACCGCAGCGTACAGACGGAGGAGCGTCCTCGTGCCCCGCTCTTATCTTATCTGCACGAGCATTCATGCGCCACATATTATGTAGACAAGCGCGCCACAACAGCACTTTAGGATTAGATAGAGGCTCATCTAAATGATGGGGAAGAAGCATGTGGTTATCTGCTGTGTCAGAATAAGACGATAATCTCAATCTAATAAACGAAAAATAAATACAGAGTAAAACAAAAAACAAAAAGAGACTCGTACCACCAGGATGCATAAAAGTTTTCAACGTAAAAAAAAAACAAGATAGTTGCAAAAAGTATCGATTTCTTCAGTTTTTGCCTTTTTTTTTTGTCCCTTAAATGCAAATTTAATTGTCATACAAAGATAGAGTAAATACAGAATTATTGTTAAGAAAAAAGTAGTTCTGCCTTAAACTTAGTATTTAATAACATCCTAATGTTTGTAATATCTGGTGAGGAGTTGCTCACGTCACTGTGGAGGAATTTTGTCTCACTTTTCTTTACAGAATTGTTTTAATTCAGCCATATTGGAGGGTTCTAGTGAACGTCTGGGTCAGAGGTCAGACCTCCTTCATGTCTGACTGTTGATGCTTCACTCTAACAGTTTTTATCCAGCTGGAGCAGGACACACACCTTCCTAAATGTTTCAGTTTCTCAAAAGTTTTGAGGATCATCAGGATGTTTTGGGGTAAATCTGAGACGGGTCTTCATGTTCTTCATGGTCAGCAGAGGTTTTGGTTTAAAACTGTCCCATGATGCCATTTTTGTCCCCCTTCTTGTTGTCTTAGCTCAACTGTGAGGCCTCTGGGTCTGATTAGTGAAACTGAACTTAGCTTTCTAGATTATGTGGTTAATCTCCTAGTAAATTAAATCATAATACAAAAATACAGTTTGTATTTACTAGGGATGTTCGATATTATCGGTATATATCGGCATTAAAATGCAATATCGGTAAATATTGGTATCGGTTTTTGTAATGATGATGATGACACACATGACCTTTACAGACCATGCACATATTATACATCAAACTGCTCGGCTACTTCTCCTCTCTCCCAAAATGCCAAAATATAACAAATCTGATGCATAGTTTTAGAGATATTTTTTATTTATTTGGCACACCTTGCATTAAATACTGTGTTTGTCTTTTTTTTAATGAGGGCTACCACGTTTATATCGGCATCGGAAATTAATAGTTAGACAATATCGGATATTGGTAAAAAAAGCCAATATCGAGCATCCCTAGTATTTACTAAGGTTATCTCTGTCTGATGTTGAAATCTTTTTGCTGACCTAAGAAAAAGCCACTTGTGTTGGAACATGGTGTTTTACTTTGGCTGATCGTGAACGTCACGTTTTTAGTAACCGGTCACATTTAGTGCATGGAAGCACATGTCTGCTTGTATTGGTATTAATTAGATTTATGTAAAAATAAAGAATCCCACATGACAGAACTTTGCAGGAAAATAAACAAGTCCAGCACGTTTTCTACTGTGATTTTTAATCGAGGCGAGGTATCATTCTCAGCAATGACGTGCATTTTTAGGAGAAAATTCAGCAAATGATGTAGATCTATAATTATGGCCCCTGAATTTTATGTGATGTTTGTAATCAAACACAAGTGTGGGTCAGGCCGTTTCTGATTGTGTTTTCTTTTCTTCTCCTTCTGGGATTTTTAGAGTAAATAATGTAAAGTGCATAGAGCTGACCTAAATCAGTGTAAAAGACACAACCAGACATTATGCGTTGATGATCTGACCTACAGAATGGTGAAAGCACAAGTTGCACAAGAGAAAGGTGATCTCTGCTTCTGACCTTACACTCCAAAAGTTGATTGAGCTATTTTTTCCTCCTGCTTTTATTTACTAATGTAATTTCTTTTTGCATCACAAGAACATCGACTACACAACTACTGTGAACCAATCAGATCTAAGTTTCTGGGTGTGTGTTCGTGTCGGTGCAGAGGTGGCGTTTCAGAGGCTGCAGGTATTTGTATGGCAGCGCGGTCGTGTCTATATTTTGGCGGTCACTAATCCATCTGACCTTCTGGCTCATTTGCATGCACCGCCCCCTCCTGACTGAGAGATGCCATGACCTTTATTAGCTAATTAAGAAACATAACAGAGATAAACCTGACGGGATGGAAGTGGACCTACACACACACTTATGAAGCAGCAAAAACACACTCACAGCGTGGCTGCTGACAGGAGGAGGATGGTAAGAAAAAGGAGGAAAAACTGAGAAAAATTTGGCATTCATCAAATCAGAACAAATGTAACTACCCCTATATAAGCAGTCCTGTGAAGAAAAGTGTTGCCACACACACTTGTCATCACTACATTTGCCAGCAGACACTCGAGCATTATAGTATTACAGAGGGAGTTTCACTTAATCACATACAGAGCTCCTCTAAATCTTTGTGTGCTGGAAAAAGAGGAGTAAATCTCCCTGTGTCTGCTGTCTGCTGCCACTTAAGTGTAGTCGGTCTCTTGTTCTCTCCTCCCTTTACCACTAAGGACTCATAATAAGCTGTTGGACCCCTCAGGCTACAAGAGGAGGTGTGTGTGTGTGTGTGTGTGTGTGTGTGTGTGTGTGTGTGTGTGTGTTTCTTCACGCCACAGACATACAGCAGCAGCAAAAACAAGTGTTTAAAAAGCCCAAACACACATATTCACTCACACGCACACTCAGCAGCAGAACGCTTGAAAATGTGCACAAAATGCACCCAAAATGCTAAGAAGCACACAACTTTAGGGATGTTTATCGGTTGTTAATCTGATGTGTAATCTGCAACATGAGCAGATTATCATCTGACAAGAGCCTTTTTGAGGTTTGTAGGATTATGCAAGCAATTCCACTCTCACACTGCATCACATGCAATGGAAACACACACACACACACACACACAGACACACATACACACAGACACACACACACACACACACACACACATACATTTATTTAATGCTGACACTGGGTAAAGATTCAGGTTGACACACTTAACTGGAACCTTTTTTGCATTTTCTCAGATTTTTCAAAATCTCTTTTCATTTGTTTTTGGTAAAAACTCGCTTTTAACTTGATAAAATCTTTCAGATCAAACCAAAGTCAATTTTGCAAATTGATTTAACTCAGATTTGAAAACAGATTGTTACTCGCCTACAGTTTGTTCCCTTCCTGACTTCTGAGACAAATCAAAGAAGGCGAGAGATGATCGGAGGCTGAATGGAAGAAACTGAGAAACTTGAATGGATGGACGGAAGAAAAAAAAAAAACGGCAGATAAAGATTGAAGGGTGCAGCCTCTCAGAGCTACAGCGTGTCAGTCTGTCTCTGTCACCGTGACAGGTCTGCAACAGTGGGCGAGCCCCGAACAGCTTCGTCCACACTGCTGCACACAGGGGCTTCACACGCTGACAGACAGAGCCAAGGGCTGTCCTGTCCACAGCATATCACCGTCTGACTGCCTGCTTCTCTCCAGCAGACCACCCTGCTGTTTTCACCTCCTCCATGCACACAAAACAGCCTCATGTCCACTAAGTGCTCGTGTGACAGCTGGAATACGACTTGCCAAAAAACAGAGAAGATAAAAAGAAATCACTTTCTCAATTTTAAAGCAGAAACGTGCAGAAAACCTTATGCAATTACATATTTTTCTAAAGTTTAGAATTAAATTTTTAATCTTTAAAAAGAACAAATTGCCAGCAGCAGGTTTAATGCTTTAATTTGTAATTCTGTGGAGAATAAAACTCAACTATTTTGCAATAATATGCCATTTACATTTCTGCTGTTGTGGTTCCAGTTAAGAAAAAACAACTTTTTTTTTGACTCACAGATTAGGACCACAAATAACTTTAAATTCAACCTAGAAAAATGACAGATTGTGGGTTTTTACCTTGATCACAGCTGGTGGAAACAAAAGGAGGAGGATGAAACGCAACCAAGAAGTGATGAACGTTAAATTTTTAGTCAGAAAAATGAGCTGTGTTTCCTGTGGCTTTGATTCCCTCATATTAGAGTTTATTTCTGCATAAATACCTTGATTTACTATCAGCTGGCTGAAAAAGTTATGTTAAAATGAAAGTTTTTTTCATAAAATTTTCTGTTTTGAGGTATTAATGCTTCCTGCTATAAAAAGCCTATACATTTATTTTTATAAAATAAAAATATCGAGGCGATGACGCAATTTAATGTAACAGAAACTATTTGACTGTTTTTAGATTTATCACGTATTTTTCCAAATAAAACTTTAGAAAATTGGGTCACAAAAGCAAAAACAAATGCAGCAAAATTCATGTTTTTAACAAGTTTGTGTTCACGTCCTCTCCTCCTCTCTGGAAGGGTTCCCTTTGCTTCGCTGCCTATTTGTATCAGCCTCTCTGCCTCTGTAGTGTCATTTTTAAGACTGTGATTTTTTATCCTCCCAACGTTCTAGTAAATACTCAGACAAAACACAACACGCTGCGAGGAGCCCTGGGCCACTGCAATCAATCAGGGAAAGAACAACACAAAGATCAGGCTGTTTCTGCTCCATAAAACAACCTTTAGACTTCAGAGCACCAGCAGCCATTCAGTGTCTCAGATGTAGAATTAATTATATTTTGCTTTTATCCTCTCTCTATTTTTCTGGTCCTCTCCATCACAGCCTCAAAAACGATTTGAAGTCCTGCAGCAAGAGTTTTAGAAGGATTTTTTGGGGGCAATTTTGAAGTGTGTTCCTGTGTAAAAGTGATAAATATTTACTATTGTAGAAAGTTTCCTGAATGGCCTCTGTTTGGAGAAATAAAGTTTACACCCTACATGTTCATGCAAATAACCATGTACTGCATAACTGATGGTGGTGGATGAGTTTATAGAGTAACTGCTGTGAAATTCCAGAGATTTGAGCCATTTTAAAACTGCAGGATCGTTTTTGCTCCGGCCTGTGCTCAGTGCATCACTCCTGTAGGATGTAAACTCTATTTCATCGTTCAGGAGAATGGGTAAGATAATAATTTATAACTTTTACACAGAAACTCTCTTCAAAATAGCAGGAAAAGACCTTCAAGCTGTTTCCGTGTGTTTTTCACCCAGCAGGCCTTCAGAACCGATTCCAAACAAAAGCCCGATCCTAAATTGCGAACATCTGTAACGCGTGCTATTCTTACAGCCTATAGGATCAGGGATAATGTCGTATAAATATTTGATGTTTCCTATAGAAGCAGGATCTTCAATGGGTGAATAAGTGCAGCATTACTGTAAAGCTGAAGATCAAGAAGCACTTTAGGTCATGCTTTCACACGTGAAAACATTTAAAAACAGAAACACATGCATGATATCACGTATGGTCCACGTCTATATTAACGACAACACACACACACACACACACACACACACACACACACACACACACACACACACACACACACACACACTTATAAATGCGATATGGGCCCGTCCTGTCTTCCTGTCTCTGCACAGTGTTCGGTTTCACTTTCTGCGTGTGCTTCGTTTGCAGATGTTGATCATGTCTCGCTGAGTTTGCAGCGAAAGGACAGATTCTTTACATCTTTGAGACCGGGCATGACCACTCACACTGCAACTTGTTTTCCTTTGACAGGAACTGCAGAAAAGCTCCGACTCTCTGCAGAGGCTGCAAGCATCAGACAGCCTCTGTACAGTTATGATAATGCACAACGAGGCAACGAAAGCCCTTTCTCTTTAAGCTTTAACCCCAAAGTTGTTAAATAGCTCACAGTCTTTGTATTTTTTCGCTTTTCCAGTTATGTGTATGTCTTCACAGCTCCAAAGGAAAGTGTGGATATTTTTCTTAATTTAGAAACAGTAAAATGCCACCAATAAAATGTTAAAGTGATCAACCGCACAAACAGAGATGAAGAGTGTTTTTCCTCATGCAGATGGCAGCTGATGTATGATATTAACCTTTGCTATTCTAACCTCTGTCTATACATTCTTCTCCTCACACACACACACACACACACACACACACAAACACAAAGGCATACTAATCATATTGATCCACCTTTACACAGACAGCCCTGCTGTTGTTTTTTTCTTCCCTTTTGGTCAAAATCAGTTTTAGTCGCCAGGAAATGATGCAAAATTGTCAGTGAAGTCACGCTAAATCATAAGTGTCAATAACACTTTTTTTAAACTGTCTGTGCTTGTGAGTAAACCTGCCAAAGGTGCGGCTTGTTTTGCACAAATTAATTTGATAAATGTGTAAGTCTGCAGGTATTTTCCTCGGTTTAGATTGCTTGTCAAGTGGCAACACTTTTAGACAAATTGGCTTCTCGGTTTGCGGCGCGGCTCGCCTCTTTGCCAGTTTGAGTAAGAAAAGAAGAACAGGGCGAGAGAGGAAGCAAAGTATAAAAACAAATTGGCGCAGAAGGATAAAGTGAGATATCAAAGGAGTGGATGATTGAAACGGGGTATCGGATGTGCTGCGGTCTCTGAGGTCAGGGTCTGCATCGCTCTCCGCTTCAGAAACAACAACCAGCACAAGGAGCAGCAGCCAGCCAGCCAATCTGAGCTGCTGCATTGTTCACTATTTGCTGGAGAGAAAAAAAAAATCTCCCTTTCTTGCACACACACTAACACACACAATCACTCCTCACTGTTCATATCTGGAGAGAGAATAGCTCGTGTTCCTTATTGTCCCCTTAGTGGTGATGTGGGGGTGTGTGTTAGGGCTTGATTGTTACTGGTTTACATAAGGGTATTAAACTCTAGCATTGCACTATCTATCTGAGCCAGGCAGATATATTTGTGTTGTGGCTCCTTTATGCATTTGTTATTTCCAAAGAGGATTGGGATGCACCAGTGGAAGAGAGGATAGATAGCCTGCTGATATTACCCTCTTCCTCCCTTCTTTTTCTTATGAAAACCAAACTCTTCCCTGTTTTGAATGTATATGTGTGTGTGTGTGAGTGTGTTATCTGTGAGTGCATGTTTATGTAATGCCCGCAGAAACAAAAGCGGGTAATTAATTAAAGAGGAGCGCACTTTGTCGCTATTGTCGCGTTTAACAACTCTAACAGCGGAGTTGAATTCAGAGATATTTCTCGTAATAATAGCTGCAATGGTCTGGAATTATTAGCATTGTGTTGATGCATTAACTTAAGCAACATTATGTGCAGAGATTTACTGTTTAATTACAAACACACCATGTGCTGGAGTGTGTTCTGTACATGCATGTATATAAATCATCTATGAAAGTGGTGCAAATGTTTACTTAGGAATTATACTTTCATTTTTCATTACTATGTGTACTTATAGGCTAAAATCTGTCGTTTCTTAACAAGTTAAGGATTTAAACGTCAGGTTTTAATGATTTTATGACTTCTTAAAGAATATACATTTTAAAAAACTAATCAGAAAAGTTGATTATGTCATATTCTTGTTTATTTTTCCCTTTTTTTTTTTGTTCTTAAGTACAAAATAATGCATTGTGAATCTGTCAGTCTGTTTAAAGCGTTACATTTTAGCTAAATATAATTGTTTTTAGTCTTTTTGTGGATAAATGTGTGTATATTGTGTGTATTTAGATAGAGCTGCTGCCCTTCCTAATCAGAATGATAAAATAACATTTTTAATATAAAAAATTAAAAGCATTAAGCCTTTTCTTTTCTACTAAAGGAAGCTTTAGTAGCTCCTTCTGAGTTTCTGACCTTTAAGAGTTTTCCTAGGAGTTTGTTTTATCATCTCAGTTCATTCATAGGTCAAAATGAGTTCCAATGAGCTACAAGTGACAGGATTACAGAGAAATGGAGCAATGAAGCTTGCTGATACTTCTAAATACATAAGTTCTGCTCATAAATTGTTATTTCTACATTTTTGTGTTGCTGCTTTCACTTAAATAAAGAAAATGAAGCTGGAAGACTTTCTTTAACATGCACGTTTCTCAGAGGGCGGCTGTTATTTTGAGAATTCCCTGATCTGCATGTGTCTGTGAAGCTTCTGAGGATCAGGCAGGAGAGGTTAAATCAAAGCGGAGTCAATAACTTCATCCCTCTCCGGTCTGCTGTGCGGCGCTGCTGGGAACGCCCGCAGCTCAGTCTCCGGCTCGTGAAAGAGGAGGACAGGATGGGGTTCATCACTTTCACAAACACTAAAGGAGGGAAGAGTGGTGCTGCTAATATAGAGGATGATCTAAGTCTCTGGCGCGCTCACATTCAGACGCACATTTATCTGCACACACTCGCCGACAGAAAGGCTTCCTCTCTGTGTCTGAGAATGATAATGAGCTGAATTCTCTTTTCTCCCAACCTGAGAGCCCAAGTCCAGTCATGGCCACAGCCCCGGCTAAATCAATATCATCATCCATAATCTTTATTGTGGGATGAAACACAGCATAAATCAGCACAAAGCCTTTCACACATCCCTCTCTTTAGCAACCTCCAATTTCACGCAGCACTCTCCTGGGCCAGCAGTTCTTTCTTTCTTAGAACAGAGAGGTTGTCTCCTGGTGTCCCCGCTCTCTGCAGGACCCGCTCGTGCATACATCACACATTTGTTTAGTGCTTTCTTTTTATGCTTCGTCTGCTGCTGATGTGAAAGGTGCGCTGAAAATAAAGTGTGAAGACGTTTAAGTCAGTGGGTCTGTGTGAACACGTCTGCGTTGAGTTATTTCTGCACGCAGGTATGCATCTTCCAGTTCTGGTCTCTTTGAATGTGAGTAATGAGGTTTGGGAGGAAAGCTTAGCCAAATCCTCTCATCAATCTTTTCTCCTTCAATACCAAATCAGCAGGCTAATTCAATACCCAATCACAGGGCTAATAATATCCAGCTGAGAGGAGAACCAATGAGAACTCAGCGAATCGACAAATACTTGCAAAAATCTTAAGGCGATATATGCAAAAGTAAAAAGAACCCAACATAGAATTCTACATTATCTGAGTTTAACGCTTGTTTTAGTGCACCTCTGCGATTGTTTCCCATTTCCCTGTCTGGTTTCCCCCTCCGGAGCTGTGTGTCTGCTGGGTGCATAAGTGCATGGATCTGCAGGAGTGTCCCAGCCATCGTAGTGTCACAAATCCCCTCCTTCTGACATGCACTGAATAAACTGTCACATGCGTTATATAGAGTCTCCATAAAGCCTGCCATCAAACAGTTACTACCTCCATGGCTTCAGTCCGCTGCACCAACAACACAAACAAATCACTCTGTGGTGCATCCCAGTGTTTTGAGCTAAGTGTGTGTACGGGGCACTAAAGTGCACATGACTGTGTTTTCTGATGTGATCTTACTCTCCTTGTTTTGCTCATTTGAAATCCATTTTGACCAGCCGTCTCTGAACCTTACTAAGAGCTTTTCAGTATCACAGGATGCAAATTCAGCTCCTTGTTCTGTCACTGGACTGGAGTTTAGTTTCTAACCTTATTTCTTGTTTTTGGTGTTTATTCTTTACACACACCTCTGGCTGATCCTGCACTTGTTTTGAACACCAGTCTGTGACACTTTCTTTCTCTGCTGTCTCATAAAACCAGTCAAAGCTGTGAGATTTTTAAATATGAACTTGATTTGCAGGAGATCATTTGCTTAATATATATATATATATATTTACATTTTATCAGAGAGGATCATTTAATAAACAGCGTGATTGTGTGTGAGGAGGAAATTTTTCTATTCTTCTTCGTGGCTCCATCATCTTTTTATTTGCAGACAAAGTGAAGCTCAGCTTCCAGCCTTGGTCTCGTAGAAATGACAATTGATTTGCAGGTTATTTCCTGCTTCCTGTGAGCTAATTGAAATAAAGTGGGACGGTGGACTCAGCTGCTGCAGCATCTATCAATACTGCAGATGTACAACAGAAAGCGGTGCCTCCAGCAGCCCTGAACTGTATATTTTTCACTGCATGGTCTTTTATTACATAAGCATTTTGCATGCATGTGTTTGTGCTGCTTTTAACGTAACGACTGCGGATTAGTGAGCAAAACAGACAGATTCTGGGAGTGCAGACGCTCGTTGTTGTAGTTTTTTAGGGATATTTTATGAGTGTGAATGTTTTCTCTCCCCCTCCTCGTGTGCACCTGACTGTGTTTATCATTTGATCAGAGCAAAATGTTTTCCTGAACTCCCTGTAATGAATCCAACAGCAGGGGAGGGATTTTATTTCAAAGGTGGGAGAGATGCAAACACAAATCCTCAGCTGGGCTTCGGCTCTTTTAGATCCACCTGAGGCAGAGCGAAACACTCCGAAGGTCGACAGGTTTCCTTCATGAAATGAAACAGAGTCATTTGCATTTAGAAAACGGAAAATTCTCAATTATATAATTATGACAAACATATTGTAAATTATTAAGTGTGCAGCAGCACATCTGTCAGTGTGAGGATGAAGAGGAAGAACAGGAGCTGTGTTTTATTTGGTTAAAATATCCCAGCTGTTCAGAACAGCTGGATGATTCACCGATTCAACGGAGAAAATCACATGTACAGTATCTCCAATAAGCTACAGGAGGGGCAGAATATATGAACATATTAAGGATTATTTTCATGTAAAGTGTTAAAACATGAATTATCAGCTCCTTGCATCCTGATTTATTTGAATAAAAAACCAAAATCCTTCATTAAAACTTGATTTTCCTCTAAATTTTCCAGCAGCGTCTCCTGTTCCTGCTCTTCTCTCCAATTCCTGTAATGATTTCAGCCAATGGCCTCCAATGGTTTAATCAAACCCTCGTTAGACGGCGAGATACACTGAATCATCGTTAAATCTATCTGCATGTTACCTGTGTTCTTACACTTAGCTATGAATCTCATTTGAATCTGATTTCAATCCCTCCTATGAATCTCAATTAAACTGAGATGCAAACAAAGCAACACACACACACACACACATGTGAACAACACACCTGCTGTTATCATCTCTGGTGTTCAAATGCGTTTATTTTAATTAATTTGTTTTGATGCTCAAGACAAATCCTTACGTGGTAATTAACAATTATTGTGCATTTAATAAAGACACTGAGATAATGAAACAATTAAAGAAACAAGCCGTTTAAAGGCTGAAGCTTTGAACTTGTGTAAATGCTTTAATTGTCTTTCGGTGGATTGTGACTTCAATAAGCTTCCAGATCGGAAGTTTCCTCACAGCTTATGAATCAAACGTCCTTCAAAGCTCGCGTGCCAAAACAACAAACTGTTATTTGCAAATGGTGCACGCTTTCAGCGGAGCGGCAAGACTGAAACTTGTTACTTTTGTCTCTGCAGTTAACTCAGGGGCCAATTAACGGTCCCCTGCTTTCTGTGCAGGCGTGTGTCAGGGGACCTATAGGAAGCCTGCAAAGCTGTGAGAGGCCTCAGGCTTTCAGAAGAATGATCACTTTCTTCATCCCTCCGTCTCTAACGCTTCCTTTCCCCCCTCTCTCTCTCTGCTCTGATTCTTCCTCTCCTCAGACTCTTTTTGCAGAACCAAAAAAATAATCGCACCAGAATATTTTCAAAAAGCAAACACATCAAAGTCGTTTACTCAGGTTAGGCAGCTGAACTGAATACGATTCAATAAACGTATGCATAACCTAAATCGGTCGATGCTGTTTGTTTGTGACCTTTGACCCCTCTGAACAGGCCAACTTTGTGAAGGCGTGCAGTTTTAGGTAACAAAAAGGCAAACTCATCACAATAGATGCTGATCAGAGTGTGTGTTGCTCGCTGTTAGTGAAGGTGTGTTCAGGGAGACAGCAGATTGCTGAAACATGCTCTGTGTGTGTGTGTGTGTGTGTGTGTGTGTGTGTGTGTGTGTGTGTGTGTGTGTGTGTGTGTGTGTGTGTGAAGCTGTTTATTGTCTGAGAGTTTAATCCATATTGCACTCCTCTCCACCCCCTCATCCTTCTTTTCTTTTCTCTCATCACAACGTAGCACCCTGCTGAGAGGCTGGTAGGTACACACACGCACACACACACACACACACACACGTGCGCTCTCACACACACAAACACAGTGATAAAAGCACAGTAAGTCCTCCACGGGCTGCAGAAAGCTGCAGATCTTTTTTTCCCTCCACACCACAGCATAGAAAGTAAGTGTAGTTGACAGGAGGGGTAGTGTGCACATTTGTGAGTGTGTGAAGATGAAAACCAGTGGGCACCTGTCCACTGTCAAGCCCCTGTCTGTCCCCTGCATGTCTCCCTCCTCTTGGCAGGCGGGTGAAGAGTTTCAGCGCAAGAATCTAAAAGGTTCTGCAGGAGCAACGCTCCCATCGACGGAGACCAATCACATTAAATGTATTAGTTTGCTGCTGAATCTGTTTGTGTGTGTGTGAGTGTGTGTGCATGAGGCGCCTGCTAGGACAGAGACAGCAGCAGAGTGGAGGCCGTAGATAAGATAAGTGTTCTTTATTTCTGACAGAGTCATTTAGCTGCGGATGAAGAGAAGAGAGGAGGAGAGAGTTATAGTTATGGAGCTGTCGGAGGTTTGGGAGTGTTGAATGAAATGAGGTCCGGAGGAGCAGAGGGAAACAAAGGTGGGGAGAAGGAAGAAGGGAGGCTCCGTCGTGACCTTGCAGTCAAAGAATCAGATGGATGAAGGAGGAAAACCTGTTTCCTCTAAATCATGAAATGTTTTTTTTATTTGTTTGTTTTTTTCCATTTCTCTGTAAAGTACTGTTTCAGCCTGCTAGCCAGTCGCTTTACCTCCCCTCTCCTCCAGATCCCTGCATCAGTGTCTTCCTCACTTTTATTCCCCTCGATGATTGAGGATGTGGCTGCGTTTTAGTGCTAAATTGCACCTCGCTCAGAAGCGTTTTCTTCGTCATATATTTGCTTGTTCCGAAGCATCAAACTGCCAGAGATCTCATGTCACTTCTGCCATTTTCCTCTTTCCCCTTCTGTTCCTCATATGAAGAAAAGTATTTATTTTCATTTATCAAAGCCTTTTACCCCTGAGAGAGAGAGAGAAAAATTGCAGTGTCTGCAATCCTCGGCGTACGTGTGTGTGTCGGGGGAGTGTGCAGCAATGCTGGGGGTTATTATGAAGAGACTGAAATGCGACAGGAGATTCCTCTGATTGGGAATAAAACACCATCTTATCTATTTAAATAAACCCCACTGCAGCTTCACACACACACACACACACACACACACACACACTCAAAATAAAGAGGGGATATATACAAACCGGCACGAGCAAGTAAAGACATCTACAGACGCAAACACACACAAACACACAAAAATAAAAGTGCAGAAGCTGGCAAATCCATGCATGTAAACAAACACAGGAGCAAATTCACAAAGGGATTTGTAGTAATTAAATTGCAATGATCACCCTATTTTAGCTCTCACTTTGAAGATGAAAAAATAGCGTTCGCTCGGATGAACATGAGGAAAAACAGTTCTAATAGAACATGAAAAGAACGTCTAATTATTCAACGGAGGGTCGTTACCGTAGGAATATTAAAAGGAATGAGACAAACAAATAAAAGGTTTCAAACTCTGCAGAACAATGCAAGAGAATCATCCATGAAATGCTGCTATTGCATCACCACCGGCTTGCAGCAGCTTCCTAACCTGCTGACCTTTCGACTCAGTCAAACCAGACGAGCATGTAAACTTCTAGGGCGTCTTTAGGAGCCCGCTCACACGCCTGCAGGAATGCATGTCAGTAAGACGAGAGTCATGCAAAAAAACTGCATCCGCTGCAGCCATATGCGTGCGTGCACGTGTGTGTGACAGTAAATAGTGAGAAAAGAAGCAGTGATGTATGTTGGGTGTGGAGTCGGAGGCTGCAGATGTTCACCCCAGGTGGTCTGACGTTAATAATATTCCACTTTTTACAGGCTCTTTGAGTCACTCAACATAAAGCCACATAAAATATTCTGTGTAGAACACTGAGCTGCACCCATTAGCACCAGCAAAACTCAACGAGCGTGAGGAATTAGGCTTTTAAATGTGCTCCGTCTTAATTAAAACCATGGCGCACTCCGTTTTATCTGCAGCTTCTGAACAAGCATCGTGTATTAGGCATTTATTATGAATTTAGGAAAAAGTTGGACAAGAAACTTTGGGTCTTTTGAGGAAGATTTTGCAAATGAACATGCAGAAATCTGGCCTGAGTGTGTGTGATTCAGTTAGATCATCCCTGATTTCTACAATCCTCCTTATGAATTCTTTTGATTAATTACTCAGAGGAGGGGGCAGATTGTACTTTCTGAAGATTATCAGAGATGAAAACATGTTGAGTAACAGCTTCTTTTTTTTTTTTTTTACCTTAAGCTCTCTTGTGGAAGCACATTAAAAAGTTGAATTTGAAATTGAGGAAGATGAGTGAGGTCCATGTCTTCACAGGACGTTAAATCTTCACATCATCCCCTCTCCCATCTCCTCCCCTTTGTGTCGTCATTTGTGCGTCACCACGAACGCAGACGAGGAAACAGAAAACGGAAGGGTTTTGTCTCTTTACGTCATTCAGAGAAGTAAAACACAAACAGGAGGAGCTCGACAGCAACACACATAATAATTAATAAAGCTCCTTTTTATTTAAGGCACAAATTAAGAAGGTGCATAAACCAGAGGGAATTTAAAGCCTTGCTTTGCGTTTTCTATCCTCTAACAGGAGGGAAAATAAAAACCCAGAAGGTTTTCACTTGCTTGACAGTTTGCAACACTTCACAAACCACACAAGTACAAAAACACACTCTCAGAGTTGATTCTGTACTCGAGTGAAGTTAATGTGTACACAGATTTTCTCTTTCCCGTCCAACTGCTGCTTTTGTCGCTGCAGCTTTCACAGAATTTCTGCCTGTAAAGCTGCAGACAGTAAAGTCACACACACACACAAACACACACACAGCTGCTGTAGGAGCTTTTTTTCAACACAGCAGCTTAAGCAGATCATTTTTTTTAAAGTAACTCTTTAAACAACAGCAGCGGCTGATTGCTGATCTCATTCTGCTACAGAAACTTAACTCCTCTCAGCTTAAGGACTCCTCTGGCCAGTTAGTGACCGCTGTCTCTAATGAATGAGTGTCGGAAAAGAAACCGCAGCTCATCTCCTCCACACTCCTCTCTTATTCTGCTTTTCTTTCTCCAGCCCATTAAAGGCGGGCAGTTTTTTTTTTTTAAGTCATGAATCTTTAATCTGCCTTTTTGAAGTGAGTGGGCAGGCTGAGCCTCTGCAGAGCGCTGACCTGAGCTGCTGAAACACACGTTCTGATGTAACGCTGCACAGGTCAGACCACATCCCGGCTCCTTTACACTCCTAAATCTTAAGGCCTCAATTTCTGAGCCCAACATTTAAGGGTTTTGTGTGGAGGAGCACGCTGAGCTTTTAGGGCATTTGCTCTAGAAATCCATCAGTGGGAAACAAAGAGAGTGAAGTGACAGTTTTGTACACACGCTCTCTACATCTCTTTCTTTATCGTGACACAATTGCATTTGCTTGTGCAGTCGTGCACACATGAACACACACCTCCAACAGTAAATAAAGCAGTGCAGTCAGGTCACAATCACAGTAAACCACACAAACGACTACCATCTGTCTTTTTTGTCTCTGCCTGTATGAGTCAATGAGCCTCGCTGGCAAAGAGTTCATACTACACTGCGCAAACACAATAACATCCAACATCGCTTTAAAATAAAATTAAAAAAGGAAAAAATATTAAATATGTTTCCCTTTTTCTTATCACTCTCTTGGTTTTGCTTTGCCCCACTCTGTCCCTCCTTCTCTTCCTGTAAATGAGTGATTTATCAGCCTTAATTGCTGGCAGTGGTTCATGTGGTCATGTGACCGCAACCTGACAGCATGTGATAAATACGCCCTGGAAATTAAACCCTGCATTGCAAACAGAAAGGCGCGCTGCTCGCATGGCATCTGCAGAGCGAGCAGCGCGTTCGGATGCTGACAAAAATAGATACGGTCTAATAAAAGCATCAGTTTAAAAACACAAAATCCCAGCTCATCTCTCGCTTTCATCGCTTGCCTTAAAATGCTGTAATAAAAGGCATTTATCAAAATGAGGCAAAGGGCAAAAGGGAAAAGTGTACAATCAATAATGATAGACCAAGTAAATCTATTGTTGGGAGCTGTTTCATTAGGGTGCCCCGTAAACGGTGGCGGGTGTTGCACACAAACACACACTCACTCACACACACACACACGCGGCCTGCAGTGGGATCCATGACTCCAGCCTGCATGCGTTTCCTGCTCAGAGTCAAGAGTCTGACTGAAGGGGCTGCAGAGCTCAGTCCATGCATCTTATTGTTCCATGAAGCCAGTTCTCCACCACTGACCTTTTTATTCACAGCACTATACATTGTTAAAATAATGTATGAGGTGTCGTCGCCTCTGCCACTTCATTGTGTTGTGTTACACACAGCAGTGTGTGTGTGTGTGTGCAGAAACACTGAATGCACAGGAGCTAAGATGATTTTTTTGCAGTGTGAACTGTATAAAGTTGATCTTTTCTTGTTTTTCTAATCATTTGCTGCAAGTTTCATCTACATCTCTTTACTATGCTAGTATCAGCACCAAAGCACGCTTTTTCCTGATCATAAAATAAAGGAAGGTTCATTTGGTTTTGTGACTTGAATTTGTAAAAAAAAATCAATATAAAAGAGAAAATAATGAAGATGCTCCTCAGCAGCTGATTGATTGAAATTTTTTTTAAAATAAATGCAGATAAAACATTTAAATAGACTATTTAGATTGTGCGTATATGTGAAAACTTAAAAAACAATAATATGATTAAACATTTACTGTAGTTTGAATTGATGCAACAAGAGGAGGTTTGTCTTTTGGGTAACTGTAATTAGTTTTTCTCAAATATTACTCTTGCTCTGACTATTTAAGCTGCAGCTAATGAGCTCCTCAGAGCTAATCTGTGTTTTGTCTCCTCGATATGCTCACATAAATACAGTTTACCCAGCTCGCGGTTGATTCCACATGTTACTGCTGCTAATTTCTGTTTCTGATGAAGCACACAGTTCAGGAAGGCTGAAAGAAGGATAAGAGGGACAGAGTGGAAAGATAAACACGACCAGCTGAGTGGTGGGAGACCAACTTAACAATGGGATGAGAGGATTTCACAGTTCGGACGACAAAAGGAGCATCTATTGGGAAACTGGGTGAGTGTGCTTAACTTCGCTCCGCTCGCGTGTCCCGTTTATTTCTGCAGGTTTGCATATTGCATTTATGAATGCCTGTGCATAAGCAGGTAACTGTGGGGGGAAAGAGGAGGGAGGGAGAGGAGGAGAAGAGAGGAGAGGGAAGGGGGGAGGCAGTGACTCTAGCACCTCTGCCTCTTCCCTCCTTATTTATTTGTCTGTATTAGTTAGCTCCTTCTCAGCACTTAAAATTAATGTCATCCAGCACAAAATAGAGGCTGAAAGCTAAAATTCAGCACTTTCTCCGCAGCCCGGTTATTTATCAAGCTAACAAGGAGAAGATGCATCCTGTTTCAGCCGGGGCCCAGGAAATATGTGCCATTAAAGCCCAGAGCTAGTGTTTGAGAGCCAAGGAATAAAAGTGAGCGTGTCAGGGAGAGGGGATGGACGGCGTTGCCAGCAGTATGGATGCAGCGAGAGCAGCAGACACATTTATATAGGAGACAATAGATACACTCAGGTTGCAGCATGAGGATACATACTCTGCATGTGCTCCGTGTGTGTGTGTGTGTGTGTGTGTGTGTGTGTGTGTGTGTGTATAAGAAGTGCTGATTCGCTGATGGCTATAAAAGACGATCCTTTAGGGGAAACAGAAGACATAGTTTGGAGCTTTGAATAAATCATGCGCTGCCAGAGTGAGCTTAGCACTAATTTTCTCTTTAGGAGAAGGATGTCGAAACACGTCCCGAGGACTGTTAGTATTGTGCCGTGTTAACATCTCTATGGCATCAAGAGCTAACGCCTGAGTGTTGGAATTCAATTAGACACTGGGTGCAATGCTAAGCAGGTTGCACTGGGCAGTCACCACAGGGAGGGAAGAGAGGAGAGGCTGGTGACGCCGGGGGAGAGAGGGGAGCTTTGAGCGTAGAGGAGGAAGGCCCTGGGCTGCAGAGATTCAGGCGAATACATTATATCACACCAACCTCCGGCTCGTCACAAGTTCCTCTCTAAATCACGCTGTGAACACACGGCTACAACCTGAGGACGGCAATGGCTAGGAGGCTCACACACACCCTTACACACACACACACACACACACAGTGGAAACAGCAACTAATTATGTTTGAATAAAACAACACAAGTTGAGCTCTGAAACAACTGAGAGGAAAATTTGATATAAAAATGTTTTAAAGGCTTTGCTCGGGGTGAAGCTTTGTGCTCATCAAAAAACACACAGCACACTTTTAAAAACAATCCACACCTAAACACAGATGTTCAGCTTGTGTATCTTTACAACTGCTGGGAGTCAATTTCTTTTTCCTCCCCTTCCTGCTTTTCTGTATTTGGGAACTCAGTTCTGCTAGCTTTCCGTCTTTTCAGACTGTATAACGAGCATACATCCTGTTCGTATTCCCGCTGTCATTTGGATTTTATGGATAGAAGGATGACGTCTGTGTCACTACCCAAACTGCGCCAGTGTAATGAGTCTCACAGTGTTGGGCTGTAGTAGTTATATATATCCCAGGGAGTGAGGGAAGTGAAGTATGTCACTCTGTGGATGGAGCAAATCCTGCTCGCTGCAGAACACTAAAGAGCCCAACGGTGTTTTATAAATGACAGCTCGATATTTGAAGTTTGTGTGGGCAACACCTCGATTTGTGGCGGTGCTGCTCCATACTGGGCTTTCATTTCAGGAAAACAGGTTTGTTTGCTCGAAAACGTTTCGCTGAGGCGTTTTCTGAGAAGATGAAAAGGTGGAAGATTAACGAGGGAAGTGCGAACTTTCCCAAACAGCTGTCCTTATCTGAAACGCTGACAGAATCCACAAAACTTTCCAGGTTTTTACATTCACAGCACATATGTCTCTGCATGCATTTCAAAATATATGCTCGCTACGTTTTCTTTGCTCCCGCTGCAGACACACACCTTGACGTGAGCACACGTGTCCTTCCTCCGCTGCCTTGTCTACACAAACCTGACCTGCCTGCTGTCAGCCACGGAGGCACCTTGCCTCTCTGCCTGCACCCCCTCCTCCTCCTACTACTACTTCTTCTTCTTCTTCCTCACCCCGAGCGGCCGACTCACCCCGTCACCACGAGGGGAAGAAGGGATGACAGTAGATAAAAAGAAGGAAGAAATAGAAGTAAAGGGGCTGAACTGAGTGGTGGAGGCGTGGTTGGCGGAGCCTCCTCTAATGTGCCCTCTCCTCCCCCCCCCCCTCCCTCTCCCCCCCTGTGACCTCAGCGCTCCTAACAGTCAGAAAGTGCTGAAGCATGCAGGTGTCCTAATGCTGCAGCCACACACAAGCAAACACGTGCTGCGCTCACACACACACACACACACACACACACACACACACACACACGCACACGGATGCAGGAGTTTGCATCCTGTCTGTTTTCTATTGCTTCAACATACTTGAGCAAAACATGTTCACCTGTTTAGGACGTGTCCAAAGTAAAAGATCCTGCAGAAAAGGATTTTACTCCTAAAGCTTGTCGGCGCTGAGGGAAGCGGAGTGTCTGCTGTGCAGTAAAATTAGCCGATGCTGATGCTGTAGTTTTCTTTGTCCAGCCTCTTAACTGTACGGGGTAAACCTGAGGTGTCCAGAGAATGTCCTGTCCTGAGTGTGTGTGGGATGGTGGGGGTTAGCTTTAGAGAGTTGTATTACAGTGGTGATGGGTCGCCTGGCTGCAAGTCTGATACTTCAGCAGCACCCAGCATTGACCAGGCCTTTAAATAAAGCCTTCGATCCTCCAGCAGCAGAGAAGGTCACCGCCTGCCTCTGGTTACCCTGCCTGTCTGTCTGCCTGTCTGTCTGTCTGTCTGTCTGTCTGTCTGTCTGTCTGTCTGTCTGTCTGTCTTCACTCATGGACAGCAGCCCTCCTGCCATCCACTCCTCTCCTCCTCCTCCTCCTCTCCCCTCACACCAATGTTCACATTCAAATCCAGATGCCTCCCTAATCCCTCGCCTCCTCCTCAAACTTTTCATTGAGTCCTTCCTCCATCCTTTTCCCTCTACTGGTCTTTACTACCTGCTTCTTTCATCTCCTCCCATCTCCCTACTGGAAGTGTCAGACGACACAAAGAAAATAACCAACTAACCTCACTTTCTCACTCCATCAATCCCACTGTCCATCCTTCTCCACGTCAGCCACAGATCAAAAATAATGCTCATTGTTTTTCTCCTCAAAGAGAGCAGGGAGGATGAAGGAAGTCAGGGGGTCAGGAGAGAGGTGAAAGGTCACAGCCTCATCCCCCGAGCACCGTGCATGTCACCCTCCCTGTCATTCAAGCTGCAAGTCAGAGCCCCAAAAGTGATGCAAAGCATGCACACAGCAGACGACGAGAGGACAGCACTCAGCTGTCACTGATGAATGGAAAGGGTGAAAAGATATTATTATTTGTTGTTAGAATAAAAATATAAATTAAAAAATAATATAAAAATAAATGTGTGTATTTCACTTGCGATAAGAAATTTAAACACAACAAACATTTCTACAAAACTTTAGATTTTATATGTTTTATATATTTTTATATGTTAGAATGTTTTTTAAATTCTCTCATTAGATTTCTTTAACGTATTGCATCATTTTGCGAGTCACAGTTAAGGATACCCCATTAGGTGACCAGTTTTAAGAACAGAAATCAAAGAAGTGATATTTGACAATAAAATGATCTCTAAAAGTTTCACTTTAAAACCTGTTAAACTTAAATACTGAAGTTTTTCATGAGCGTGTTTTTAAATTAAGACGTGAAATTTTGACTGACTTTTGCAGCTCTGAACACTTTTATGCTAATTTGTGTTTTGTTGATTAAAAATGTAGGAAGTGAAAGATTTTTCTTCAGCAAACGTTTTTAAGATTAGAGCCTGAAAAGGACGAGTTACCTCAGCCTCCAGGCTGGCGGGACCAAGAAAGCACAGCTCTCTATCACAGGTGGAGGAATTTTCTGGACGTCCTGCAAAAAAATACAGAAGGAAAATAAAAGTCACTTGTCATTAGAACAACAGTGATTAGATATTTAGTTCCTAAACTGACTTTGGCTATAAAGAAATGCTGAATGGAGCGAAGATAAAACACAGAAAAGATATTTGTTCAGTTTGTAATAAAACAACTACAATTTTAATCTAATACAGGAAGATTTTTCTACATGACTTGGAGTTAAAATATTATCATTTGATTTAAATACTTAGATAAATTAGGGTCATGTAGAACAATTAAACTAAACATATAAAAATGAAGTCAATCTGATTTCAAGGTTTAGATTTGTTTAGTTAAATTCACAAACAAATTTGTATTTCCATGTGTCTTGTGTTTTAACACACACACACACACACACACACACACACACACACACACACACACACACACTCTCACTCACAACTATCATATCACAAATAAGATCGTTAAATTTCAGATTATTCAAACTTTTTTCCAGGTGTTTGAAAATAAAAATCTGAAGACAAACAGTTCTTTATTTGTGGCTACATTTTCTAATCAGCTTATTAAAAAATGCATCATAAATTCTCAAAGTAAGCCTTGTTTCAGTGAGTTTTAGAGGACTTTTGCACTTTTACATTCATCAGTTTTTTATTTTTATTTTGTTAAACAAAAACACACACGAGCATCACACACTTGTCAGGAATGTCTTGTACTGAATCATCCCAAAAGAAAGCAAATGAAACTTCTAGCTTTTAGGATTTGGAAATGAGCCAAAACAGTGTTAAAGATTATTCATTCCTCTCAATCCGTCTTGAAGCAACAATAAAATGCATTCATTTTTCTGTAATCCGATTCATTCTGGAGCCAAATGGACTCTGACCCGTGTTCAGGAGCTCCCAGAGGCAGAAGAGAACCACCTGATGGACCCTGAGACGTTTCACTGACTTCACTTAGACTCAACAGTTTCTGCACATTAAAGGTGAATCTGAACATTAACAGTTGGCAAATATTCTCAGAAACAGTCTCACACAGCTTTATGTGTACACTCTCTTGCACACACACACACACAATCACGTCACACAGGGTGAGGGAGGCCCCTGTGCAGAAGGCTGTGACATGGCGGCAGTGTGTGGGGTCAAGGCCTTTCCCAGGTACAAATTAAAGAGAGACACGAGACTTTGGAGGAGCAGAACAACACGGCGGGTCACCTTGCCTGGGAAAGAGATCAATGTTTGTTTGACTGGCTTAAGGGAGAGGCTGACTGCAGTGGAAGGGTAAATCACCTTTTACTTCATTGAGATGCAGGTAAAAACACACACAGGGGCTGGGCTCGGCTCCAGCTCCACCCTGCAGAACACACACTCGTGCATGGAAAGACTCAAACAGCAGCATTCACACAACGACCTGCTGAACACCCCCACCATGTTTTCTGCACCCCGAAACTCGACTCACAGCTCTGAGAGGGAGAAAACTGTGATCCCATTTAACCAAATCACAATTTATTTCACGCCTTTTAGTTCTGCATCCTGAGGAGAGCCTCTCACGCAACGAACTCTGAATCTAGTTGCACATTTTTCCTCAATCACAGCAGACACAAATCTATAAATTCAGATTTGAATCACATTATCTGCACAAAGCTATTTCTTCTATTTGCAGCCAGAAAATGTTCATGTAGACAACATCTAAAAGCAGAGGCACTAATCTTTTTTTTTCTTGCATTCTTAGCACATGCACAGCTGTGACAGGAGGGGACGAGGTAAATTATTAGGGTTTCAAATAAATGACATAACTCAGGATGCAACAAGAGGGCGAGGAGGGAGAGACGCTCCGCCACTGACGGTCTGGATGATAGACGGACCACAAAGGAACATAAATGCAGAGGATTTAAATCACTTTAAATGTAAATGTTTATCGCGTGGAGTCATACAGATGCAGATTGAGTGGAAAAGATTGAAATCGTTTCCTCTTTTGAATGTGAATTTGCTTCCTAAACATTCAAAGGGGATTTGTTACAGAATGAGCGATGAAATAAAATCGTAATGGTACAAATTACTTCTTTTTTTTTTTGTGGAGAGTCAAATTTCTGTTTGGAAAAAACCCCAGCAGCTAATAATTGAGAAATTTCTGCTAGAGGTTTTGCAGGTAACGTCACTTTTTCAGGCAAGTTTCTTATAAATTTTACTCAAAAATCAGCAGTTGATGATGAGCAAACATCTTTAACTCAAACCAGAGTAACAGATGTTTGCATCAAAAGTTTGAAAACATCTTTATTGTGTAAAAAAAGGCAAGTTTTTCCAGTTAAAGCACGCCCCTCCACCACAAGGTCATCTATAAGACAGAGCTGGCTGGATATTGAGCTCTCACACAAACAGAGCACACATCCTTTGTCCTACTAATTCTGAGACATTAAAGCAAAGTACATGATGATGATTCAAATGTCAATACTGATAAATTTCAAAGTGATTTCCCATAGTTGACCTGAAAGACGGAGTCCAATATTGTGACAGCAGACAACTACATTATCTTTAATAACCTAATCATTGGACAGACTGCAAATGATCACGGTGCAGACGTCAATATGCATGGCCGGAGAATAGAATTACAGTTTCCACTGATGAGATTAATAATGCACTGTGTCCAAACTCTGCACACTTCTTCACGCCGCCACACAAACGAACCAGAGGAGGCAAAAAAGGTTCCGGAAGAGGCCGTGAGTTTGGCAGAGAGCTGAGAGTTGCAGGAGGAAAGCCTGAACCGTTAGTTTCCTGTTGCCTTCAGTCTTCCTCCAACACAGGAAGTGAATCAGTGCTACTGAATTCTGTTGCCCCTCGGTGTGTCTAGAGGTCAAAATGGCGCACAGGCAAAGAAAACATCCTACACAGTTTCCACAGCCGCCGCACCGATCAGCAACTTTTCCACTTCAGCTTTCTTAAATGACGGAAACATTAGAAATCTATAAGACAAACAGATCCCACGGAGAGCCTGACAGATCCCTCCGGCCTCAAAGAGGTGACACGAAACAACCATCGTGCCTCTGTGCAGTTCTAAGGGTTATAACACAAATGTAATTAAATAGCTCACTATATTGACCTAATCAGATAGGAGGACCATAAATTAGTGGACACACGCTCCTTAAAAGGCCCTCTCCTCTCAGCTCTGTGCATCTCTGATCGTTTATCATTTGAAAGGAGCAGGACGGCAGCCAGCATCTCTCCCTCGTGCTGTCTCGCACTCCCTTTTAATCACAGACAAAATCATTCCTTCAGGCATGAGCGGCTTTCACACACAGGCCAGGTGAGTGTGTGTGAGGCCATGTTGCACAGGTGAATCAGATCACACAAGTTCTGGTCAAATCAGGTCCCTCTTTAGTGAAAAAATGCACATCATGCAAAAAAAAAAAAAAATGACAGTTTCCCTTCTTCACACACAAACACACACATTTACAGTTCTAACCACAAAGACTTCCTGCAGCATGCGTTGCGGTGGCGGTGACCTTGTACAAAGTCTCAACTCAGACCCCGTTCAGCTTTTATCTGAGCTGCTGCTCTTTAAGATGCAGAGTAGAAACTAAGAGGCTCCAGAACCAGATCCCTCCCAGAGCCCCTTCCTTTACATTTTGTTTTATTTCAACATTTTTACCCTCAAAAGTCAATAAAATGATCTCTAATTGTGGTGGATTATCTTAAGAATTTATATATTTATGCTGACCTGAAATTTTAAAGGCCAATAATTTAATCCAACGATTTTTTTTAACATGCAGACTGGATTTTCTGCTAAATGTGATCTTTTAAAATATTGAAATTTTGCGTTCAGTTAATTCAATCTAAAAAAAATCTGCTTCATGTTTGTCACGAAGAGCTTCGACTCCAGAGGCAATATTCAACTAGTGGACGAGGAAAAAGTGCAAGTTTACTCTCAAATCAATCATTAACTCTGAGTTTGTGCAGCGCACGAATCCGGACGTGCACGGAGCAAAAATTAAATGAGACATTTTGGGATTTGGGTTTTGATTTTCCGCAAGATATATTCGGTTTTTAGGGGGGGAAAAGTTTTATTTCTGGATTTGCGCAACAGGTTCAGGCCGTCACTTTTATTTAAAGGGGAACAAAAATCATGAGAGCAAAAACGATGAATGTATAACCTGAAATAATTCATATTTTAATAATGATGAGAATATGACGCCCAGTCTGGCCTTTTAAAGTTGTTTTTGCGCTCATTTTTTCAACGCAAACTGATTGTTATCCAACATTTATGCCGCTAAAGTGATGCAGTTATTATTTTTACATTTTATTTTCATGCAGGAGGAAGAGGACGGTGTGTGAAAACACAGATCAGATGAAAACCTGAACAGAATCAACGATTCATGCAGGTTTATTGATGAAGGTTCAGGTGTTCAAATCCCCTTTTTAAGACCCGAGAGAAGCAGGCGGCTGTTCTGCTTCAGCACGTGAGATGGATGAACTTTAACCTCCGAACTTATCGGTTTATTTACTGTAAAAATAAAGAGCATTCGGAGAATTATGGGTTCTTTAAATAGGAAGCAAACATTCGAACTTCTAAGTGCATTTAGCCTTTAGTTTAAATCTTAATTCCCACTTGTTGATCGCAATAAACTAGTGATTTTATTTATCAGAATATTGTTTATATCCAGATGCTGTCCTGTTGTTCTCTGATAGGCCTTTAGTATAAATTAATATCAATACAAATCTGTTTTACTGTAATTTTTCCAAACGTGGAAAATCGCTCACAATAAAAAAAACCACACAAAGTGACGTAAAAGATTCTGCTTTTTCTATTCAGATGATTTAAAAAAATGCAATTATGATAATAAAAGAACATATTATGTTACACACATAGAAAGAAAAGAGAAAAAAAGACAAATTCAAACATAATCCGTGCATGAGCAGCGTGCACTGACGCACAATTCAAACTCATGATGAGTTTGGATTTTTTAAATGTATTTTGCACAAAACAGACCAACTGAATAAAGTGAAAACGACAGAAATTATATCAAAAAATGAAATAAAAACATAAAAAAGGGGAAAGCTGCTGATTCTGAGGAGTTTAATGAGGCCAGGAAACACATGATGTTTACAGGAAACATTTTAAGAAGTGCAAATAAAAAAAGAGGCTTTAAGGTCGGAGCTGCGTTGATGCAGAAAGTCTAAAATCAAACACTTTGAAGTATTTCTAATAGAGTCCTTTAGAGAACTGTTTTATGTTTCCTGGTTTAAATAGACTGAAATGACATTTTGTCTTCAGCTCATTCAAACAGCTTCAATCAAACCTGCTGTTTTTAAAGCTGCGCGCAAACTCAAACTCCCCTCCCTGGTTCTCTGTAAAGTTCCCTATAGTGAAACTTTTTCAGCGCCGGGACTCACATGAAAAACTCCGGAGACGAGGGGTTGTTGTCGCTGCTGGAGCCTCCGTTTTCTCTGAAGCCGGTGCTGATCAGCTTCTCGTATTTCTCCTTGTAGGCGTCCCTCTCCCTGGCCAGCCGGGAGATCTCCTGCTTGAGGTGGTCCACCTGCTGCATGAGCTGCGTCTTCTCTCCCTCCAGGACGTGCCGCTGCTGGACCCGCTTGTACCGACAGGACTGCGCATAGCCTCTGTTCTTTAGCGTCCTCCTCTTCTGTTTCAGACGGATCACCTCTTCCTTGCTGACCCCTCGGAGCTGCCGGTTCAATTCCCGCACCGACATGGTCACCAGCTGCTCGTCCGAGAAGCGCTCCTCCAGGCGCATGTGCTGGTGGTTCCCCCCCGCGCCGCCGCCGGGCTGAGATCCGGAGGAGGGATGGTGTGTCCCCGTGTGGTGGTGGTGGTGATGGTGGTGGTGATGGTGGGGAGCCCCGTTCTGGGCTGCGGCTGCGGCGATGACCGCGGACACCACGGCGGCCGCTGATCCCATCTCCTCCCCGGCCATGGCGCCCGCTGCCCCGGCTGCGCCGCCGAACTGCTGCCCTCTGGCATAGCCATCAAAGGTTTGGAGCTGGTGACTGCTGCTGATCAGCGCCTCTACGGCGTCCTCTGGGCTAAAGCCCAGAGCCTCGGGGTTCAGCTGCTGCTGGTACCCGGTCATCCAGTAGAAATCCTCCAAGTGCGTCTTCTGCTCGCTCCCTGATCCCGGACTGGGCGCCGAGAAGCTTGGAGAGGGGGGAACCGAGCTGCAAGGCGTGCTCATCGGGGTGGAAGATAGGGATCCCCCGGCGACCAGGCGGCTGCACTGGTTGATGCTGCGATCGGGCTCCACCGGCTCCTTTTTCACTTCAAACTTCATCAGATCGAAGTCATTAACATATTCCATGGCCAGGGGACTGGTGGGCAGGTCGGAGTTGCTCATTGCCAGCTCTGATGCCATCCTCTTGCTGTTGACAGTCCTCCAAAGGGGGTGAGGAGCACCTGTCAAAGTAGGCTGCTGAGACACGCACTGAGCCAGCTTGATTTCTTTATTTATTTTCTTCAAAACCGAAGGAAAAGTGAGTTCTCTCGCACTAATTGCGCAGCGCAGGTTCTGGTTTTGTGAGTCGATAAGTTTTTTTTTTCTTCAGTCTGTGTTGCACAGACGCATTGGAGCTGCGCTGTTTCCTCCCTCTCTCCCTGCGTGCGGGTGTCTGAGCGCCGCTCTCTGTGTTTCTACCGTTTAACACTTCATGGCTCCTTTTAGGATTAGTGCGCCAATTTGAGGAGGTTCACGTATGTGTCCCGGGCAAACAGTTGCCTTGTAGAGAATGAGAGTTTAAAAAAAAACAGAAGAAGGAGAGAAAAAAACTCCACCCAAGGATTGATAGATTTTTTTTAAAGAGATCAGTCAGCCGACGAGTTAAAAACCATTGCTTAGTTTTATAGGCGTCCTGACGTCAGGGCTGAAACATGAAGTTGACTGAGACCCAACCAATGAGCTGCACGGTCCGGGGACGTAATTAGCATAGTACTAAAAGTTTTTTTTATGACTGACTTTAGACGCTTAATATGCACGTTTTGGTCATTTTTGCACAAAACCAATGCACGTAAATGAAAAGGAAAACATAATCTAAAAATTGCATTAAGATAAACTGACTTTACACGCATTTTATTGTTGAAATGGTTGAAAAATTAGGATTCATTTTCTCCAATAATCACCCAATTAATATTTAAAGTATTTATAATGCACTCAGACTGGGATGCAGTGTGTTTTTATTCAAACTGAGAAACCAAACCTCGTCATATAACCTGTATGTGGAGAATTTTACACCGGATGTCATTTGTTTTATATGCAACTTCTTAATTAGTTATTCTCACAATCATCCACGTGCATGCAAACCTTATGGAATATTTTTTTAAAGCCTCATCTGTGATTTTAAGGCGTTTTAGTGACTAATGTGTTCGACAGGCGGATAAATTGTTTATATAAATAGATGACAACAGATAAAAGCTGATTGCTCAGTGAGGGAGGCTTTGATAAGCGCGTGCACGGATTGCCTTGTTTGGAAACCCAATGTCGCCACCTTTCGGCGTAAATGCAAACTTCATGTTGCTGATGTCAAGTCATTTTCCCATCAAATGTGTGGCTTTATGAAGTATTTCTTAAATGCTGGTCAGGATTAAATCTCCATTCTGACTGAACAGGCAGCATCCTCACACCTGTCCTCCTGGACTCTGCAGTCTCAAGTATGATCACAGCATTAGTGTTTCCGTCTGTCTCTCCTGGAGCACATTGTGGCACATCAGAACAAACAATAAGCAGGGCCTGTATACACGCAGGAGCTGAGAGTAAATACGAGCACTCTCCCTGGAACGTGTCACACGGGGAAGCTTCAGAAAACTACAAAGCCGCCAGCAGATAATCCAACTCCCTGGTGTCCCAACACAAGTAAATATTCTCCTGGTCCCCGTGACTGTTCATGGGGACTTAATGTTAAACAGGAAGGATAAACATCGTGTTTTATTCATTAGAACACACAACAGAAGCTCCCTCAGATGCTCCGGAATAAATATTAGCCATGAGATCCAACATGCTGTTGTTGACAGACACAGGAACTGAACATTTTCAACATAAAGTGCTTTTTTAATATAAAATCTTGGGTCTTTATCCAGCATAATGGACATTTACGCAAGTAAATTTAATGTGAAATAAGTTCTTTGTGGGTGAAAAGTTTTTTTAAGCATGCAAAATGAAGACCCAGGATGCAACAGTGGACACTAGCTGCTGTGTGAGCTCTGGGGTTGCCAGATCTCTTAAACCAGGATTTATCGGCTCGGAGTCTCCAGGGTTAACAAGCAGAGTATAGAGCTAATGCATCAACTGTGTTACTGAGAGCTAATAGTCCTGTATGCAGCTCATTCTGCTTCCCTTTGGACTTTCATGTAGGCTGGCTGCCTTGAAGTTTACTACTGACTTTACGGTATTGAGTAAAAAAATGTTCCTCATAGGTGCACTTAGGCATAACCTCAAGGCAAGAGGAGTCCCACTTCCATTATGCAAGTTAAGAACATCTGCAGATATTGTAAAGACACTCTTAAGTAGACTATATCGTTAAAAACATCACAAACGGCTTCTCAAAAACATTCATGCAGATTAAAGTTGTAAGTGCATTAAAAGTTTTCTTTAGGCTAAACGAGTTTATTTACAGATGAGGATAAAATTGTTGAGACCTCTGAAAATCAACTCATAAAAAGTCAAACATTGCTTTTGATCTGTGGTTCAACCGAAGCATTCTTTACCAAATCATTAAAACTGGCCTGGGCATAAATAATATTTTGCTGCATAACCTTTTTGAGGCAATCTCTCCTCTAACTCTCAATGAAATGTCTGCACAAGTTGACGGGACCCCGTCCTCACTACTCAAGCTGTCTCAGGTATGAGTGCTTTACATGTTAACAAACCCCAATCAGTCGACTTCAGGTTGCAGATGATTACGTAAAGCTTTAAAAGTTTAGAAATGTATCAAGAGGCATCATTGTACACAAGCCTTAAAGTCCAGACCATGACCTTAAACTGAACTGTAAAAAACAGGAAACCACTGCAGAAAGATCAGAAAAGGTGCAACATGAGTAAAAAGCTCCACAGCTGCAGCTTAGATGAGCTGATGGTCCAGAGGTTTCATGAAGGGGAGTAAAAATAGAATGATCATAATCAAAGATTAAATTAAAGCATAAATGATACCATTTCCATCTCCACATTACATATCAAAATGCTCAGTTTATTAATGTATTTTATGCAAGAAAGCAAAACATTTAAAGAAAATCCAAATTTCTAGCAATTTAAGGGACCAACCTATAAGAATTTCATGCACTAAGAGAATAACTTGTTTAACCTGTTAACAGGAACCCCCAAAATACAAAAAACGCCTGAAATATGCATACCCAAATGGAAAACTGGATGCTGTTCTTGAACCCTTTGGAGTACATAAAAAAACTTGGTCTCCCTGGAAAGGAAACACTCTGAATATTTTACTTCAGCAATTAAACATATTGTAACTTCAGCTACTATGTAGTTATGGAAGTTTAAACACACATAAATCAGTCTTTTTTTATCCTCGCCTGATTTTTTCCACTTTTTGATTTGCAATTACACATTGGGACAAGAAGATATGGACTGGAAAATTATTTGAGGCTATAGAATAAAGCCTTGGCTATTTGGATTTCAAAATTGATAACAATATCTTCAAAAATTACTATTCTAGACCTGTTTTATTATGGGTATGTCCAGGCGTTATTGGACAAATCCATTTTGAGTGTCCAAATGGACACTTTGGATAAGGCTTTACCATTCCATCATTAAAAGGCTGTAACTTTTGAATGCTTGAACCTACAGACATCAATGAGGGCTCTAATGAAAGGTGATGCATAGAGGAGTCATAATCTACACCCAAATGTTCTGTCAGCATGATTATATTACAGTAGGGAATGCATAACCACATGAAAATACTCATTACCTCATGGTACATTGTAAAAAAAAAAGCAAGACCAGGTTCCATTCAAAGTTTTTATATAATATAAACCCATCAAAACAACAATGCAACACAAGGCAAAGTATTTGCATATTTACAGTCCAAATGGTTTCACATTTTCAGCATCCAGTCCTCAGAGCCCTCTGCTGGGTGATGAGCTGGTTCCTGCAGGTTCCCACTCTGAATCAGATCCAGTTGATGGCCTTACATGTAAACAAAGAAAAAGTCAGTCTTTTATTTATCAGCTACACAGAAAACCAACCCCCACCCAATGCAAATGCAAACGATTAGAGTGAGTAAACACCCCGCCCCCTTGGTCCTGCTGCCCCCTGCTCAAAGCAAACAATAGATACTCATTTACTTTTCTTTCACTAGTTTTTATGGCTAAACTACATCTAAATGCACAAAATGTGCTAAATGTGTGTATCTATTTACTTTTATTTTACTAGTTTTTATGTTCAAACTAATAAAAAACAGATTGACAGCACCACCACACGCACGCGCGTGCACACACACACAACAATAGAGCAAGTTACGGTATTTTTTTATATCCTAACATCATCAAAACAAGCCGTAGCTGTATAAAACATTACAACTTACCTCTCAAGACTTAGGAGCGTTTTTTTCTAGAGTCAGAATCCACAGAGAACGCCTCCCCTCGGTCATCTGATCAGCGGTCATCTCTGATCGGTCATTTCCTGGTCAGAAAAATCGCTCCGTCTTCTAGTGACCAGCTCCACCAACTGATCGTGTGTATATTTTCGTTTTTCAGTCCGTTTGGACATGTTTTTTCTGAAGAAAAGTCCTCAAAATACAAGAGCGCAGGAACCAGCTCTGCCTCTGCAGCCAGGGCGCAACAATTACGCAGAAAATACGCATGCAAATTTAGAAGCGATTACAGAACCCACCCCCTCAAGTGACACCTTTTTGTGATGGAAATTTGATTGGCTACACGACTGTGGAGTCACAATCAACGTCAAAGCTGATTGGTCAGAGCTGTGGGCAGGAGAATGGGGATTAGTCCTTTCACTCAGGATGAGTATCGGCTGATATTATTGGCTCTGGGGAGACCAAAGCTCAACCCAGTTGGTCAAAAGAGGTATCAATCAAAAGGGGAGATCCTGCGGGGCCATTTTAACACGGTTGCATTGAGATTCAAAACACCTAGAGGAGAACACACGGCGTTTTTTATGTAAATAGACAAAAAGGGCCCGCGGACGGGCCCTCTCCCCATAACTTAAACAACATTTCTGATGGTTTGTGGCACTAAATGTGCATGCTAGAGGTGTAGCACCATGTTAGTTTTTGATACAGGAAGTGAAGACGAGACAACCTCTGACCTTCCAGAGTTTAACTCCAGGAAGACACTGATGCATCCTGGGTGAAGAAAAACAGCTTCAGGTCTTTTCTTTGATTTACAGGTACAGTCACTTTGCTCATTGTTACATTAATCTGAAAACACCCGCATTACAGTCTGACTTATGTGCATGTTGAAGTAAATAATAGTTTATTTTTAACATGTGAACACTGAATTGTTTGAGTGGGTTTTTTTGCAGCAGTGTAAAAGAAGTCATTGTAATATCTCTAATTTATTTATCACACACAGAAAGTCAATCATGACATGCAGAATCAGAATCAGAATCAGAATCAGAATCACCTTTATTGTCATTGTACTAGTACAACGAAATTGAAAGTGCAGTCCTTAAGGTGCCTGAACATAAAAAATAAATACTAAAATACGATAAAATACTAAAACAGCAGTTGCTGAGGGTTAAGAATCAGAATAAAAATTTTAAAATCAAAATTAAAAATGCATGCACTCCTATACAAAAAAACTTAGAAAAATCACAACTTACATGCTTTTGCAATCCATGCATTTTAAAACTCGACTTACAAAATCATGTCAAAAATAGCCAAAGCTCATTTCATTTAACAGACAGTAACTTACATAAAATGACAGGAACTAAAGGATTTCTGTATTACTAAGATTATGCCTTATAATCATTCATTACATTCCCACTGGGAGGTGGGCTTCATTTCCATCCTCAATCCGTGTTTAATGCCGTATATTAAACTCTGGTGGCACTCCAAGTGGAGGACAACCAGACGAGTGGGCTCAGTGGGCTCATCTGAGACACATTTAATTAGAAGGAGAGAAAATGAAATGTTTCGTGGGGTCTTAACTAACTGTTGTATCATTCGTAATGGAATGAGGAGCTATTACAAAGAAGGAGCTCTGAGGACAGCACTGCACCTCGGTGTGCCAGCGTATTATGGGGGACGGGGAAGGATGTAAAATTAGAGAACATGCCTCTGCATAATGCATTTTCATATTTGGAAAGTGTTACCTTTGACAGAGCAGGTCTGCTTTTGTTCAGATCCCTTTCCTGCAGGAAGAGGTAGCTCTGATGTGCAAGTTGTCTTTTTTAGTTTGGATTTAAAACGTAAAAGACAGACAAGCCATGAGTATTGCTCCAATCAGAGAACATCTTCCTGTTTCTAGAGACTTTGACCTGTCCTCATGTTTGAGGAGCAGTGGGGGGGGTCAGTGTTTTACCCAGAGACTCTTAAACATGTGGCTTAATACACAACACAGCCCAGTGATTAAAGGAGGTTTTTAAGGGGTACACATACTGAGTAAATACCTGGTAAGTATCTTGTATGTATTGCCTTAAGTTCTGGACTTTAAGTATTGTTATTTGTAGGTGAGGAGGACTCTGGTTTTAGAAAAACAACATGGCAGCACCTTTAGAAAATGATATTCTGCTTCACTTTTTAACAACAGCAGTAAGTGGAGACTCCAGTTATGATTAGGAAAACTCCTAAGAATGAGTTTTTTAAAGCAGGCAACTGGACTTTATGTAGCATTTTGAAGATGTTTTGCTTTTTTATCTGATTATTTTGATAAATTCCAACTGAACAGTGTGAAGTTCCTGAAACCACACTTAGATTAAACTCCTCAGAACTTTTTTTAGAATGAAAATAAATCTATTGATATTATTTTCTTTGTGTTCATATTCTGTTCAAGTCTGTTTTTTGATAGTTTTCTTCCAATTAAACAAATAAATAAGAGAAAGAAGAATAAATGATATTCACATCTCTGACCTCTGTTTCACTCTGTTGATCTTTGTTGTTGCTGCAGACAAACATTGAGGGTAAAATTACATTTGATTTCTTCATTTCTTTAAAGAAACTTTGTTTAACACAGTTTAAAAATGTACATAGAGTTCGATCATCCTCATACTCAAAAACAATAATAAAACAGAACATGGATATTTACTATAAACAACTTTTTCAGTGAATTCAAAAATCACAGGCCACAGTTTACAGGTGTGAGTACAGGACCATCTCTGACTGCATGTTATAAAGTACAAATATCTTTTTACCATTTTATGATAAATTACTTTACTGGAGAGTGTTGAAAACAGTAATCCTGCAGGAAACATCTTTAATCCTGTTGACATGAAGGAAAAGTCTCCAAATATGGCCTGAGCAAAATCTTCCCAACAACATATAGAACAGTGGTACAGTCATCAAGAAATATTATCAGAACCACAACAATCAGTGACACATTTAAAGTCATAAACACCTGCTAATGTGTTTTTCTGATTCAAATGATTGAATGCATGTGATTAGAAAAGCATCCTGTCTCTCCGTGAGGACTGCTACTGCCGCCTAATTGGCCACAATGAGAAGGCTTGCATGTGTCAGACTCTCCTCTTTACATCTGGTTATTGGCTTTCACAGCGGGTGGACATCACAGGCATCGTCTGCACAGGCTGCCTCAGACTCTGCTGATTTAAATAGACACGCAAGTGGAAACTGGCTGTTGGAGATTCTTCTCACATGAATACAAAGGATCATTGTTCAAGAGGTGTGATCATGTTTGCGCTCAAGTGCACTGAAATCAAGGCGAATATTTGGTACCTGAGCTCATCCTCTCTCATTAGACACACACTGCTACGTTATTGGTCTCATTAACTATCCCCACGTGCATCACCCAGCATGTGAAGGAGCATGTAGAAGTCAACAGAAAATCATAAAAACAAAGCAATGCACATGAGATATTTGTTTCCCCCTAAAGCTAATGGTTTCTAATGCATGCAGACAGACTCATATGGGCGACTCCGACGTCTCGCGGCTAATGACTGTCATTTCCTATTGCTAGAAACATGCACAAACACAGTGTTTGCTTGTATGAGTCCCAGTGTCCATGTGGCAAAATGATTCATGTTGCAGTTGGACGTTATGAGTTGTTATTGATGTAGCTGGTCTATGCAGTGTGCTATATGCTCTCTGCAACTGCATGCTGTTATTAATATCCATACTGTCCACTCTGTGCTGTTATTAATGTGACTCATATACATAAAGGCTTCCCCCATTAGTCAGAGTCCAAATGCACCGTCTCACAGAGAGGAGGTGCAGGGAATCTTTTTCCTCTTTATCCTATACCTCCTCCTCCTCCTCCTCCTCCTCCGTACACATTCAGAGCAGAATGCCACAATGTGGTCTGACAACTCATAAGTTTATTTAATAATCAAATAAAACATCATGATGAGAATATTGATTTTATTTTTATTTTTGTTAACCCAACTAAAACTTTAATGGTTAAAAGTAGAAAAGCGGTTTTTGATATAATTAGCTTAAAAAAGTTAAACAAGCAAAAAATGAACATAATCCAGATTCTTCTTCTTCTATAAAACCAGATTGTTTTGAATTTCATGTGATGCAAATGAAGTATTGTCTATAAAATTAAATAAAAAGATAGTTAAGCATTTCAAAAATATCTTTAAAAAAAACAAACTAATAAAAGAATGGACTCATTTATTTATTTTTGTGTGTTATTAGAGGAGATTTTGGATATAATTTTTGTTTTTACACTAGAAATTAAAACAAATAATCCAGTTTAGAGAGAAAATGTTTTGTAGCAGACGTGTTGCAAGCCATGACAAAATTAAAGTTTTAGAAAAACATTCAGAAGAACCAATTAGTAGAGATTTGTGTTTTATACTTTGAATATATATATATATATAAATAAAACTTAAAAAGTGCCAAATGCATTCATCTTTTACAGTTATAAATAAATAATAATAATTTCTAGAATAGGAAAGTTTGTTTTATTACAACTTTTTATTTGAGGTGCAGTGTAAAGGGATTGCGTGATTGACATTAATGTCTAAAGTATATCTAGTTTATCACTCTTTTCTGTTAGTTTGACTGAAGCAAAATATAACAGTAACATTTTTAATCATTTTAAATTTAAAACTTTAGAAATTTGTCAAACCAGACATTGAGTTGTTTAACTAAAATCCTGTAGAAGTTTTCTCAAAAAGGTTTCTAATTCATCTATTGGTAATAAATATCAATTATAGAAGGAATAAATTGGTATACATAATTAAAAGAAGAACACATTTTTGTCTGAGACAAAAGTAAAGAACAACACCAATCCTGCAGTTTAAGTCCTCCATAAACTTTCATTCTTGGAGACAAATTTAAAAAATCCTCCAAAAGAAGAAAAAAGATGAGAGTATAAACACCTCTGTGTGCAGTGTGAGTTAAGATTATTGCAGATGAATGTAAATATTAATTTAAGCCTCCCTGTGATAATCCCCTCATCTGTTCCTTCCAAATTGAAGAATCATTTGCCTAGTGAGCGGGGGAGTGTGTGAGGTGAGGTAGCAGACGAACTAAAGTCACATCTCTCTGCGTTATTCTGCACTCTGTCACAGAGGAAGATGCAGAGACAATACGGGCCACAGAACACCAAGGCCTCATACAGCAATCCTTTATATCTCAGCTAGATTAATGCCAGGAGACAAATGCACTTCCACTGGGATGAAGGCTTCTCCAAGGGGGAGCAGGGGAGGAGAACGGCGGCTGATCGTTACCGAGCCGAGGGAGGAGTGAAGCGGGATGATGAACAAGATTCATGTAACTGGTGGACTTTTGATTATGGCAATATTGAGTGCAGAAATGAGATGTTTATCAGATGTGGTTTTGAGGGAGAGACGTGAGGAGCGAAGGAGCAGGGGGTGGGCTCTAATCTGGCTGCTAAATGGAGGCTTTGACATGTCGCGTCTGTCCACAGAACCCTGTGGGACACACGTCTTCATCTACTCTCTAACACTCCAGCCAAAGCTCACAAACAGCCACAGCGAGAATCTGGAAAGTGATTTACATGCTTCAGACTGCAGCCAAAAGATCCAAAAAGCAACATGTCATTTCCTAAGAAAGGAGGTTATGACAGCAAGAAGGAGTGAGATGAAGAAGAGCAGAAAGTATCTTTAAGCTTTTCCTAAAAATGCACAAACAGACTTAGTAAGAGTTAGTCATGGTTCTTTGCGCACTCACAGTAGATTTGGATGCTTACACAGGAGCAGAGACACCCTTCCTGTTGCTTATCCGCTTCCTGAGCCTCAATTTGTATTGAAATCCCTCACAGGCAATTATCCATAAGCGAATGGTGTACTTACTCTGAGCTTCTATAACTTTCTTTCTCAGTAAGCCGCACCATTTTCATTTTAAAACTCTGATTACAATTTCAGAGTTTATTTATATGAAAAATGCCCCCAAAAATGGGTGCTCACAGCTCACAGAGAGTATAAAATCCTGCTGGACTTCTCTCTGGCTCTATAATAAGACTGAATAATCTTCCCCTGGAGTAAAGTTAAGAATCCCTTTTGAGGAGGGAGTGAAATGTGTGCAGCGGGCGACATCTATGTGGTCAGAAAGAGATTTTGTTGAGTAAAGCGTTGGCAGGCAGGCAGGAGGAACCCCTTCGCCTCTGCTCACCCTCCCACCTCCTCACCCGCCTCTCAGGCTGTCAGGAGTGTCATATATCTGGAGGATATCTCAGGGCGAGGGAGATCGCAGCCCAATTACGGTCTGATAACTAATCAATAGGTCGCTTATTCCTACAGCAGAAAGTAAAAGAATGGGCCCCTGGGACACATAGTTCAGATTACTCTCCCCTCAACACAGGACAGCTACTAATGGTGAGACAGAAAATAAGTTTAAAGAGGCAGACAGGAAGAAGTTAAAGACAAGAAAAAAGTGGGGAAATGAAGATGAAGAGAGAAAAATGGAATTTGGAGACAAAAATGGAGCATCTGTCTGCAAAGTCCTGTTATATTTAAAGGGCAACTTCAAGGAATCGTTTGTTTCTAACAGGCTTGTGTGGAGTCCTCAGTTTTAGAATCAGAGAAATCCTAATGTCAAGATAACAGCTACTCAGAGCAGGAACCATTCAAACAAAGGTCTGCCGTCTAAAATAACACAAATTACAAACTAAATAAAATAAGGATGTCCCGATCCAATCACGTGATCGGAATCGGGCGTTACCTCCCGGGGGTAGGGGGTGTGTCCGACCTCTGCAGTGCTAATAGAGCAATGCACCCCAGGGTCTGCATACCGAACATCAGTGCCAAGTTCTTCCTCGAGAACCTTGACGAAAAAATGATGTGCACCCCTGATTATGGAAGTATCAGATTGGGAATCAGTATCGGTAGATGCTCAAAATCAAACGACCCATGATCCCTAAAATAAAAGCTACACAAAAACAAATGCTATAAGATTTTTCACTCTATTGCATCTTGAGGACCCCAAAGTGCTGACTTTGAGGCAAAAGAGTTTCAGTGAAAGTAGCTTTACACAAACTTACAGGTCAAGAAGCAGCTGAGAGGAAGATCAAACCAGTAAACAGGAGGATGTAAACAAAGAACCAGCTGTTAGGAGGTGAAGGCTGAGAAGCATCACAGGTGTGATCTGAAATCTAGTCTCCTGTTTTCAGGATGTGTTCATTTCATCCTAAACTACCTCAGAAGAACATCATCATGGTCAATACAGTTCAATTCTGCAATATTAAGTTTATACTTCTACTTATCATGCTAATCATAAAAAACTGTGTGTTTTGCTTCTGTAAACTTTTGTAAACCCAACAAGGTGTCACACATTTGCATCCCTCAGCTTTACCACTATGTTTTATTTCTGATTATCACCAGAGTTTGTTGGCCTCTCCCGATGCTTAAACTTCACAGTTTGTAACCATCATGCTGGTCGAAGCCTGGATTCTTGTTTCTGCCTCCAAACAAACCACCTCTTGATGCTTGAAGAGTCCCTCTTCCCATGGAATACAGGAACTATTTGTTCTCATTTCTTCTGACAGGCCATTCGTTTTGTCGCTCCTCTGTCACTGTCGTCTTCATGAAGAAATATGGCAGCCCCTGTCCCACACACCCCCTGCCCTTAGCTGACAACCGGATCTTGGCTTGGCCCCATTTGGAGTCGAGACCACCGTCTTCCTCTTTACTAATATCATGAGTGATCAACAGCTCCTAGTTTTAACGGTTTTAGCGCCTCGAAGCTCCGAGTGGGGAATTGTGGTTTAAAGTTTATAAATGATCTGTTGGCACCGAGGTGAAGTCTGATTTTGTACGCCTTTAGAAGATGAAGAAAAGGCATGATTAGTCTGTCTCCCCCTCCTTTCGCTTTGAGTAGTAATCAGCAGAATGGTGTTTTTGGCCATCAGGCGCAAGGTGTCAGTGTAAGAAAAAAGTCTGAACCATTTACCCTGATCAGGCTTCTCCTGATCTGCTTGTTTATCCTCCTCTCTCCCTAAATCAGAGCAAAGCTACTTTACAGCTTCTTAAACCCAACATGTTTCTCCTAGACAATACAGTCGCACCACAAAACAGCTTTTTGTGACTTTGCTGATTAAACACAGGCAGTGGGTTTTGGACGAGAAGAGAGAGGAAAGCAGGCGGAGAGTGATTGAATGAGCGCCGCTCCGCCATACAACTTCATCTTCAAATCAGCTTCGTTTGGAATTGGCACACGGGCCAGATTCTAAGTTTTCCACTCAAAAAGAACAATGCAGAGCTCTCTCCAAATCGATTGGTAATACGTCTCATCCCATTGATGCCATCTCTAATCCATTCTGGGCTCCTCAGTAAGATGGAGATGGGGCAGCAGAGGCAGAGCGATATGTGGGGAGAGAAAGTGTAAATAGTGGCTGAGCAGCCATGTATTCTGAGGAATTTGTGTTGTGTTGTTTTTTTTTCTTCTTCTTCTCCTCTCTCCGCTGCGATGAGGCGGTGTTGTTAAGCTCTTTAGTCCGCGTGGCTAATGGAATAGGGTTGGCAGGATTACACAGGGCTAAAGCACTGTGCCTGGTGAGCCTTAGAGAAACTGCTGCAGCTCCGCCAAGTGAAAGGAAGGGAAGGATGGAAAAGGACGAATAGGTTTATGAAGCAGAAGGAAGGGGGGGGAAAGAAGGGTTGGGGGAGGAGGAGATAGGTTAATTGAAGAAAAGGAGAACTCCTGGCTGTACAGGACCATTATCACATCTGTCAGATCTCATTCTGAACGCTTCTTTAGATTTTTCCTGTTTTGACCCAGAGGTCGTCGGCCTCCCAGTCTGTTGCTGCCCAAAGGCTCTTAAATTTTTTAGGGTCACCAAAGCTGGGGAAATAGAGTGAAGTAGAGGACTGGCTTCTAACGGTAATGAAACCAGCAGAAGGTTTTTAACTAGTCATAAAATCAGCGGCGGGTGCAGGAGGGTATTAATTGTATTAGTGCATTCATGGTTCTGTGAGCACCTTTTCTGCTTCCTTGATCATCTCTAGGAGATAAAATTGAATCTACAAAGATACTGACAAAAACAATTTTAAATACACATATAATAAAGTTGGTTTAAATCATGCCAGCGATGCTCATATAAGCATCTGATCTGCTGTTAATCTTTAAAAGGGCCTTTAACTAAATTTACAGCTCTACTAAACACTTTTCTGGAAAAAAAAAAAAAGGGGAGTTTAAGTGCTGAATGTGCTCTGCTTCTTATCTAAATTACACAGGAATTAGAATTTTACAACCTATATTTGTTTAATTCACTTTCTAGTGTGTTTTGTGTGATTTTCACAACTTTAAACGTAATATTTAAGTTATTTTACCCTGTTTATTTCCCTCTCTTCCTCCTCCTCATCTCCCCTCCTCTTGACACTTTGCAGGAATAAATCTGTTTCCAAACATAATGGAGCACTCCAGGGGGGAGGGGCCTCAGTTTACTATAGCCCTCTCTGATTGGCTGCAGAACACGGTGTCGTATATGATGATAAATCTGGCCCAGGTGTCACCTCTTCGGCAGCAGGTGAGGATTGATGGGATACAGGAGGACTATCCATCATCCTGGGCAGGTGGCACGCTATCGGAATTTGGGAAATCTGTTCCCAATCAGGGTCCCGCGGTGCTCGGCAGGGTTCGCGGTGCTGTTTGGGAGGCGTTACTGGAAATCAATGGCAAGCACTCAAGGTCAATGTACTGTTAGAAAACTCCTTAAGCTCTGACGGATAGACCCCTCTACTCTTTCTCTGTCTCTCTTGCTTTCTTACTTTCTCCACAAGTGAATGTGAGGAGACACTGACATCTGCTATCCTCTGCTACCCCGGCTGACCTGTTTAAGGAAAGGTGGTTTTCAGGTGGATGTCATAGCAGCTGTCTGGAGTAATTTGCAACGCAGCCCTTCTTCAGGTGGAGCCAGCAAGTGCCAATCTAAGGCCGAGGCTGGGACTGGGGCTTGGAAGTATTGGAGATCTAATAAAAGCCCAGGGCGTCTGCCTGGCTCCCTATTCTTATAGATTACCTGTAAGGCACCTTGTCTGCTACTGTAAGGGTTGGGACTTAAGGCAGACATTCACCCTCACCTCCTCAGATGGTTGAAAGTCAATTCAAACTGCAGATCAAAGGAGGAGGAAAGTTTACAGATCTGCTGCAAGTCGGTGACTCAGCACCTGATCGAATTCTAGTTTCAGTTGCAGCATGAAAAGTGACTGGGACACCTTAAATTGAGTTCTAATCAGAGTTTGCTCAGATCACCACTCTACAGTCTGTTCTTCTAACGCCAGGAAAGACCAAATAAAGGAGTAAAAGTAGAACAAATACAGCATCACCATCACTCATTATAGTGACTAGAAGTGAAGCATGTAGGAAATGTGTGGACTGTTTTATAGCAGGAAGATTTACATTACAAGAACAGGTTTGATATATTTTGAGCTGTAAGAGTTTGAAATCATGAAAAAAAACAATCTCAGTTTGTGTTGCTCAGTGAAGCATGAAGTTAGTACTGTGGCAGGAAAGTCAACAGCTTGACTCTCGATATGGAGTTTGAATGTTCTCCAGTTTTCTCCTAAAACATTAGCATGTTTGATTAGAGACTTCGAACTGACCTTAGATGTGATTGTTTGTCGATCTGTGTTGATAGTAATCCACACAAGTTTCTGTGAATAGTCAGTTTCACATGTTGCAAAAGTAATGAGGTGTTAAAATACACAACATTGCATTTGCTTTTAAATGTTTGATATTCATTCTAGAAAAGGCCATCATTTAGATTAGCTGTTAGCGTGACTCCTTCATGTCTGAATCTCCAAACTGAGATTGTTCTGGTTGTAATTTTGACTCATCAAAATCTCAGATATGTATGATTTTCTCAAGATGTGTCAGATATACCAGCATAACCACAGATGATCTAATTAGGATGAAACAAAAAAAGATCTGAAAATCTTCATTCAGTCAAACACAAGATGCAACACATTTAAAGAAAAAGGTCCAACTTTAGATCACAAGAAAATCATCTGACATATCTAAAAACTATAACATATAAAAACACTGTCATTTTTATTTTCAGTTTCAGAAAACCTGGTTGTGTTTTGTGTTTTATTTCTAGAATAAAGCAGTAAAATGTTGACCACTTATACTTTTAGACCAGATCATCCCCACCCATGTCTCTTCACACACCAGCTATCTGTCTCCCTCCTCTCACCTCATTACCAGCGTGGAGGTCAGCTCCAGTGAAGGTTAGAGACCTAACCAACTGTGTCCATGTTCCTCCACACTTTAAGGTCACGCCGTTGTCTTTTACCTATTACCCTTAATGCTTATTCTCCTTTTATCAACACACAGTTGTACAGAACATTTCAAATGTCAGTCTTGTATTTCCAAGTTCGTCTTACCTTTAGCTCGACTAGTTTTTCTATTGCACGTTTGCCTCCCTGCCCCCCCATCCCAAGGTGACCCAGCCTCCCAATCCCCACTATCGGTCAGACTCGGGCCCCTATTAATCCTACTTCATTTGTCCTGCCTCTCCTCTCTACTTTGGGAGGAATTTATGACAGTACCTTAAATGCTAATGGAGTCTAATCTGTGGAGAGCTTCGCTCTTTTCTAAAGACTCCTATCACTCTTTGTGCCACATGCATACAATGAGTCCACACACAGAGTCAGACTGGCATTAAGAGAAAGTTTCGTCAGTGAATAGACAGCACATGTCCATTCAAATATATTTCCACCCAAGAAATCATGTCCTCTTTATGGAATGGTGAAAATAATATTTTTTTTTGGTCAGAATCTGGTTTTAAAAGATGAATCCTCTATCAAAGTTCAATGGCTCGCCATGGTGAGTCATTGTGGTTAACTGGGGAGATTAATTTGGCCCAGTGTATTTTACTGGCTTCTGTCTATCCATCACAGTAACAATTAACATGAAAACTCCTCAAGGATGTTTAGCCTCACTCAAGGGTGAAACCTGTCAAAATAAGTGCTTTCCATTAAAAAAAAAAAGAAAAAAAGAAAGTGTGTTTATAAGGGAGAGGATAAAACTGGACAATTTTCTGCCTCACTAGTTTATTCAATGCAGGAGTAAAATAATGCACATTTTAAATGGATGTAATTACTAGTTATCACTGGCATTTACTTTGAGTCACTTTGTGCTAGAATAGAGAAAATGGACCAATGTTTCTCTTCAACAACTATACCAGACACACAATGGTTCAGTAAAGGGAACCTCTTCAGCTCAGATTGTCTCTGTTTGATCCAAATGAAAAGTTTACTGATGAATAAATGACAAAAACAGAGAAGCTATGAGATGTTTTTAAAGTTTGGGTTATAAAACTGTTTTATACAAAGAAAAACTCAACATACTGGAACTTCCCTACATTATAAAACTGAGAATCCTCTTTGTTTAGAGACTATTTGGAAATTCCCTTGCCATCTGTTGAAGCCCCAAAAAATAAAATACTGGCAAAATTACCCTGATATGTAAATGTTAAGATCCACAAAAATAGAGACTTTGGGACATGAACCAGTCAGTCTCCTTTAAATAAAATCGTAAAGAAATAAAAAGTTAGAATTTAATTCAACAAAGTGCAATTTAAGATCTCCTGAAAACAATACTACTAGCATTAAAAAATAAAACCTCTGCATAATATAGATAAGTATCATAATAATTTATTTAATGTGAAATAGACAGACCTTCAGATGTGAACTTTGTTTTATATATATATATTTTTTTTTAAATATTAAAGTTCTGTCTTCCTGCAAAAAAAGTTTTGGCAAAAATACTTAGAAATACCTCTTTATTACTTTATTCAGCATAATTTGCAAGATAAAGTGTAATTTATGTATTTATACTTTAATACTACATACATTCATATTAGAAATACAATTATAAAATAAAATTAAAAACGATCATGATGTGTTTTCAACTTAATGTAACAAATATGACTAAAACTGTTTTATTTTTAGGCGTTTTGACTGGTTTTCACTGAAAAATCTGACCTAATAATAAACTCTGTATAATTGCATTCATTATATCAAAGGAGAAACATCATATTGGAATCCAGTGAGGCGTGCGTGTGTGGGTCTGTGCCTGTGTTTGTGTTAATTCTGGTCTGGTCACTGGAGTAAGCCACGCTAGAAGAAGCAAAGCTGTGATTGCGTGGCGCGCTGTGCTGCGACCGATAGACTTAATACCGGCTCCGCTGGGCTGAGATCAGCTATTAAGATAAACCAGGCCAACTTAGTTTAATTCCTGGGCAGAATTATGCTGCTGGTGTGCATTTGCATTCATGGAAATTTCATTAAAAGACTACTTTTGGCACAGATTTAGGTACTTCTGTTATTCCTGAAGGATGACGAGCATCGTCATTTGCATGAATGCATTATGTATAAGAAGTGCTGTGACATAAACTGTTTAGAAAAATATACACCTTATTTTATTCTTATGATGGAAGAGGGAGTGACTTGTGTATCCAGTTGAATCTATTAAAACCTCGTCTGGATTTGGTTTCATTTTGCTTGTGACCTCGTTAAAAGTCTCTGCTTCTGCTCCAACTGTTGGTTCATTTATCTGAGTATAAATTGAAGCAACTTATTGACTGATCCTGCAGCATCCAGAATAAAGATGGCCACTGAGGCTTTAGTGGGGCTTCACTGATCAAACTGTAATAAAGCTGGTCATCCTACAGTTAAAACACAGCCTGACATTGAGCTATTGTTTCCTGGAACTGTGGCTACCCATAAGGCTGTTCTATTCTCATAATCACCTCACATAATGGATGATATGGGTCAACGTGGAGGTGGGGTATTTTTCATGCTCACTTTCAGCCAGGCAGCCTATTCTTTTACAGGAACCTCTTCATGAGAGAGTTGGAACAACGCTGAATTTCACATTGCATTTCTTCCTGTTTTCACCTTGGTTTGACTTGTTTACCTCAAAATGTCAGCGGGAGGTCATGCTCCAGGGTCTCTGGAAAGAAGAAAGCAGATACTGGGGTGAAAAGGAAAAAGCCTTACCTAGATGAGGCTGCAAAGCTGCTTTTTCTCATTGTCTTACAGCATATCAACCCTTTCATTTAACTAAATTTAACTAGGAGTAATAATAGATTCAGATTACAAAAGTACAACGCAGTTCTGCTGACCGCGAGGACAGAAAGTCGTGAAGGAAACATCATATATGTTTTCATATAAAGTTATGCATTCATAAGTTTGCATGAATACATTAAAAAAGACAACAAACCATATGGCGCTTTTATTTGTTTTCCACTGCAGGTTTACGGCTACAAATAAAAATAAATGTATAGAAGTTTTATGGCAAAGGAAATTACACAAGTACTTTTCAACGCATGTGACTGACGACACTAAATGTGACAATCATGGCAAGAAATGCACCTAAAGAGCGTGACGTGTGTGTCGCATAAACTTTCTTTATGGTATGAAATGCAAATTTGGATTTGTGTAGCATTAAACTTATATGTTCATGCAAAAAATATTTGCATTTTTGCCTGCAGATTGCACGCTGCATTTATAAAAACAGAACAAAAAACACACGCTGCTTAAATCTGTCCTGCGCCACTGTGACGGGCTTCAGTGTTTACAGTGGTGTGTGGTCAGTGATCACAAAGAGCCCCCCAGATCCATCTCCATTGCCTTAAACTTTAATAGTGGACAGTTAAATATTAATAACTGATATCAGTCGGGGCTGTTTTACTGGTTTTGGCAGCAGTACAACATTTGCTCGAATGGCTAACAACTGCAATGGTCTGCCTCTAAAGGCACACACACACATTCTCATTCATACACTTCACACGCTGAAGGCAGACACATAGATAAGACAGTTTATTGCTCAAGTTATTTCTCCTACTGGTACAGGTTCTGTTTCCACTACTCCAAAGAACAAATGTTTTAGAAGCACAAAATCAGAAAAAGGAAGTGAAACTTGGATAATATAAAAAACTTTTCTTTGAGGAATATAATAGAGAGTGAAGAATATATAGTGGGTTTTCCTGTTTTTGCAGAATTAATAAACATTAAAACATGTTATCTTGACATAAGCTACAGAACAATGCATTAATTAACCTTTAAATGAAATCTCAACAGAAAACGATGCATAACAGAACTCAAGGTTAAGAAAAAAAATCTAAACTTTGATCAATTCTGTATCTTTTAAAATCCTTCACAATAAAAGCATGTATAAAACTGGTCAATAAGAGATTAATGACTGCATTATCTTTATCACTAGGCCACAGTAATATTTGTTAAGGTAACAGTAAACAGTTTTTTACACTTTAAGCTAGAGCACTAAAATTGATCTAATAGATTTTTGAGTTAGAAATTTGACCATTTTCATATTTGCCACCACTCTACACCCCTCTACTGGCCAGATACCGCACTAAACAGTTTTGAGGAGCGGGTAGGCGTTCTAGATGATGTCACTACCTGCTTTACAGCCATAGCAGTAGCAACAGTCAGGGAGGAGTGAAGGTTTCAGTGAGGGTTTCACGGTTTAATCAGTCTGATTATTAACCACGTGGTGAAATGTAGAAAAGTATGTCCTGAAAGACTTCCTCAACACACCACCTCACAGGTAAGTAAATAAATTAACAAATAAATCAGCCCGAACCTGACCTGGTTCCCCCCAACTCCCCAACTCCGGTTCTCCGGCTCGACGTTAAAGTTCTCGTTAGACTGGAAGATGGCCGGTCGACTCAGGTAACACCCTAATACTTAAAATTGTCAGAGCAAACATCCAGGGGGTTTTGTGGAGCCAGTGAGGCTGGGAACCAGGCCTCCGTCCTGGGCAAAGAGCAGCTGGTTAACGAGACGCAAGAACTTTTTTCTCGCTGGGGGTCAGCGTGGGCACATAAACCCAAACCCCTAACCCAGCTGTGAGATGATTTACAACACTTGAAATTACACTTTTGACCAGTAGGGGGACGTAAGGGGCTACGCAGGAATCTCATTTACTGTTGCTTTAAAACTAAATCTTATTTTTCAGTCTATAAATCAGAGAGAAGAAATAGTTACTCAAAGATATGCAAAAACATGTGAAATTGGCACAAATAAATTTGTAATAATTTGAACTAGTGAACATTATTTGGGGCTGCATGGTGGTGCAGTTGGTTAGCACTGTTGCCTCACAGCAAGAAGGTCATAGGTTCACATCCCAGCTCTGCAGCCTCTCTGCATGGAGCTTGCATGTTCTCCCCATGCATGCATGGGTTTTCTCCAGGTACTCCAGTTTCCTCCCACAGACCAAAACCATGACTGTCAGGCAAATTGGGCTTGTAAGTTGTCCTTAGTGTGAGTGGGTGTGTGGTTGATTGTTCGTCTCATTCATCTCTGTGTGGCCCTGCAATGGACTGGCAACCTGTCCAGGGTGTCCCTGACCACTGGAGATACACACCAGCTCCCCCACGACCCCCTGTGGAGGATCAAGCAGCTTCAGAAGATGGTTGGATGGACATAATTTGGGACTTTTTTCTGTTTTCTTTCATGTCAAAAAGTGTGTTTCATCACGTTTGCCTGTTTTGCCCTTTTGGACTTAGTAGTTTGTCTTTTCTGCCATGTTCCATCTTCCACAGGTGCACAGTGTTTGTCAGGAGCAGCGTCTCTTTGTCTGAGTGCATCTTTACCTAAACATGTTGGGTCTTCACAGGTCAGCAGACATCACACAAGCTGTCTCCTTGTGCCTGAAGCGTTTCAGGTTTTTGTACCTCCACCAACTCAACTATCAGGCGAGCACTGCAGAAACACAACCGTGTTTGCCTCAAGGCTGCACTAAAACAGGCCATACTTCAATCACAATTACCTTCATTAAGACCGAAGCTAAAGCTCAGCATTTGCACAAAGCTGTAGGAGTCAACAGAGGTTTAAATCAAAAATTCAGCTGCATGTTCAAACTTTTTCCTCTTGATTTCATCAGCAAAAATGATCAATGGAACAAACCTTAACATGAGGACTGTTTTTGTGTCCTCGTGTCTTCAGTTGATCCTGGAAAAATGTTGCAGAGACGTAAGTTGTCAAAGTTCCTCTGAAATATGTCAATTTGCATAAATAAACAAAAGGAATAAAATTGTTCTTGAATAAAGCTTTATAAATAAAAAAAGGAAAAAGGAACATAAATAAATATTTTTCATGTATTCCCAAAGAGCATTTGCCTATTTATGTTTTATCTAAAGAAACAACTCATCCGGCGAGCGCAGAAGAGCGAGCGTCAGCACTTCTGGTCCGACGCCGTTTTTATTTTTCATCGTTTCCCTCCGTCTCACTCGGTCTCTTCTCGCTTTATGTTGTGCTTTGCATTTCCCCGATGAATCAGACGGGTTAAGAAGTAAAGTGAGCACATACACATAATCCTTTCTTTGCTTGATGAACATATTTGTTTACTCTTGGGTTCTCACTCTTGGAGGTAATTACATTCTCCTATCTCAACCTCTAATTACAGGTTTTGGAGCACAATCAAGGTCCTCAAAGTCACTTGACTGAAATATTTCTTTTTTCATTTGATTCTCAGATAATTACATTTATTTTATTTTACAAATAGGACAAAAAATATCTTTACGATTTCTCTTTCACTAAATTAAATGTAAAATACGACTCCTAAATGGTGTCTGATGCCCTGTGATGGTCTCCATGCTGGTGTTTATCTGGTGAAACTTCATCGACTGTATCAGCTGGAGCATTGAAGCTTCAGGCTTGCTGCTTGTAAGCCTGTTCTCATCCAGAGGTCATTGTGGAGGAGAGCTCAACGGGCCGGCACCGGGCCCCTAACGGCGCTGCCAAGACGGGAGCAGGAGCTAATCTGAGAACTGGTGGGGGTGTGGGGGGAGGATTAGGCTGCACTGTTATTGTCTGTTTGATGAGGGATTAAATTTGGTTAATCCAGACCTTCATATGGGATTCCTCATTTAAGATAGCAGCGCAGTTCCATCACACAGCTTACCCGCAGTCTCTCACTCGTCTTCCTCACACCAATCAATATTTATTCTCCTTCCTGTCTGTCTGTCTGTCTGTCTGTCTGTCTGTCTGTCTGTCTGTCTGTCTGTCTGTCTGTCTGTCTGTCTGTCTGTCTGTGTTTGAAGATCAGAAAGTAGATTGTTTACAGCAATTCAAACAATTTTCCAAAATGTAAATTTTTTGTTTTGTAAGTTTGTCAAATTTTGAATATCTTTATTTAGAAGTTTAAAAAGAAGTCCTTCCTAAACATGCAGGTTCAGCTTTAGGACTTTTCTCCAAGATGAAATGTTGACATTATTCCTCCAAGTTCAAATCGCAGGTTGATGTGATTGAAAAACTCATTTCTTAATCTCAAATATTGATGGCTTGAATGTGATTTTCTCTCTATATTTTTGTAGGTGTAGCTGCTCTCTGGAGAACACATAAAAGGACAATAACAATATTCTAAGTGCCATTTTGCTGCATCATCAATGTTCCTCCTGATGCATTCGCTTTTATTGTACTTTTCATTCAGTCAATACAAAAAGGAAGTGCGCTTTTTTATTTTTAAATAACTTGCCACTTGCAAATACCAAAGCAGAGCCATAAAAATATATGATCTAATTGATTCAAAGTGAAAACAAATTTTATGTATGGGTGCAGCTCCTGCAGGAAACAGATGCAGATATATTTCATAATCTCCCAAAATATGCTTACTTGTGACAGGCAAATAAAGCCACATATGTACATTTAAACAGTTAATAAAACAAAGCCTGTTTAACAATCCGACCGTGTGGGAGGGCAGGAGAGAGGGATGGGTGAAAGTCGGTATATCATCCGTTTATATCTGAGCAGCAGCTTGTAAAATCTCGAGCATTGTCCTTACCACATGTGCACCGCTTCCCGCTCGCTGACATCTCCCTCCTCCTCCTCCGTTCGCTCGCTCCCTCGCTTGCTCGGCTCCAGCACCATTTAGAACAGTTGGCATCATTAATGGGAGGGATTGCCTCTAAATTGGCAACAATGAAAAGACAAATTATGAGTGGCAGAGTGCTGGAAAGATAAAGGGCGGGTGGGAGGAAAAAGAGAAGAATTACAGTATTTGAATAATTTAGCCCCCTGTGGCTGGGATGACAGGAGCGTTATTCTGAAGGAAGGCCCCGCTGCTAGAGAAATGAGAGGATGTAATGAAACACAAGCATGTGTGTGTGTGTGTGTGTGTGTGTGTGTGTGTGTGTTTGTGTGTGTGTGTGTGTGTGTGTGTGTGTGTGTGTGTGTGTGTGGGTGAAATGCAAGGGTTGCTCTTCCTCAGCAGCTCAGTACGTTTGATTTAACAAGTATTTTCTCACTTAGCAATCAGCCCGGTTGTGGAGAGGGACTGGGTGACATGAGCGCTGTGTGTTTTTCTTTTTGACAGAAACAGAGAGGCGCTCTGGCATGTCAGCACTGATTTTTTTCTTTTCTTTTTGTTTTGTCAAATCTGTGCATATTCTCATATAGGTGTTTCTCTATTTACCTCTGCAACTCTATTTACAGCAGACAGTAACTTTAGTATAACTTTTCCACAAACTATTACCTCTCAGCCACCCCCTCCTGTGAATGTGGTGCAATCCGTGGAGCATTTGTACTGGGCCAGTCAAAAAAAGTCCCTCTCTTCTAAATGTCTGCGAATGTGGGGCCCAGTGACAGCTCCGTCCCTCACCTGTCCCCCACAGCGCTATCTAGGGACCCCCTCCCAAGCCTTCTCTGTAGCAAAGAGGGGAGACACCCCAGACACCTCCCCACTCTCAACTCCACTCCCGCCTTTGAACACTTCCTCTACTTCAATGGCAACTTGTCTAGAAAAGCTCCTGCACTCCATTCCTCACACAGGCACTTATAAGAAAGAATTCTCTCTATCCCTCCTCTCCACCAGCTCTCCTCCTCCCTGCACCTTCTCTCTCTTTCTCTGCTGGCACTTGTAATTATCTTATGCCTGGGAGACAGGTTTTAAGCAGAGGTGTCAGGCCAGGTGCTTCCTGACAGCTGGGGATGATTAGGAGAATTCTGGAGTTCTGTCACTGGTCTCCATGGTGCTCCCCACGGCGACCGAGATGCCTTGTTGTCACAGCAACAATAGCAACTCTTAATTTGTTGACGGGGAGAAATTCATCAAGGCCTAGGTGGCTCGGTAGTCCTAAACAACAGGCCCTCTGGGGGGTAGGAAGTTGCACCAAGGGACCAGGAACTGGACTACTGATGGACAGACAAAACTTTTGCAGCCCCTCCTCATTTTTTTTTCTTCCACTTAGTGTATGAGTCGCTTTTCATTCACCACCTTCTCTCTTGCCTATGTTCTCCAAATACTTTTTGTAAAACTGTTTGTCCCACAAACTGAATTCCTCCAACAGACCCAGACTGGGAGACTCAAATTAGTCCAGTCTCGTCGGTATTCCCTCAGTAGCTCTGTGCGTTTTCGTTTCTTGGGAACATGCTGCAATGCATGCCTGGTAATATGCTGTCAGGTGCACTAACAGCCAAGGTTGTGCTTCCTCTTCTGTTATAACTCGTGTTTTGAGACTCACTCAAAGAGACACAGGCCTCATAAATGTTGGATTGGAGTCCCTCTGCTGCGCTACAGACACTCAGTCTGACTTCTGAACCATAAGGCTGCTGGGATACAACACCAAATCACACAAGCTGCTTGCACAGGTGCAGGATATATGTTGCAATGTCTTTCACGAGTTTTATTAAATAGAAAATGGCAAAATACAAAATCACAATGTCCTGGTCTTCAGCCTTAGTTAGAAATGACAATATAAAGAGACAGAGAGAACATTCTTCTTCCCGTGCAGAATGGGAACACTGATTTAAAACATGCAACATGTGAATTAACCCGTAATGAGTCAAACTTTTGAAATACATTTAGCTGCAATGAAACTGGTAGTCTGCAAGTTTGAGGCGATGCTGCAGGGGAAATAAGACAAGATGACCAAAACTGAACTGATAAAAAAAGATACAGAGAAGTCAGGAGTAATAATAGAGAACACTGATTAAGTTTAGAGAACAATTTTAGTTTCTTCATTTTGAGTCACATATTGATTATCCTAAATCCATGTATTTTAAACCACAAGTTCAAAAGCTATCTAAACCAGCCTGGCCTGAAATAAAAACGCAGTTAAACTCCTTGTTGTGCAGCTGTGATTACCTGCATTATTTAAAAAGCAGGGTCCCGTTTAACTAGCCAAACTCAGGCCTGAGTTCTGCCAGACCTACATTATAGAATTAAGGAAGCACTGCAATAGGACCTGTTTGACAAAAAGCAACATATCATGCTTCATTCTAAAGAAATTTAAGAACTAAAGACTAACTTCTAAAGTTCTGAAAGCCTCACTTGTTAAGGATAAGGTCAGAGGTCATGAATGAACAATTAGAAAGCGAAACAAGGGGCTTTTACTTTTACTTATTTTCCTGGAAAGGTACATACATGCACTTCTGGCACAGCTAGCAAAAATACTGTTGCAATACACACTTTGTTTTGTCACTATTCCACACATTTGTACGAGACATGATCAAAACAAAATAATACCTAAAGAAAATGTCATTAAAATGCTTAATTATTGGATAACCTGTCATTTAAACACACCTGATCAGAATGGTGTGTGTTCGCGGTGCCAAATGCAACTTCAGCTCTGTCCTCTTTTCATTTTAAAAATATCCTTTGTGTTATTTGTGCAGCACACACACACACACATAAACACACCAGAAAAGAGATGGCCTGTCCAATTATGTCTAAGTGATCAGTGAGAGAGATTTTTTGTGGAAATACTCCTGAGCTGTTTGCATGATGAACTCAGCAGGGTGAAGGCACGTAGCACCACACACACACTGGAGCACACACACAGTTTGTGAAGGCCCAGGGTGGCGAAGCAAGAAGGTCTAATTGAGGGGAGATAATGAGTGAGTTTGGGCCTCCCTGCTGGCACCACCATGGATGCTCTCTCACCTCTCATCACATCTCCATTCTCAGGCAGAGACAAGGTGCTCAACATGCTAAGAAGCCTCTTAGTGATGCTTTTATTGATTTGCCATCATGAAAGAGCTGAAATTAATATTGATTCAATGGCGTCCAGATGATGAATTTATCATGCATGTATGTTTGATATGTCTTAAAGGTGTAAAGAGAATGAAAGAAGCACCCGTTTAGCCTCTTGTTGCTGCGTTTTTAAAGAAAGAGGGTGCACTTTGAGAAGTAAAGACAAAAAAAAAACAAGTTAAGAGGGAAAGTTAAGTAAATTGCTGATATAGGCAGAAGCAGCTTTGAATATGAGCATTGTTCATATTCTTTCTTGCAAATACAGAAAAGAGGAATACTAGAGGGGAATAGGAGCTAATTAAAACTAAGATCAAAGCCTCCCTCTAAGTGTTTTTCCTCGACACATCCGGGAAAACTCAAAACACTGCTCTTATTTTTCTGCCACCTCAGATATTTCATTTTTTGGGGGGGAAAAAGACAAATACAGTGAACTTTCTTTGAGTACATATTGTTAACTAATTACTCCGTTCAACATGCTAACATAACCCGGTAAAGAGCGGAGGGTGTCTGCGGTGATTTGTGGACTCAGATAATCAGCAAACATCTCTAACCTTCCGCCAGACGCCAGCAACCTTTTTACAAGCGAGCTCGCCCTAAATGTGGATTTAATACGTCTTCATAAATGATCTTGTCCTAATCCAGCACCGAGCAATTAAGAGATGAGTCTTCATCTCCATTAACATTTCAATTATTTTCCAGTGTCGCATGCATGCGTGTGTGTGTGTGTGTGTGTGTGTGTGTGGTGGGAGCCTAGGGTACTGATAGATTCCCCTGTAGCTCTACAAGGATTACACCCCTAATCTACACTGTCACTCTGAATGAGCCCATAGACACACACTCCACTGAGGGGTGTGGGAGCTGTCAGCCCTCGTTATTGCAGATGGTATGGCTTCACGCACACACACACTCACAGACGTGCATATATACGCAGGGAAATGTTATCCACAGTGGATCCTGACACAGTTTACATGCTGTGCGTACACTTAGCTATATAATTCCCTGACTGTGGAGAGTTTCGGGGCTCATCAGTAACTTCTGGTTCCCGTCCCAGATTTCTGATCTCCACCATTTGTTTTAGTAGGTTAAAAAATGCAGGGATACGATTTTTTTTTTGACAATTTCATCTTGGAAATTGTAGCTGGACACTTTTAGAAATAAATGCTGACACAAATTCCACAATTTGAATCCAATAAGCTGTTTTTAGATAATCTTGGTAGAATAAAAAAGTTAATCTCCTTCTAGATTTATCAAGTTTAAGCAATTTTTCTGCATGTTATAAAATTGAAGCTTGTTTAAGGTTATGTGCAGACATTTTTTTAATAGCCTACAATTAATATCCACAAACTATTTTATTGTGCAAAATAAAAGAAAACACACAAAAAAGCAAATATAATACAAACAACATCATACTTCAAGTCCACGAAACAATCAGATTACTTAGTTTCCTGTGTGTCATTAATAATCCGACTTTGAAGTTGATTCAGTTCAGTTAGGAAGGGGGGGGGGGGGGGGGGGGGGGGGGGGGGGGTCAGTTTGACCAAGAACCAGACCTCCTACAACAGCGGTTCTGGGTCCCGGTAGCTGGTTCCAGGAGAATTTTAGAGGGGTTTTGACCAGTCCCAGAACCAGACCTCCTCCCTGGGTAACAGACCCGGGTCGGCCCGGTCCTGGTCCTGGGTTCATAGTGGGTTCCAGGAGCATTTTAGAGGGGTTTTGACCAGGACAGTCCCAGAACCAGACCTCCTCTGTGGGTAACAGCCTCGGGACCCCCATTAAGTTGAAATCCCCGAGTTTAGTGTTTTCGTCATTGAGGAAGAAGTCAGGGATCTTTTGCTCGTGTCTGCCCTGCAGGGCACTTACTGGATAAAATGCCTTTAAAAGTTGTGGCTGAGACTTAATAAAACAGCCTCCTGATGATAAAATATGCAAAAAACGCCATCACACATTATTTACACCACAGAATGTTTAAAACATGATCGCACGTAATTTACATCACCGTGCGTTGAGATTCACAGCGCGTTTGCGTGTAAAAACGGTGGATCCAATTTTTTGCGGGTTTGAACTCCACGTTATTTTACGGATGTATTTTGATTCCTCCTACTAATTGCAATAGGCTATACCCTGGACACAGGTTTGTCCGTGCAGTCTTACGCACAGCAGCTCAGCACCTGGTCCACCTGGCTGCACGTATTACTGCTGGGGATGCAGCGCTATTTCTGCACCCCCAAATTATTGGTGGGGACATTTCAGTGATTTCTGGATATTGGTGGGGACACGTCACCTCCCTTCATGCCAAATCTACACCCATGCAATGTGCTATACTCGTACTGGGAACCAGCTTCTTTTGTTTCTCCACTTCCAGGCTGCATTTAGTTTCTATATATGTCTGTCTAGTGATGATGTCATTGTAGTAATGTTTAGGATGAAGAGTGAATCTGAAACATCTCTGTGTTGGTCACAGTTCACCCATACGCTGGGCTGGTGGACCAGTAAAACCAACATTACCTTATAGGTTTGTAGAGGTTACAGACATCATGTGATGCTCTTCGGCCTAACAGGAAGTGACATTATTACCTGGACCATTCAGGATTGTAAGTGATTGAGTTGTGTTGTAATGTGACATTGTATTGAGTTAAAACCAGACAGGTCACACCAACCCTTCCTTCCTCATCAGCATCACGGAGCATTAAAACCAGCCTCTCACCCTGATCAATGACCCTAATATACATACATTTACATACTAACATAATGGATCTCTGCTCTGGTCAGACCTAACCAGCACATGGACATTCAGCTGTGTATCGAGCCTCCTATTTCACAACAGACTCACAGCTTTAGTTGAACTTTTCCTTTATTCAGCCATTTTAACCAGGAAGTCCCTTGAGTTTAACGTCTTCTCTTTGAGGGAGATCTGGATAAGAGTGAACATCACTTCCAGAGGACGTCAGACGAGCCTTGAGCTCTCCCAAGGAGGCTGAAGCTTTTTCTGTGCACAATAAGAGAATTCTGATCTATTAAGTTTTTTAAATCCTTGGAAAAATTAAAGGGGTGCCAATTTATGGACCACAACCCATAAAAGATTTTTAAATGTACTAAAACTGTCCATGAATAGGTAGTTTGCACATAAAAATGTAGCAGTGATGCTTTCTCCTTAGGCTTAAAGAAGGCTAAGAAACCAGAATATAAAATACAAAGCAATGCATACTGTACAATGAAAAACTACAATAACCAAAACTAATCCCTGCTGAAAAAACCAGCATAGACCAGCATAGCTGGTTTCCAGCATATGTTGTGTTTTGGTGCTGGTATGCTGACCCATAGTGATCCATTAGTTCAACCAGCATAGACCAGCATTGACCAGCATTATAATAATAATAATACATTTTATTTGAAGCGCCTTTCAAACACCCAAGGACACTTTACAACAGGACAGATAAAATACAGCATTAAAAGACATAAGGAATATAAAATATAAATAAGTTTTAAAAACATTGGAAATGGAGAGAAGGGTACCATGAGTTGTAACTTTGTTTAAACAAGAGGGTTTTGAGCTTCTGTTTGAAAAGAGGAAGAGAGTGAGTGGTGCGGAGGTCAGGGGGGAGAGCGTTCCAGAGCTGGGGGGCAGAGCGGCTGAATGCTCTACTCCCTACAGTGACGAGACGAGCTTGGGGAGTTGAAAGTGAATCATTGAATCATGTTGGTCTACCAGCTAAACCAGCATAGACCAGCACCAAACCAGCATAGACCAGCATATAAATCAAGACCATCATGATTTGTTTGCTGGTCAATGCTGGTCTATGCTGGTTTGGTGCTGGTCTATGCTGGTTTGGTGCTTGCCTATGCTGGTTGAACTAATGGATCACTATGGACCAGCATACCAGCACCAAAACACAACATATGCTGTAACCAGCATATGCTGGTCTATGCTGGTTTTTTCAGCAGGGATAGGACAGGATTTATTTTGATAATAAAACCCAAATCTAATGTTTGCTTTTTTTACTAAGTGGTGTAAAAAAATAAGACAATACCCAACCTTTTGCAGAATTTTTTCATTCTTTAAATTTTCTTTTAGTGTTATAGGAATTGATTTCTAGAAAACAAAAAATATTTTGGTTTTATTCAGATTCAGCACCAACTTTAAGCTGCAGTGTTGCATGAAGCTCCTCAACAAGTTGAGTCTACTGAATTAAGTATGTCATCTGCACAACGGTGCACTTTAAATATAGACATTTTCATCCCAGTGTTATTAATAAAACTGGAAAATGAAATGGACCTAAAGTTGAGCCTTGGGGCACTCCTTTTTAAGATATTCACAAAACTGGACATGTATCTGCATCTCCTCAACGAAAGAAAGATACAGAGCCAGTATAACTCTATGTACTTGAGCAGACAGACAGACACACACACACACACACACACACACACACACACACACACACACACACACACACACATTCTTCAGGTTAAATTGTGAACTGTTTACAGATAATGATGTGGGAAGCTTCATTGGACAATTTATGATTAAATAAGTAGGACAGGCCAACAGAACGATCTCTTGTCACTCCGCTGATGGCAGATTAGTTGTTTGAGTGGCAGCCATCAAGTTTGCTTCTGCACACACACACACACACACACACACACACACACACACAGACACTTGCAGGTGTCAGCAGGCCTATATCAGTTGACAGGTATGGCTACAGGTCTCACTGCCCCAAGTTCAGTCCTGTCTCACCACCCGTCTCTCTGCAGGTCCAGAATCAACCAAATCCCGGATCCTGGTGGACTGTGAATGCAGTCGTTGACTTGTTTATACGCCATTTCTGCACTCGACTCAGACAAACAGAAGGACAGACAGGTGGAGAGGCTGAATGGCAATTGGATAGATCCATGCCCCCGAGCGCTACTGCAGTCAGTCTGATTAGACCTGCTCATAGCCACAAACACACATGCATGCACACACACATTGAGAGTTACCCTAAATTGACCTGGCATAATTTTGCCCAGCAACCATGATGCCACTTGTTATGGGAAAGCTAAAAATCTTCAATTTGGACATTCGATAAGCTCACGCTCAGAAAAACTTCCACCTTAACTTTATTTGACACTTGAAGAAAAGGATCATTAAGGCAGATTTAGGTCAGATCAGATCAGAACTGGTGATTTTTTACAAATATTTTGTTGATAATCTTACATCATTTAGAACAATTTAATCCTTCCTTACATAATGAGGCGACAAAATGATTTCTGGATCTGTATACAATATTTATGCAAGAATTTATGAAGAGATCAGTCTGTAAAATCAGCACGGTTTATGCAAGGTAGATGGGAAGGAGAAAGTCAACTTTTGTTCTGAAAGAATAAAATAAAAGAGTAAAGAAAGATCTGTGTTTCAAATAGACTGACTTGTTTTTGCGCATTTAATAAAACAGACTTCATGTAGTCCTTCCTCAAAATATTTCATAAAAATGAAGTTGCAGGCTGACCTTTGCAATCTGCATCAGGAAACAAGTATTAGACAGACATTCAACACATTCATTGTCATGACTGAGGTAGTGCAGGACCCAAATGCAGAGGACGGCGGCAGGAACAGGTGAGGTAAAACCAAAAAGCTTTATTGCTGGATGAACTCAGGAGACACAGGACACACGAGGCTGGGGACGCAGCACAAGGAACCGACAGGGAGTGACTGAACTAAACAGAAGGGAGCAAATTGGGTAGACGAGACACACCTGGAGGGGATTAGTGCAGGACACAGGAGGAGAGACACGAACTGGACACAAGGGGGCAGAACATGACATTTATACCGGTAATCTAAAAATTGTCATTGTTGTCATTAAAGTGATACTATGCAGTTTTGCTTTTTTTTGGCTCCCTCTGGTGTCCGTTTTAAGTCACTACCGTAAGAACGTTAGCACCATTGTTTCTGCTCAGAAACACCTAAATCTAACAGTTGAAATGTCTCCTCAGCCTTCATAGCTTTCTACATGAGCAGTTATTTACTCCTTCAAAGAAATCAGCTGTGTTAAAGCAGGGACAGATCGAAAAACAGCAGGAACCATGAGCTAAAAACACTCCGGCGTTAGCATAACAGCTAGCCACTTTGGGTTAGCCTAACCCTTGCGAGATACATGACTTTGTGAGACTTCCGGTTCACCAGACCGGCGAATGAGAACTTGCAAACACTGTATTCTGGATCTAAGCACCAGATGGGGCTGAGTGACTTTTCATTAACCCTGTAAAGGGTCATATTAGCACATACTGGCTCAAGGAAAAGATTTAAAAATATGAAAATGTTGCAAAGTATGCCTTTAAATTAGAGTAATATATACAGTAATCATTATACATTTTTATTTGATGCAAAATAAATCCAAGTTCGATTTTAATGCATACTGTTGTCAATTCTGAAAAAAAAAAGTTTAAAAACTTTGCTGAAGAAAAAGGATGAGAAATATGTGACTAAGAAGTCTGGGTAAAGGGCTTTTTAAAATTTTAGCTGCTCATACTAAATGTATGTGTAAGAGCAATATTGAGCAACATTGTGCTTTTATTAAATACCCTTCATAATTAAAAAAAATTCACCATATCTTTTCTAAGTCAAAAATTTTGAAAACGAACGCTCACACACGTTGAGAGGGAAACTTTCCCTGCGGTTGCATTCCCATGATAGTTTGCACAAACCCTTCAGGCAAAGCTTTATCCCCGAGCTAACATGCTGGAAAGCCTCTGAGTACCCCGATGATCAAAGTCGCCCATTTGTTTGAACACACTGAGACAGAGTCATTAGAAATGCATATTACACGACAGCTATTGCATATTAACACAGTCTGGCAGCCAATTAATCATTAGCTCATCAATATCTCATTTGCATGAAATTATTCTCTTTTAAGAGCCTGTGTCTGAGGTGACGGGGTGAGCTCATCGATAATGCTAATGTCCCCGTGGGCCTGGGAGAGGAAGGGGGAGGGAGGAGAGGGGGGAGTTTGAGTGGGGGAGACCTTGTTCAAGTGTTTGACTCCCATAACACCATATGAAGGGAATTAGGATGAAGATCAGCCCGACAAGTTTATCTTTGAGATTTTTAGGAGTTACTTCACACATGGGAAATTTGTGTTTAACACACACATATGCACACACACACACACACACACACACACACATAGACAGACTCCCACAGCTATTGGCAAGGCCAGAGTGAGCAGAGTGTCTCAAGGTCGCCCAGGGCTCAGGGCTCTTATAGATTGGAGCTATGTTGTGGAAGTGCCCCGACCACGCCTCGGTGTGTGTCGGAGGGCCGGTAGATGGAAATGGCAGCACTGGGAGTGATTCTGTCACCCTTCCCCAAAGAGGAAGGTGAGATGTGCCACGCTTGTTATCCATCAAGAAATTGATTTCTCCGATAGGAAAAGGGGAGAGGTGGAAACACAACAAGAAGAGACATCAGAATTACTCGTTAGCCAATTCGAATGGTAATGAAGCAGACAGCAGTAGAAATGTTTCACTTAAAAGTTTCTGAAACATTTTATTTAATTGTTTTTTCTCAGTAAGTCAGCTGATTAAAGTGATAGTCCTAAAGGCATTAAAGTTACTCTGAGATACATTTTTAAAAAATCTTCAGGTTAGTGATATTTCTGTCTCAACTTACGAGTTCCAAAGTTTTAAACTTCTTTGGATTTTCTTTTTATTATTATTATTATTTATTTTATACCAGACATCATGCTTTCTGTAATAGTGAGTGAGAACTGTTGTTTTTCCCATAAGAAAAGCAAGTTTTAATTGTCTTTTTTTATTATTTTCTTGCAGGATGAATAAAAAATTACCTTGATTAATGTTTTCAAAATGATCGTCTGTGCAGCATTGCCATGAGGTGGAAGCATGGGGTTAGATTACTGATGACAAAAAGAGTAAAGAATGTACAAAAAGCACAAACATAAATATAAAAAAAAATATTTTTCTTTAAATGTTGTGACCACAAAGAATTTTAGCACATAATTAATTCATTAAACTTATTTTAAAGCATTTAAATTGAGCATTTAGAATATCTAGACGATTTGTTCTAGAGGGCCTCTTTGACTTAATTACAGCAATCAAAGAATTGCATTTTGAATGAAAACAACACACCAAAAAGGAAAAGCATTTAGTCATTTGTCTCATTTTCATGCCTTGCAATGTTTTCTTGAGGTCTGTCAGTCAAGATCTTTGAGGACCAAATGAAGATCATCAGTTAGACATTTCTGGTCCTCGGGCTACGTTTTGACCACGTGTGATCTGGGTGAGAAAAAATAAAAACTAATAAACTAAGGCTTTACTTTTAAAGCTCACGTTTTTAATTTGGTGGAAAGATTCAAGCCTAAATTGGGTTTTTACTGCAGGAGCAAATCCTATTAATTTCAGAAGAAGTTGACCCTGTCCAGGACTGTGGTGATTTGCTGTACATATGTTGGACAGAGTGCATTATGGGGCTTTGAGTTTCATCACAAACATCGGAGCTCTCACTCATCAGTTCTGTAAGCCAAAGTCGTGTTCTCTAATATGCCGTCGCTGCCATTTATTTACAAAACTATTCCAGGTTCACCTCCCAGATATTTATCTTCTTTTCTGACTCCAGAACATGAAATCTATGGTCTGCACCTATAAACCTGTTGATGATAAAAATCAAATGTTCACATTCTGATGTTCACTGCACGTAGAAAGATTTGAAACTAAAGGACCTGATAATCCTCAAACAAGTTAAATACATCGTAGAATCTAAACATCCAGGTGTTGGAAATATAACCCGGACAAAAAGCAGTGACTCCGTGATTTTATGTAAAATTAATGAGAATGAACTTTAAATTACGCTCTGTGAACATCTTCACTTGGACCACACATTTGTCCTCTTTTAGCTCTATTTTTTGTCTCCTCTCTCTTTGGCTCAGAGGTTATGCAGCTGATTACCAAACATGAAAAGGGGCTCCTAAGTTCAGGACTTTTCATTGATTCCTAACCTCCTCCTCCTCCTCTTTCTCTCTGTCCTCTCCTCTCATTGTCAGTCCTCCCCACCTTCAAATGCATCTTCCCCTCTATCCCCTCTTTACCTGACCGGCACCACATTAAGCACGTGAAACCACTTTGAGTGTTTATTCCGAACATATCTATGTGTCTTTCAGTCGGAGTGTTTGTGTTTAAGGATACGCTCGAGGCCTAATTAGAACTGTTATAGCAGCAAAGGGAGTGGAGTAATGGCACATAATGAAAAATGCCAAATTTCATGTCTAATAAAAGCGAAATTGATTAATGAAAAGCACTTTGAGATAGAAGAGGTAAAGCGTTGTTGGATATAAAAGATGATGTATTAATTCTCTGCTGTTACAGATGGTTCAACCCTCCTGACAACTGCTATTCTGTCGAGACACTGTTAGCATGCATAATTATGCTAATTAAGACCTAATTAAGCACTAATTCTGTGGAGAGTCTCTTTCTTTGGTTGTAATTTAACACAACTCAGCATTTAACACTTCTTAAAGAATTTCACACCCCCTGTGATTCATTTGCACTTCTTGTTTCATTTTTTTATGTATTGTAGACACATGTAGGCCTCTGTACTGGTCAAACAATGATGTAAAAAAAGGCAGTGGTTGGGGGAGAAAAGGGCCCGAGGCAAGAAGGAAAAGGAGCGAATTCAGAACACCAGCATGGACACTTTAAGTGGTTTAAATTATAAGAGATGCTGCAGGTTGCAAAATGTTTTGACACGGATGATCAGTGAAAAGTTGCATCATTCTGTGTGTTAGTTTAAAACCAAAAATCACAAACGTTTAAAGAGACTCGTCTTTACGAACCTGCAGCGGTTAAATGCTTTGCATGTTTTTCGGGTTTTTGCAATTAGACCTCCGACGGGCCGACGGGACATTGTTATGTTGACCGACAGACGGATCAGAAGTTGTTACAGTACATTGCGTCAGAAGTGACTGAAAACTGTGTGACAGCGATCCAGTGTGTTCACCACTGACCCCCCGTGCACGTACGTGCAGTGACTCACTCCATCATTAAAACAAATCCATTACAAACTTGACATGACATCTGTCACCTTAGCCATCATCAGAGGTCAGGACTCTTGACCTCTCCTTGTCGCGGCGCATGTAGCGATCAGACGTAACACGGCCCGCTGATTGGCTGCGGCACTCTGGAGCAGAAGCTGTTTCATAATGCCGCCCCGTGTATATTCTATTAGACAGTTGGGCCTTTTTTCAGCTGCTGCAAATTGAATTTTTTTCCTCTCCTTCCAGAGGAAACCTAAAACATGACAACCTGCCTGGTCTGCAACTTTCTCAGCCTGTGTCTTATTGAATAGCACGAAAAATTGCAAATTACTTTCATAAAAAGTACAATCCTACTGGTTTTTGCAGCACGAGAAGATCTGCACATTAAGATGGTTAAATAAGTTCCTAGTTCTTCACTAAAACTATGACAGAAAAGCTTTTTAAAGGAGAAAACAGATGCAATGCAGCGATGGGGGGGTTCTGTGTTACCTTAAATCAACGATAGGCTCCAGCTTCGGAGCAGGGGTGTGTACACATAATGAAGTGTGGCACTAAGTAACTGTGGAGTCTCTGCCAAAGCTTAATTAGAGATTCATCCACTGGTATATATCACTGTTAGTGTGTGTCAACAGGGTGCTATGCATCAGCCACTGGCAGAAAGGGGTTTACGGCTCGAACTGTTGGTGTGTGCGTTACAACCACATCCAGGACTATGAAATTAAACACCAATAATTAATGAGAGGTGGGAAGTTTAGCACCTGTTTCACTCTATTGTTAATGGATATCTCGCAGGAAATCCTCAGAGAAGAGCCGGTGGGCGACTTCAAGATAAACAAGGGGTCTGTATATCTGTCTCTGTGTGGCGTGGCCCTGCGTTGTTTAAAAATTTAATTTGATCATTTAAAAATGAAGGAAGTGCAACAATGATCATTAAATTTAAATGTCTTAAGAAGAGGGAGTCGACAGCTTGAAACTTTTTTGGATGAAGTTGATTAGAAGAATTTATTCTAAGAGACAGCTCATGTTTCTATTTATTAGTCATCAAAAAACATGATGACAAGTGAGGACAAGTTAGCTAATTGTTGACCAACTCCATCATGACTTTTCTTCAAACTCATCAATTTAATCAATCAGAAATCCACACAGCAGAAAAATACAATGTAGTGTGGGTTATTAAATATCTAAATACCTCATCTAAATCTTTAATTTGACTCAACGATAATTAAAGCTCTTTAGAGTTTTTGAGTTTGTTTTTCTTTATAAAAAGTGAAATTTTGGATTTTCCTGCAACAATTTAGGTTTTATAAAGTCATTATTGTGGCCAATTTGAACATTTATACAACAAAAGTTTAAAATTTTTACTAACTGCTGAGTTTACATCAGTGGTAACTCATTATCCCTGAGGAAAACTCATAATACTAGCATACTGAGCATTTTAGGGAACATGAAAAGAGAGCAAATCTCTCATAAAGTGATTTAAATGTCAACAGAACTTCTGCTTTAATGTAAGTTTCAAATAAAAACTTGTATTCTTATAAAAACCAGCTCCTATTCAATAGTCGCACAAATTTTCCTTTTGGAAAAAAAAATTCTAAAAATAACAATCCTCGATAACTGATTTTCCCAGAATGCATCATAATGACCTCCCATGTCTCGCCCTTTATTTTTGCCCTGACTGGTCAGATGAGTCGATGGTTCTGGACGTCTCTTTCTGTTAAAAAGGAGTTTTTTCTCTTCGCTGTCGATTTACCAGGAACAGGATCTGGGTCAAAAATAAGATATGATGCTGTTTGTTGGCTGCTTAAAGAAAACCTTTAATCAGTTTCACCACATTTGATTGTATTAAATCAGAATCTGAATTTAAAAATCTTTATTATACTGTATATTAATAGAAGAAAATGTGTAATGTTTTTGACACAAAAGCATTAAACACAAGCATTTATTTAAAAAACTTGTAAAAAAAAAAAAAAAACCTCTTAATTGAATTTAGAATTTTTAAATTTAATTACACTCTAAATGTGTTAAAATGATTATAACTGAAGTCCACAGACAAATCTGTTGCTTTCCACTTGCATTTTGACCTCTCCCAGCTCAGTTAGGCTTTTAATATTTAAGGATCAGGATGAATTAACGACACAAACCTCAGTCACACAAAGAGCCAGGATATGGGTGAGTTAGTGCAGCAGCCTCCTGCTCTGCCTCTGCTGGGGGGTGATGAAGAGGCAGCATGGCACGCTGCCTTGGTGATGCATTTTAACCATTTTGCAAACAAAGAGGCTGACAACTCCTGTCCTCCCCTTTCAAACTGTCACCTGAGTGTAAACTGAGTAAAAAACATCAGTGACACAACTAAAAGTAGACAATGGATCATTTTAAATTTGTCACAATGTGTTTCTTGGTCCGACACCTTCGGGTGGTGCAGCCCGGCGAGTCTACACCTAGAAAGGAGCCTATAGACACAAATATATAAGACAATGTTGGCATATCTCACCCTCCCATGTGGGTTTACGTGTGTTACTTTGAGTGTGTGCATGAGGGAACGACCCCCAGAGGGTTGTTAATGAGCAGGTGACCCGTGGTGCCATGGCTTTTAGGTGGAGGAGGAAGAAAAGAGACTCTGGTCCGGTGACAAAGTAACACAACCCCTGGGACTCAAGCTCATGCAGGGTCTATGATGTTGCAGAGGTTGGAGGGGAACACACTCATTGACACGTGCACACACACACACACACACACACACACACTGTAAGATGACAAGGTGCCACTGCAGACAGCACACTCCTCAGACATCACTGAGTGGCGTTCAGCCTGGAGCTTCATCCCTTCAGGGCCTGAAATCTAAATTTCAACTGCAATTTAAAGAAAATATTCAAATTGTGGAATTTCAATTAGCTTTTTGTTGCTTTCGGTTAACTTTTTAACATATTAACACTTTTTTTTTTTACTGTCTCACACACACGCTCACACACACAGAGTAGTGTACAGACAACAAAAAGCAGAGGAAGTCCCAGACAGCTGACAAAATGGTGACATGGGCAGTGAGAGGGAAGCGGTGAGGAAAATAACAATACAGAAGACAGATATCACCCGAGCACCTTCACCTCTCTGTATTAACACCATTCTGTGATGTGTCATTTAATCTAATTGAACGCTACAATAACTCTAAAGAGATTACACCCCGACGCCGTGTCCCACCCTGGTCAGAGGTAACGCAGGCCAATCGTCTATTTGTCAAATACATCTCCTGTAATTTCCTGCCATCATTTTGTAAATGCACTGTCCAGATGGCTGATGAGATTTATTCTCTTTCTGTTGAGCTAATATTATGTAAAGGAAGTGAGGATAATTCTGGATTAACTGAAGATCTGCAGGAAGAAAGCTGGTTTAAAAGCTCAATCTGACTCAATCCATTCTATCAGGGTTACATTTGAGCTCTTTTTCTCTACCTGTAAATTAATATTAGAGCTTTTTTTTTTCTAGTCATACAATTTAGTTTACTAATGTTTAGTTGCATGTTGGTGACCACACAGTCTTGTATAGCTGCCATGTTTTTCAGCAGAATGTAATTATAAAAAGTGTTTTTCTGCAGTCGGTTGGTTCACATTTAGGAAGCGCCAGGGTTTTGTGTCATGTTCAGTTTTTACAAAAACCTAATTTTATCTCCTATTTTCCACTGAAAGCACTGAACTGACCTGGGAAAAAGGAGGAAAAAACAGAAGAAAAATGTAAATATTGAAACAATAAATGTATAAAAGTCAAACATCCACCCATTGGATGAGAGGTTACACCTGGACAGGTCGCCAAAATGGCTTTTAGTGTTGCCACAAATTTGTAAAAAACCAAACAAAAAAACAAATAATTGTGAATTACTGTCATGGTGTGGACAATAAACAGACAAACATCTGAAAATGTATATTTTTACTCATTTGAAACACCCCAAAAAAAATCTAATTAATAAGCAAAATGAATAAATAGATAAATAAAAAGATAAATGAATAAATAATAATAATCTCTCACTACTTCTGTATCTCACACCTAGTGTGTAAAATAAAAAAATAACACGAGAAACCAGGAAAAAGCATTACACTTCAGAGAAAGGGTCAAGACTTGCATTTCTTTACACAGTGTTTCCTTTGTGTAAATATAAAAGAATGTAGGAAAAATGTAAAGTTAGTAAAGTAATTCTTGGTAGAAAGCTGGAGGACTGTAGTGATATAATATTTTTTTTTTTATCCTGAAAGTTTTAAAATATTTTTATTTTAAATTTGATGTCTGATTTAATTAATTCTTGGGGGAAAGAGATGAGGAACTCATTATGGCTTGGTGTAAAACGCACCCACTTAAACATTTTTGTAAAACTTTATTTTCTAGATTATCAGGGTGCTGATCAATCCAATCATGCAGCAAAAATTAAACAAAATTTAATGTTTTTTTAATTAAAATCAAAAGTGATGTAAAGCAGAAATACATTACTGTGTGCAAAATATTCAGATTGAATGAAAACAACAGAATAAAAGTATCAGTAAATACATTTTAGAATATTTTCTAACATTTATGCGTTCATGTCATTGTGCAGGTTGCATTTTGATCTCAGAAATGAATAAATGAACTCTTTGACGTGTTTCGGATCATGTGAAAGCACAAACCCCTTCTGATGAGTCTAAAACACTGTTGTTGAGAAGAAAGTGAGTTGTAGAGCAGAGATGACGTTTTGAACTGCAGACGTTTTGATATTGACCTGTCATTCCACATGCTCGTCGTCTACAGGCCAACTACGAACTGCTGACTTCTCTTCTGACATTCCACAATATGAGAAGAGTCCCGATTATTCACAAAGTCATTCCAAGTTTACCAAAGCAGGTTGTTTCTCCCCTAAAAAGTCACAGTGTGTTACTCAACGCGATCCCGGCTCAGCATTTCAGAGAGTTTTCTGTCAGCCTTGCAAAATAAACAGGTCTCTCTAATGCCCTCTTTTGCCCCCTCCCCTATTCCCTCTCTGTCTCCCTGTGTCTCCGTCTCCCCCTGTCACAGCTGCTCATTCGCAGGTTGATGGGACGCATCAGAAGGGATGAGTAAGAGGCATTTGGGACAAGTGTGTGAGAGACACAGCGTGATATCGGTAGGGAGCGATGTCTCTCTGAGAGCCTGTCTCTGGTCATATCAGCAATCAGGAGACAACAGATGATGAGGAAGAAAGGAGGGCAAACACCCAGGGGCAAGAAGGCAACGAGGGAGGTTGCCAAAGAGCAAGAGCACATATAGGGTCAGAGGGGTCACTGGGCCGAGCGCAAGCTGTAGCATCATTTAAGCTGTTTTTTTTTCTTTTTGTTTTCTGTTTGCACAACCCCCTGCCCCTCCTCTTCCTCCGCTTCTCCCAAATCAGTCTCTACATGCAGAGCCTCGTCATCCAGATCCGCGCTGACAGGCCCTAGCTGCGTGCATACACTCTGACCGACTGCTCTTTTTGACTTTGTGTATGCGTACGTCTGTGCGCAGAGGGAGGCGGGGGAGCAGAGTCTCCTCTCCTGAACTCTGAAGGGTCTGATTTTTGTGGCAGGGCTGTCAGATCTCCGTTCTCTCCACGACAGATCAACGCCAGCACTAAGTAAGTGGCAGCGCCTGATGAGAGCCACCAGTTTGTCTGACGGGTGCCCACTATGACGGGGAATATGTTCCTCCAAAGTGCAAGCTGGTAGCCACAAAGTGATGCACACACACACATGCATGCACACACACACACAGAGCAGCTCTACAAAGGGAACTTTTTACTTTTATTGCATTTTTTAAAGCTTCAATTAACCCTCCAAAAAGCAGTTTTTTACATCAATACTTTCTGTATCTGATGTTTTAGGATAGAAAATGTAAATCTATCATACAAATCTTATCATAAATGTTCATTATTTGTAGTTTATCATTGCAAATAATCATAAAAAACTTGCTTTTATTTCACTTCCCTAATTTGTTATTTCCAATTTATCCACAAATGCAACTTTAATTTCCTATAATTAGTAAAGTGAGAGTTTTTTAAACGAGTTTTTGGCTAATTTGCTTTTGCAAGATGTGATCCTTAACTGTTCTAAAACAGTGTGCAACAGACATAAATAAGAAAACATAGAATTTTCACTTTCTGTGTAGGAAATCTGTTTAATATTAATGCAACATTGTGCAAAAACTGTAACATCTTTTTTTTTTTTTTTGAGTTCTTGCAGGCTGGTGGATTTTGCAGAAATTAATCTCAACAATTATGCTCCTAATTAAAAGTTAGCTGCAGAAAACAGTGTGAAGGAACAACAGCAGAGTTGAACGCACGGCACCAAAAGCCGTAACAATAAGTAGACGCTGTCCACTTAAATCTTTATATTCTTCATTCTTTTTAGCTTACCAAACACAGAAGTCCCCATAGGCACGTAATGAATAATCATTAGCAAAAGGTCCACAAATTATTGATGTAAAATAAGCAATGATTCTTTTTTTTGTTTCGCAATTTATTGCCATTAACAAGTAACTTGCAATCCAATAAATGTCAGCATGGCTTTCAGTTAATTAAAGGGAAAGATATTATACAGTAATGCAGGGTGGCGTTTATATCTCGATTTCCACAGACTGCAATTTACTGCTGAGCCTTTATTTGAAGGGACCCACAAATAATGGCTATTAAGCCGTCAGCGGATGGACAGGGGATCACATTAATGAAATTAGATAAGGTGGAATGGTGATCTACACGGGCCTGGACTGAGCAGACACACAAACCCACACAGACACACACAAGTGTGACACATTAAGACTGCATGCCGTTTTGCTTCTTTTTTTTCCATCCCCCAGACCTGCTTGGCCCGTGTTTTCATTTCCTTCTGTCTTGCCTTCACCTTCTCTGCACTTTTCCCAAACACCGACCGGAGGAGCCCAGCTAGGTGTTCAACATGAGGGCCTGTCAGCTCATCAGGGAAAGTTTCCCCTGTTTGTCGTGAACACTGTAGGCAGCCAGTCAGTCCTTCAACCCTGCCATCAACACTGCCAAAACACACACAGACACACGTGTCCACATCTCCCCCACTAACAGGGAGGTGTCACTCGGGGAGGCAGCTGCACTCGCTGGTGTGACGGCTCTCCTCAAATCAGAGATCCTCGTCCCTGTCAACAGAAACCTGGCCCTGAGGCTACCACTGTCACACAGTGTGCACCCCTTGGAACACACACACACACACACACACACACAAACATGGAGAGAGACTCAGAAGGGGATGAGGTGGAAGAGGAGGTAGCTGTGTTCTGTCTGGAGAGCTGATTTCCACTGTATTAAGGGGTGATCGGGAAATAGAAGAAGGGAGGAAGGAGGAAAAAGAGAGGAGAGGGAAGGATTAAGGGGGTGAAGGATGTGTGTTTTAGTTAAAACAGCGGGCCTGATTTCCTTCCTGACAGAGAGGCCCAATTATTAGCTTTGACAGTTTGGGGAAATTGGCTGTGAGTGTGATGGGACAGATAGGAGCAGAACTGATAGGGGAACTGATAATTGTTCAGCAGACGATTTAGTTAGGGAGACATCCAGCTGCAGTGTTCAGCTCACTCTCCTGTACAAAAACAAGAATAATGATTTGGGATTCACCAATAAGTACACACTTTTTTTAGATAACATTTCATTTCCTGCTTTGTTCAGACACTGGTTTCGCCTGTTGTCGTTTTTATAAGTGTGTGCGTGCGTGTGTGTGTGTGTGTGTGAATGATTTGGTCTGTATTTGTGCTGGCAGCAAACATAAGAAGCCCTCTGTGGGATCAGACAAGATGCCAATATTTGAGTCATGTGACAGTGACTTCCTGTCTGTGTGTCAGAAAGCAGCTGATGGATTGTCAATACTCACATCCTTTCCCTTCTCCTCCCAAACAGACCTGCTGCTCAACGTTCTCCTTCTATCTGTTGCTTCACTGAATTTAAAGTCATCCTCAAAGCGAGATGAAAAACTTACATCGACTTGTTTCACAGGTAGAAACTGGACCTGGTCAGCTGATGGTGTTAGGCAGGCTGAGGGAGTAAAAAGGTTTTTGTTTTTAAAAAAAAGTTTGAGAGAAAATCCAAATTCCTACTTTGTTTTTCATCAGGAAGAATGATCATAATTTTAAAGCAGTGTGCTTTAATCCAGTCTTGGTTTATGGCTCTGCAGGTTGTTTTAAAGGGCAACACTGCCCTCTTATGTTCAGATGGTGGTATCAAACCAAAACTTTAACATGCTGGTTTTACTGTCTGTGTTTTTTAAAAAAAAGTAGATTTAAAGTTCACATACTAACATGGTGCCTTTTTTAATAAACATCAAAAACATGCAATGATTCTGTGAGTTTTACATCAAAATTAAAAGCTCATTTAAAGCAAAATGATTCTATTTGATCCATCTGATCTAATGCTTGCTGCTCGTTTGTTTGGACTGATGCCGTTTCTGCAGCACATCCACTTCCTGCTTAACATTTGTCATCGATCGCAGCCAGGACCCCATTGGCAGATCTAATTCATTTACGAACCTGTCGTTCCACATCATTGATTGAGTTGTCCTTCATCCCAGCTTTAATTATATGCAAAGATAAAAGATTTTCTCATTATTGTGTTTAATCTAATGAAAGGCCCTGCACTACAGCAGGGGCCGGTTCAGAGGTCTGGACTATTGACCTTGGAAGGAAAAGCCAAAGGATGATTCTTTTTAATTAGAGTGAGGAAGTGGAGGGTCTAAAGTTGTGTGTTTGGTTTGTGGTTTAAACACTTTGGAATTTAATAGATCTCAACAGGTCTATCGATAACTGATCAAAACGTATCAATGTTTAGATTGTTTATGCAGATTGTTCATTTGCATTTAGTCTTTCCTCACTTTGATAGTCGTACTTTGCAGCTCTATTAATCTTTATTTTTAGTAAAAAAGTTTAATTTTATAAAGTTGATGCTTTCATTTCAGTTGCATTTATCATCAGTTAGAGAAAGCTAAATATGCACTCATTTCAAAATCCAAAAACTTAGTTTCTTTGCTTAAAATGTCCTCATTTTAGAACCCTTAGTGTTTAAATATTTGTGTGAAATGTCAGGCTCTAACTTTTCTTAAATGATCAACAATGTTTGCACAATCACAGTGATTATTGATTATTTGTAACCCAAATCTGACACGTTTATCCTTAAATCCAAGTAGATGTTAAAGGAAGAAAAATATGCAAGAAAAAAAAAACTGAGAAATTCCTATTCAAACATTCAAAGTACCAACAAAAAAAAAAATGCTTAAACTAGATTCTGGTGGAACGAGAGTTTTGTGCAAGTCATATAAAATCCAACAAATTTGACTTTAGATAACTCTCAGATTCTGGGTGAAGGATGAATGGATGACTTGTCAGATGAATCAACTGCAAGAGGAAAGCTGCACCACTAGAGGTCAGTCCCAGTTCATCTGTTGGTCAATGAGCTGCACAAAATCAGAAATCTTAAAATATGGTCACTTGTGATTTTTAAAAGTTTGAATTATTTTTACTTCAAATTGCATCGACTTACACACCAATAAAAAAGCAATAATACCGTAATAATATTTATTTTATTTGTAAACAACAGTCACTTTTTTTTTTGCAGTCACCAGTTTTATTGGCATTTCAACGACATCATCATCATCATCATCATCATCACTGAGACGTTTCACATCATCAGGACCAAAATATACAAAATACATAACAAAATACATCATCTCACTTTTATAAATAGGACAAATCTGTTATATACAAGGCACATCAGTCGCTGTAGCAAACAGAAGATTATCACCTCACTCGACCACACACACACACACACACACACACACACACACACACACACACACACACACACACACACAAAAGACTTAATGAAAACGCGTGAGAGCAGCTGCTGCCTGACTTCCTGTCCCACCTTTAAAAAGCAGCTGAATTATGTAAAACTGCTTTTAATTTGGTCGTTTATGTTTTTTCATTGGTGTTTTTAATTATATTTCTAATTTGTTTGTGTTATTTGTTTTTATTTAATGCTTTGGGTTGTCTTGTAATCATGTTTTCATTTGATGTTTTTTGTGAAGCACTTTGTGATTTATTTCTGTAAAAGGTGCTATAGAAATAAACTTTACTTACTTACTTATTTACTGTGTGTGTGTTTGTTGCCCTCACATTTCTCAGGTGAAGTTGCAGCTCCTATGACACGCTTTAACGCAGTTAATCAGTTATTAAATGGAAATCAAGTCAACTGTTTGTTTAATTAAAGGAGGAAAATGTAGATACTGACACATAGATTTTAATTCCTCCCACTACTCTCAGAGCTGAACTCATTTCCTCACTCACCTCAGTGTTTATAATGTAAACTGTTTTACTGCAGCTATAGGATTGTCCTGTTTTTATGAAAACAAGAAGCATTCCTTACACTGATGTTACTCTCCCATTAGTCTCCCATTACTGTATGTCAGAAGGACCTCTGTTGTTCACCTGATCACAGCTCAGTGTTACATTAAAACACCAGTAGGCCTGTTTCTACACCAGCCTCTTAGTTTTACCTCTGACTGGACCACTACTGCCCACCAGGGGGCACCAAACAGTCACATCTAGTCCCACAGTTTCATTCATACATTGACTCTGCCAGACCTGTCTGTCTGAAGGCCTCTGCCACCTGTCTGGAATGCTGCATCTTAGCAGACAGAGCCTCTAAAACGTCATTCTGGTCCACCGCCGTGGCCGTCCGGTAGATGAAGGTCCCCACAGACTCCAGACCTCGCATACCCAGATTAACCCCGAACCCTGGAGAGGGACAGAACAGATGTAAAGGTTTCTGATTCTAAATCCATTTACTTCCTTTTTTCTCAGTGCTGTGGTATGAAGATCAAGGGAACGCTCCTTCATAATCTTGGCGATGAGATAACAGATTCCTACCTGTGTCAAAATTCAGGACTCGTACTGCTTCGCCCTCCACAATAACAGCAACATTGTCCCCTTCAATGTAGGCGGCACTGATGCGTCTGTGTGACAGCTGGATCTCAAAGAGACGCCGGCTGCACTGCATGTGATGGAGCGTCACATCGTTCAGACGAGGCTCTATGTCCGTTTTATAAGCGTTGAAAGACTGATGGAAAATGTTCTTCATTATCTGGGAGGGAAAAAATCAACAGATAAATCATAAAATCACTAAGCCGTATGTGGAAAACTACCCAGTATGATGTACGTTGTTACAGCAGGGCCAATGAAAAAGCCCCAAAACTCCTCAGGTTTTTAGACCAAGACTCTGGAGAATTTAGGGTGAAACTCACTAAATTCATAGAATATTTAGAGTAAATATCCAAATGAATGTGGAAAAACTATGAGATCATACAGAAAAGTTGCTAAACTTAAAAAATAATTTGCATCATAAATAAAAGCAAAATTCCAACCAATCCACATGTGTTTTGTGGATTTGGAGAAGGCTTATGACCGTGTCCCCAGGCACACCCTGTGGGGGGCGCTCTAGGAGTATGGGGTGGATGGACTTTTGCTAAGGACCATTCAGTCCCTGTACCAGAGGAGTGAGTCTGGTCCACATAGCAGGCAGTAAGTCGGACCTGTTCCCAGTGAGGGTTGGACTCCGCCAGGGCTGCCCTTTGTCACCGGTCCTGTTCAGAACCTTTATGGACAGGATTTCTAGGCGCAGCCGTGGTGTGGAGGGTGTTGAGTTTGGTGACAGGAGAATCTCGTCTCTGCTTTTTTGCGGATGATGTGGTCCTCCTAGCTTCATCAGGCTCTGACCTCCAGCTCTTGCTGGGGAGGTTCGCAGCCGAGTGTGAAGCAGCTGGGATGAGGATCAGCACCTCCAAATCTGAGACCACGGTCCTTGACCGGAAAAGGGTGGCTTGCCAACTTTGGGTTGGGAGAGAGATCCTACCCCATGTGGAGGAGAGCCGCTGCTCCTCCATGTCAAAAGGAGTCAGTTGAGGTGGTTCAGGCATCTGGTCAGGATGCCTCCTGGACGCCTCCCTCAGGAGGTGTTTTGGGCATGTCCTGCCAGCAGGAGGCCCCCAGGTCGACCCAGGACAAGCTGGAGAAAATACATCTTTAGGTTGGCCTGGGAACGCCTGGGCGTCCCAGCTGAGGAGCTGGTGGACTTGGCCGGGGAGAGGATGGCCTGGGCTGCCCGACTTGGGATGCTGCCCCCGCGACCCGGACCGAGATAAGCAGAGGAAGGCGAGGCGAAAGCAAAACCTTCAAAAATGGCTATAGGATGACATATTATAAATAAAAACTAAACTCTACAATTGGAAGTAACTTTTACAGAGGTAGACGGTTCATTTTGAGCATTTTATTTTAACTGTTGGTGTAATTTCACTCTTTTAACCCCTTAAGGAAAAAATCTAATGATTTTTTCTTTTTTGCATATTTTTGTTTATTTGGGACAATAAGGGTTAATGTATAATAATAATAAAAATAATAATAATAATAATAATAATTTTGGGTGGTGTCCATGATGAAGGTGCATCAGAGTGCATGTCATGGATGACTTGTGTTTTTGTGGGGCCACGATTAATGGTGGAAGTTATTATCTTTATCAAGTCTTAACACTAAGCTTTAATAAAAACCACACAGCATATTACAGTTTATACCACTTATATTTCCTCTGTAGAAGCACTGTGTTTAACAGTCTTTTAGGTTTGCTGCCGTCTGTTTTCACACGTCTCTCTTCTCGTCCCATCTCAGTCACGTTGAGGTCTAGACTTTGACCGTTATCTTCTCATTTTTCCAGGTATTCTGCTGTAAATCCGTTGCTGATCTTTGGAGCCTTTCTCTGTTTCTCAGCTTTAGTTTGAACCCAGCTCTAAAGTGCTGCACATGTAACTTCTGAATATTCAAATTCACATCCCTCCTGGACCAGGTCACTCAATGAGTTTATGCATCATAAAATAAAGGATTAAATAACAAAATATTCATTCATGATTTTTGACAAATCACTCTATAACTCATCCTATAGTAATGCATAGCAACAAAGCAGACACCTAAAGTAAATGCTACAGATGAATATAAAAATCCTGTTTTTACAGAAAAGCTTGTTGCTGACCAGTTAATCGAAGCACGTTTAATTAGCAGCACCTAGCTGCTGCTAAGGAACAAGCAAAAGCAACCCATCTACTGACTCATGCTGTGTGCCTTTGAATCATCTTTCTCTCTGCTCAACTCTGCTCTTCTTCGACCCATACTTACACCGTCAACTGTTACCAAGTAACGGTGCATTTGAATGGCCACCCACATAGCAACAAGCGCTCCATAGACGGTCTTGCTGCATACCTGTGTGAACTGCAGCAGCACTATTTGCTGATCCTGCAGGTGCTGCAGGATCAGGGTGGCACTCAACATAAAACCCTAACGATTTCAAATAAAACAATAAAGTCGGTTCAGTCCTCTCCACTGAGCAGGGGAGGAAAAACACCCCACCCCCTATTTATTCACTGGTGTGTGACAGATTATAGGTGACTTTTGTACTCACACACACGTGTGTCAGAGGCCTCACACTCTTTAAGGTTAATGAAAACCCAGAATCCATTGTGTTAGCACACACATCTTCATGCACACACAAAAAAAGGACAAACAAGTGAACTCACTCACTGATGGATCAAAGAAATTGCTATAATAAAGTAAAATAAAAATAGATCAGTTTACAAAATTTACACTGTTAAAATAAAATGAACACCATCTGATTCAATCACCAGCAGCATGCAGACATGTGAGGAAAGAAAATCTTACAGAGGAGTTTGCGGTTTGCCTGAGGTAGCGAACCATTTTGGTGTCTGAGGCGGGGCAGACGAGGGCCATGTAGCGGTTCCTGAAGGTGCCGTAGATCTTCAGGTGGAAGCCTGGCTTAACCGTAGGGTTTCTGTGCTCTCTGAGAGCCTCCACTCCATATGCAGACAGATCGAAGTACAGGCTGTGTGCACGAATCTCAGGAGTGGGCACCTGAAGGTATAGCATCGACAGGGACAAGAGAGTATAAAATATTTCAGAGTTTAAAAAAAGGCTTGATGTCACTCAGATTAAAAATAACTCCGTTTTTATTCAGTGCTTCAACCTTGGAGTCACCAATCATTCTCCCTCAAGACTAAATTGATCATTTTTCTTTTTCAGGGACATAAAACATCTGAGATGAGATCTAAAACAGCATTTAGAGTAGCCAAGGTAGGCAGTGAGATGAGAGAGCAGCAACCAGGTGATGAGGAGGAGGAGGAAGAGGGGACAGTAAAGAGGACCAGGTCATATCCTGGGAGGAAAATTCAATCACCACAGGAAGCAGCCAGAGAGAACAGTGGCCAATAAAAGATGGCTCCTAAAGAGGACGAGATGTGAATGTTTATGATAAAACAGCCAGCCTGGTTTGATGTTAGCCTGGAGCATTTCACCACCAAAATAACCCTCTGTGTGTGTGAGAGTCTGTTTTTAAATCAAATATAAAAAACTCATATCAAAACAATGCATGTCTCATGGTTTGTGCAGCATAAGATTTACCAGTGTTTTGAACATTTTCACCTTTACAGCTCTCCATGTTGTGCATAAATAATACTTACATGTTTTATTTTTGGTCAAAATCAATAAAATTAGCAGCTAAATGAATTAATTGTGCATGTTTAGATGTGACAAACAGCAGCTGATGATTTCATATCCTAACTCATTTCCATACCAGATATGAAAATTGTTCATGGGAGTCCCTAATGGTTCCAAAGCTTTACCAAAAGCATCACCAGCCTCCATCACAACAGCAGCTGTTCTTTTCAAATTCAATGAAAACACAGGTGCCAGCATCAATGCTGACGAGACCCAGCAGTCTCCTGAAATCTGTTCAGTCGGATCTCATACGATTTGTTTTAGATTACCTGTATGAAGCAGGCAAGCACAACTGTCGTTATTATAACCTGCAAAATGATCACTGACTTAATTTGCAAATGACAAAACACATTATGAAATGTGCATCCGGCTCCGTCTTTGTCGTCCTAATGACTTTAGGATTCAGCTGCTTGCACCAGCTGGCTGATGTGCTTCAGTTGTTTCATGCATATGTTTCCCAGACACACTGTATACATGCTGAGTGCGTGTTTCCTGACCTGCCTCTGGTCTAATCTCTCTATAGTGGCGTTAGCTCCAAAGGCATGGCAGGATTCCACGGTGTAGTCAGAGCTGATTCCCAACACGGAGCAGGAGTCGCCACACGAACCATCGGCCACCACAATCACACGTGGCCAGTCGGCGCGTGGAATCCGCTGCAGGTATTCCTCTGTAAACTAAAACACAGAAAATGCACTTTATTATAGTTTAGTTTACAGACTGGGCTTGTTTCTGCAGATAGATGAAAACTTTATACTGTATAAGAATGGATGCATCAACAGCTGATTAACCTGGAGTTCATCACTGATCTTAGAAAACACAACTCAGTCCATTTTGCTGATACTGAGCTAAAAGTTGGTGTCATAGTAAAGTCATCAAATACTATGATCGCTAACAGATTGCACAAGATTGATGCTGTAAAATTATGCAGAATATTTTTTAAAGTTTACAGATAAATTGTTAGTTTTCAACATAAAATGATCTTAATTTAAAACTTTGACACCATTCCTTTAGGAAATGCTTGGTCTTTAATTAACTAGAGAATTACACCTCATGGATCGTATTTATACTCATCAAAAGGTTTGTTTACACTTTCCATCCCTGCAGCTTGACCAGCGGATATGATTTTTCCTGGTATTGTTTATTAATCTAAAACAGGAAGCAGGTGAGTCCTAATACAACAGAAGATATTAAATCAGGCTTTTATTGGTTTTGCTTGCCTTAACAGCAGAACATCTCTCAAAGAAATGTTATTACTTTGCTCTGATAAATGTTTTCTTCCTCCCACCAGCTTCTTGTCTATAGAGGAGGAGCCGGAAAAATCAAGTTGGGGGCCAGCCAGACGAGCTCAGAGCTGTGCTATAATAGCTAATATCCTAAGAGATCTATGTCTAATCTATTTAAGCCACGTTGAACAGGTGATTTAAATGACCCTCCTGCATTCTCAGACCTCTGAAGCATCAGCTATCCAAGGGGATAAACGTATCTGTCATCAAGCCTGCTGTCTCGTCTAATCAAGAGGAAATGCTTGGCAGTGATTCTTACTGAAACAGAAGTTTGTTGTTACCAAAAACCCTGCTGACCTTGTTTTCTATCCTTGAAAGGTTTCTCTAGAAAGGATGGAGAAAAGGAAAGTCTGCAGGAGTTGACTGACAGCTTCTCTGAGGATTCCTTTTGCCTTAGTGGGTTATCTTATTAGAAGAGCTCTGACCTGAAGGTGAGGTTGCATGAAACATATAAGATACACCCAGTCGATTATCATTTTTAAATTTATTTTAAAGCAGTTAATGTTACGTTAAATGTCATAACATGTGGTAGTATTTAGATCAAATCCCCTCAAATAAACACCAGTCTGTTAATAAATAAATCCTCTGGAATCAAAATAGGATTAAATCCACTTTTTTGGTGCTGTAACGTGTTTGGGTGTTTACTGTAATTTTATTTCCCACTGACTTAAAACTGTAGGAAGGAGTGGGTTTATATAACAGCTTGTTTCTTTCAGATTCCCTGTGTTTTCTGGGAGGATGAGTCTGTTTTAATGTTCCAGGCGAGAAAAGGTTGAACTTGTTGGTTTCATTGGATACTGAGAGGAACATATTTTAAATATTTTCTTAAACCTCCATTGGTTTTCTGTCAGGTTTCTTTGACCCACCTTGGTTCCCAGCTGCACCTTGACGTCCACCTTCTGTTTCTTCTGCTCCAGGATGCTCAGCAGGTACTCCTGGAAGACGCCGATCCTGGTGAAGAAATGCTCGTTGTGCCAGCAGCCTTCCATGTTATCAAAGTCCACCCCGAGTCCCAGCAGGAACTTGACGCTGCGGGGATCCAGGGCGATCTGCTGGGGCCGGCAGAGGAGGGCGGTCCGGTACCGCTCGTCCACCACGGTCAGTTTCAGCACCTTCCCGGAGCGGACAGCGACCAGCGCGGCCGTCAGCCCCACGGGTCCCGAGCCCACGATGAGCACCGAGACCCTGGCTCGCCACTGTCGGAACCCGTCCAGGCTGACTTTCAGCACCACGTACAGGGCCACCGCCACCAAAGTGCTGACAGCGGTGTCATAGGCGAGAGCGCGGTACTTTTCCTCCGCGTCTCCGCCGGTCCCTCCGAGTCCGGAGTCCTCCGGCTGCAGCCCGTCCATTCCTGCAGGCTTTGACCGAATTCACAGAGATCCTCCCCGGTTCTGACCCGGACTCGTGAATGCATCCAGACTCAGAGCAGCAGAGAGCTGAGGGGTCTGAGCAGGCGACGCGCCACATGCGTCCTCCCCCCTCCCTCCTCCTCCTCACCCTCTCTCCGGCAGAAAGGGGTGTGTGTGTGTGTGTGCAGTGATTTAAGTGACTTCATGAAGTGAACACTTGCTTCAGGCATGAACCTACAATCCATTAGAGAACAGCAGTGGCGGTTCTAGACCAAAATTAGAGGGGGGCCAGGTTGGGGCCAGTTTCTTTTTTAAAGGGGAACATTCTAAAATCCAAAAAAGGGTTTTAAATAAAGGCAACTGGACTTATTTGGTTCTTTGAAGACATTTCACTGCTCATCCGAGTAGCTTTGTCAGTTCTGTATGAAGTAAAGGAGAGAGAATCTTATGTGTTTATCTTCCTCTGTCTGTGACACACAGACTCTCTCCTTTACTTCAGACAGAATTGACAAAGCTACTCGGATGAGCAGTGAAACGTCTTCAAAGAACCAAATAAGTCCAGTTGCCTTTATTTAAAACCCTTTTTTTGGATTATCATGACCTGGATGACTGAGAACCTTCACCAACATTCTAAAACACTCAGCACTTAGCAGGGGATCTTGTTATCAGGGGGGCACTGGCCCCCCCTCTAGATCCGCCCACAACAGGAAGCAGCAGCTGCCAGCCGGTGCCTTTTAAATGTACTCTGAATGTTTTATTGATTTGTTGTTTTAAAACATGAAAGGTCACATCTTTTTCTCTCTGCCATGCAGCCATGAAGCATTCTGCATTAACAAGAGGGGAGATGCTGGATCTGGATTTCTATTTTATTAAAATAGATCTGGTCGTTTGAAGTGTGGGTCCAAACTAATCTCCATTTCTCCAAACTGAGGCTGTCCAAATCTACTGCAGGTCTTCTCTATTTTTAAGCCTGAAGACATTTCACCATGGTGATGATTCTCCAAAAGATGAGGCCAATTTATAGGTGACACTACGCTCTCAGTCACACATTCAATGCTTTTATGCTTCTGTTTGTTTATTCAATTTAGAGAGCATTCTCATTTAGATTTTTTTTAAAATTATTATTGTCAGTCAGAGGGACTTTAACACATCTTCACCATAAACTTTGTCAGTTTAACATTTAATCCCTGCAAATTTGATCAAATGCAGTGATGAGAGGCCATAAACCAAATATTCTTCTGTTACTTTAACAGAACAGTGTTTGTTATAAATATGTTTCAGTGATCCAGTGAGATAAAAGGCAGACAGAGGGAGAGGAAAGAAGAGGAGTGTTGGTGACACTCTACACCTCCACCAGTAATTAGTTTTCACCTCCACCAGGTGCTTGGCAACAATCACGCAGTCTAGTCATACATGAAGAGAAAGGAGGCTCTGATTGCAGTTTTTATAAACTACAGGCTGTCAGGAGACCCTAATGAGGCTTTTTCCAGGAACCTAGAAAATAATAAATATATGTGAAACTTTTAAATGACTGATAAGATTTTTTGTTAGATCATGACATTTACCACATAATAATCAGAAAAACATTGTTTGCTTTGATTTCCACAGGAGCGATGGAGATGACCCCTCCATGAATCTGGGGGATTTGAATGTGTTAATTGCACCGAGTGGATCCCTGACACATCTTCCTCCTAACGGTGAACAAAAGGAGCTCAGAGGGCAGGTTTTTATCAGCTTGTTCACATCTTACAGACAATGATGGGGCTGCACATAGATCTGAGGCCATTAGAGGGAGAAACACAAACCCTCTTTGTTGTCAGGGAGTTCAGTTCATATCCCCTCTGAGGGCGACGGTCTCTTCATGCTGAAATTGGTTTGAACAAATTGAAGTGAAATGAAGAAGATGATCAAGAGATAATTCAACATGGATCAGTGAGTTAGGGTTTGATGATGCACAAAGGAATAAATAGAGGAATGCAGGGAATAAAATGTGCAAAAGAAAAAGACCATCAGATTCTGTTATTGGTTGTTTTCCCCCCCTCAGTTTTAATTATCAGACTAAAATAACCTGAAATACAAAATGCAGTTTTCAAATGATTATTTTATTTATTATAAAGGAGGAAAGCTGTAAACCAACCTGCATTTAGACTCAAAAACTAACTAGTGCAACCAAGCCTTTGTGACATCACACCACCGCCATGTCTGACTGGCTTTTTCTGAAATGCGGTGTTAAGAAACTTCCACTCATCCGTCCACAGAATATTTTCTCAAAAGTTTTGAGTAACCTGAAAATGTTTGTTGGTAAATATGAGACAGGCCTTTGTGTTCTTAAGATTTTGACCTTGGAACTTGATGCTATTTATGCCTCCCCATATTTTCCTTATAGCTGAATCATGACTGACCTTAACCAAGTGAAGCCTGCAGCGCTTTAGATGTTGTTCTCTTATGTTCTGAATTTCATTAGTACAAGACATGATGCTTTTTGTTAGCCTACTTCAAGTTGTCAGATTCTATTTGTGATTGTTTAATTTTACCGATCTAGCAGTAATCAGGCAATTACTCGTTTACAAGGTTGGTTCAAATTCACTTAAAGGGATATTTTGGTCATTTTGAAGTGGCGTTTGATCACTTAAGAACCATACAACTATAGTGACATCACTCAAAGCCATAGGAGTCTCTGAAACAGGAATAAATTGTCTGATCAAAGTAATACTCATGGCTCTCTGCTAAACACTGTATGGTAACATTTAAAAGACATAAATGTTCATTGTAGTTTCTGTGGGATCATCCAGAAACGGTGACACATCTTTTCTGGTTCTGCTCTGTTACTCACAGGTTTTGGAAGGAGTTTCGTAGATTTGTCATTAATCATATTTTGAAGGATGTTTCTTTATGTTTTACTTTGTTTTTTTCAAAATCCCCACGAAAGATGAGAATAGTTTCTTTATAATAAACTTGTTAATTCTCATGGATACATTTTATATTCAGAAGTGATGTACACTTGTTGTATACTTGATACTGGTTCAATAAAGTTTGTTAAAAAGTAATACTCATGGCTAGCCAGGTTAATACCAAATTAGCAGCAAATTTTCATTTATTTAATACAACCTTAAAGAGTCACACTGATAGCAGAATGCTATGATACCTGCTTGTAAACCTCTATAATTTTGCATGAAGCCAAAAAACATCCCAATTACTCCAATGGACGCTGCAGCAGCAGCATTAACACCGTAAACTAAACAACCGTCTCCTGCAAAATTGTGGAGATTTACAAACAGGGAATATTTCATTCTGCTGCTTTGGTATAACTTTCCTTTTAAGAGTTTAAAATCCACTAAAACTAGCTGCTAATTTGTCACCAATCTGCAGCAGTGTCTCTCTAGATCTGGCTAACCAGTGTTGCTCCAGAGTTCTGTTTATAGAGGCTGCTCACTTTGAGTGAGGTTACCAGTGGGCGTGGTCCTTACTGTAGATAAATGATAACACGTCATTTCAAAACGCCATTTAATTAATCATAGAATTTAGTAAATAGTCAATAAAAAAGCAAACTATAGAAGACATCTTATATAATCTGTGTATATCCACTGGTTGTTACAGGAACCACAACACAGAAAACTCTTATTTTCCCATGAACACCAAACATTTTCCATTCTAGCAGCATTTCAAGGCCTTAGCAAACATCACATTAGATTCAACTGGACTGAAGCCAAAATATGTAGCTTACTCTAAACTCAAGGACAGATGACAGCCTTCATGGATGAATGCCACGACCTCAGATAGGGACGTTTATTTGCGTCAAATGTTGTTTTTTTTTCCCACTGTAACTCTAAAAAGAAAACGGCGTTCTCTCCTGTGGTTTAATAGTGGATCCTGAGAGTTCAGAGAAAATAAATCAAAACACTAGCTGGCTGTGTTTTCACTGCCAACTGTCAACCTGCCCAGATGAGCCTTGTTACGTGTCCAGAGCTGACAGACTGAAGCGGCGGTGACGTGGTCTGAGGCAGCCAAGAACATGCTATCAGCACAAGGAGCAGCTCAGATCACCATGGTTACGCAGTGTAATAAGGTCAGTGTGTGACGTTGGATGTTATGGTCGTAACGAAACTACTAAAAGGCTCCTATAAGCAGTCACTCGTTACAGTTCTAGCTCGAATAATCTTTAGGAATTCTGTCCAGTCGTGTATAAAACGGACAGTTCCCTTCATTTTGTTTTTACATCTGGATAATACGTAACTCATAAATGTTAGCATAGAAAACAACACGTCTGGTTAAAGCGTGCTGTAGGGATGACAAAATAAAAACGAGTGATTAAAAATAGCCTCATTCAGCAGTGCAGCTGCAGCAGACAGGAGGGAAAATCTCAGCAAATTACTTAATTACATGTTTATTTCAGGGAGGAAAATTCACTTTTAGCCATATATAAAACTAATTTCTGACAGAACACAGAAAAACTATTCCCATCTAATGGTAACATGATACAATAATCAGCTTTAGATGTGCTGAAAAGGTACAAAGGAAAAGCATAAAGTATTACCTGTTTATGATTTGTTTAATACATCAGGTGTAATAAAACTTACACTTCTTGAAGCTTTTTTATACATCAAAAAGCTTCATTTTGTTTTTGACAAGGTTAAACTAAAGAAAACCACTAATAGTTTTCTAGGTAAGTGAAATATTTGTGTTGGCAGACTTTTAACGGCTCATAGTTAACCTTCACTCACCTCCGATAGGTTAAATCTGTTCATTTCCTCAACAAGCAGCTGAGAAATGCACTGATGTAAAGAACAGAAACGTTCTGTCACAACTCCTGTTCAGTCATAACAAAAATGTCTGACCCATTACGAAAAGGAAAATCCAACTTCTCATTATGATACAAACGTTTTAAAAATATCAGATCATTTCAAAGATTAAAGAGCGTTGTACTCCACACACTTCGATGGATCGGTCGGGAAGTGTTTCTGGCAGATGGTCATTAGCCTTTTCAGTCCCTGGAACAAAGAAAAAAGAAATGAAATTTTAAACGGGGGGTTAATTTTTATCAGAATTAATATATCATAGTTAAAACGAAGCTTCAATTTTTGAGATTGTTCCATGAAGATGTTTTAAAAATAGCATCTAGTCTTTTAAAAACAATATATTAAACCAGTTTATTTATGCAAATGTATTTAGTGGAAAACCCAAGATCATAATTTAATACTTTATAGACCTGATTTAGTCTATTTAACTAATATTTAACTTCTAAATGAGGTCAGAGATTCATCATCTACATCCTTCCTCACAATATTATTTCAGTTCATTAAGGTTTGAAGGAATTAGTTTATTTGCAGCTTTCTAAAGATCTCACCACAGGAATAAAACTGTGATCCAGTTTGAGCTTTGACTGGGTCCATTCCATTTAGCTGTAGAATATTAGGATTATCGTCTAAGATCAGGATTCAACTGTGAGACAGATGACCCGTTTGACTTCACATTTTACAATAAAGTTCATGAAGTTGTTGCAACCCCTGCAAAACAATTCCAACTGATGAGTTCTCTATCGCTGTGTTTGAAGGCTGGTACGAGGTGTTTTTACTGATAAGTCCCGTTTGTTTTCTCAGAAATGCAGAGATGTTTTGCAGCTGCCAAACATTTCCACTTTGGTCTCCTCTTTTTCTAATTGTGCTGTCCTCAGCTTTGACATTTTACATACACTACTGGTATTTCAAAAGAGGTATATATGGAGGGGTTAAGTGGATATGAATGGTTCAAGCCAGACAGGAAATTGTCGACTTTAAAATAATAAGTAATTTTATGTTTAACAAGATCAGTGTCCTTGCCTTTGTGTGGCACTTTGACTAAAGATTGTAACAGGAAATCTTTTTATTTTAAAGGGCGGTTTCTTTTTAAATAATTTTTTTAATAATGATTTAGTAAAATTAATGAAATAGCATTTGATCTTACAACATTTTAAGAAAAATCCAGCCCCAACAAGCTGACTCACCTGTATGTATTTTCTCTGCGTCTCATCGTTGAGAACGTGAGCCACGTGTTTGGAGAAGATCTTTTCTCGTCCAGTACGAGCGTGGATTCCCACCATCGTCACACCAATCGGCCACGGAGCATTACCAATGGCCATCTGTAGATACGCATCATTCGCCTGCAATGAAAGTTGTTAAAATTGTTCAAACACGAGGTGATAAGTTAGAGAAAAGTGCTGTGTGAGATTACCTTACCTTAACATATTCCCTCTCGAACATGAACTTAATGATGTCTGTGATTGATTCTTTTATGTCAGCAGGTAAATTCTGAAGAACATATGTAATAAAAACATTAACGACAACTTGTCGTGAGCTCACAGTGGAGATTGTTTTACTCTCTTTCTAGAAACATTACCTTCTTCCTGAGCTTTTTGAAGAGAGGCTCGAGGTAAGACTCAGTCTGTGAGTGTGTCGCGCTGGCCACCTTTCCCTGAACGCTGCGCTTCACGTGGTCTTCCCGGCTGTTCAGATCTTTGGCCCAAACACCCAGTAGAAACTATAACCCGAGTGGAAACAAGGCTTTAACAATAAGTATGAAAATACTAAAACACACAAACATGATTTGTCCTTGGAAAATTGCAATAAAACTCAAAACAAAACATTTTTTTCCATTCGCAGAACTCAAATGGCTAAATTTGACATAAAGATCAATTCATTTAAAAACAATACAAATGACTAAATGAATGGTGGAAACATTTGTATCCAACAGCTCCCTCTAGATATGAAGAGAAGCATCATTTTCTTGCCTCACCCTTAAAAATTTGGCGATAACATCTTGATCTCCACTATCGTCTCCTGTACCCAAGGTTTTCCCAAGAGCCTTGAAGACGGGGGACAATAAAAAATACCATTAAATGACGGAGCTCATTAGATACCATTTAATTTAACTAAAGTCATAATGAAGTAAATATAATCATACGACCTTTTACAAAACATGATATGAAAAAAGGGTAGTTTTTTTTAGAAATAAGTGACTGAGCACCATACCTCGAGCTCTTCTATGGTGGTGTTTTCTTCATGAACTTTCAGGTCGTGTTGTGTGTCCACATCCCCCGACTCTGTAGCTCCAACAATCTCATTCAGATACTGCTGGTCAAGCTTGTCCATGGCTGCTTTCAGGTCATTCCTCAATCCCTGGATAAATAAATGACCAGAATACATCATTAGCATTCTTTGTCTTTGTGAATGACAATGTTTTACATTTGAGAGAAGCATCTCTAAGAGTTTCTAGAAGCTTTGGTGTCAATTTGCAACATCCATGCCTAATGCCCACCTTGTTTACTTCTGGGGTCAGGATCTCGATTTTTCTCAGTCTCTGGAAGGCATCATAGTCAGATTCCCCAAACAATCTAATTGGTTCACCTCGCTCTCGAAGCCGTCGAATAACCTGCAAAAAGAGAGCAATGTCAGAATATTTGTTATGCAATATTTAGGGGAAAAAACAATAACAGGCGAGAGCTGATGTTTTAAATTGGCTCACCTCCTGTCGAGACAGCGTCATTGGCAGCTTCTCCTCTGTCAGTTCCAGCTCTAACACGGGGTTAGCTGAAGTGGATGGTTCATTTTCCACTTTCTTATCAATCTTGAGGAAAAAAATAAAAAAAAGGAATATACTGACATTATTGAAGTGTGCTGAGGCAAAACTGAGTGCAACTGGTTGTTTTAAAACAGTATTTTCTTAAAACAAATGCAATTTTAAAATTAGACATGTGCAAAAAGTGTTGTTTTTGTAAATTGACAGTTAAATTGAAGAGAGCGTGTCCTTTCAAAATGGATTTGGCAACACGTATTCGCATTTGAAAGCCACGGTGTAAAAATTTAGTAAATATTACTGCTTACTTTGGTTATTTGTGGTTCAAACATTGTTTGCACATTCTAAAACCTAATTGAAGGAAAAACATGTCAAATATAATTTTAAACAAAGATAATTAAAAACAAGATCATGCATTGAGGGACACATGCATCACAGCACTTTCAGATAGTGGTTTCAGAAGCACAGTCTAAACAAAAAAACAACTATAAAAGCCTTCAAAGAAACATGGTTCCTGCTGAAATAAATATAACAAACATACAAAAAGAATCACTTAAAAGGTTTGGTGTTTTAAAGCCTTAAAATAAACTTGAACAGAAATGCAATTTTCTACAGAACTACTTTTAGAGTGCAGTGCCAACTAATAACACAAAACCAGAAAACACTTGTAGTTAGTCTAAATATTGCAGTTTCTGTCCAAATTAATTTGCAAAATAAAGAACATAGCTTTAACTTTTTGTAGCCCATTACACCATGCTGAAATCCAGAGCGAGGCTGTGTCCCACTTTAGCTTTGTGGCTTCCTTTCCTTGTACCCCTGCCTTTCTACAAATTATTTAGAAACTTTAAATAAAATTAAAAAAACAGTACAGTCTGGTTTTAATAGTGACTGTGACATTTAGACAAAAAGAACTGTGCCGACAATGGTGATGTGGCGGAAGTGTGCGAATGGTTCAAATGCTAGCAGAAATTAATATACTTTTGCGTCATTGTCTTTATATAAAAATGATGTTTTTTTTTTACATTAAATAAAAGGTTTTTCAGAACATGTATGAACAAATTTAATTTACTTCAAGATATGCCATTTTTCATTAGGCAATACTATATATATACACTCACACACATATATATCAAATTACTGGATGTAATAACTACAAAAAGAATCCATAACATCCTCAACAACTGAAAAAAATCAGAAAAAAGTTCATCAAGTTACTTCTGAGGTAATTTCTTAGAGGATGCCAAGGAAGTGGAAGCTTTTGGGACACAGTGTGTTTATCCTTTCATCATGCAACCTGTTTGCTACACTCACTCAGAAATCCCATACCTGGCTCTTGGGAGTCTCTGTCTGAACCTACAGATGCAAGCAGCAGAGGCAGGTCGCAGAAAAACAGCACAGTAAGCAAAGATAGATACTAATTTAGACCCAAACATTAAACCGTTCCTGGCCTTATTTTGTTTTCTGGAAAATGATTCAAGTAGTGTTATTTGACAATGATGCTAAGGACAAAATAGTAGAACTACAGCTATTTAGATGTGATGAGTGAGTTGGAGAAAGTAAGAAACTTGGACTAATCCTGATATCAACCTTATATCCACACCGTTGAAAGTAATCTTCTTTTTCCTTGCGAGCAAGATCAGACCTTTTGAAGCATTTTTTGGAGTCCTGTGAAGAAAGAATGATTGATTTGTGTTACCCTTTAGATATATTTCAGTGTTTTTCCTAAATTCTGGAATTCAAGATATCGTAGTTAGTGGATTAAATGCAGCATTATAAGCCTAAGTAAACGTATATGGAAAAAATGACAAAAAACAGAAAACAAATGTAAGATTCAGTTTAGTAAGAAATAATAATAAATACTGTAATTCAGCACAAAGGGGGAACATGTGTTACACAAGAACGATCATAGCACGTTTTAACTCATTACTGGCCATTTGTATCAAAATAGTTACACATGTGTAGTTTTTCGTGAAACGTACCAATTAATCTATAGGTGATGTTAAGAAAAACGATCATTTTGGGAAGTGTCGACTGACAAAACTACTAGCAGCAGCTAAGTGAACGCTAGCTAACGAAGCTAAGAAGTTACGCTGACAAAAATAAGTAAAACCACAAGATACTCACGTCAATTAGCTCTTTTTCTTCTAGAAGTTTTCTCTTCCTTGCTATTTCAGCTTTAAGTATATCCATTTCAGAACAGTAATATGGTTTGTTCTTATTTTGCGGATAGTAGCAGCTAGCTGGACAATGTTGACATCAAGGCCGGAAACCGGAAGTTAGTTAAACGAAGATTCAACATAAGAGTCTTCTGCGGGTCGCTTTATGTTTTTCAAAATAAAAGATCGACTGGCAAATGCAATACATAACACACTTTTTCCTACCAGATTAAAATAAACAAGTAAAACAAACATTGATTCATGTGTTTGTTAAATTTTATACATGAACATTTAACCTACCATAAAAATTTAAATAAGAAATTGGAAAATATGAAGTGGCACCAGTTATAAACAAACACACACAAAAAAAGAGAACAGTCTTTGTTTTCCTTAGCCACTGCTGACGTGTTATTCTCTTTAGCTACTACAACTACATTTTTAAGTGTCATATAACTTGAAGAAGTGACACAATAGGAAATGTGAATAAAATTTCATATAAAAATGATTGGCTATTGTGTTTAAAAGGGAAATGTGTAATCACAGATTTCCCCCCTAATTCTTTCATTGAAAAATACATAGAATTTAACTTCAGTTATATGTTACTGAAAAGCCAAAATGCCTAACAATAAGAAAAAAACTATTATCTGATGACATCAAAATGACCATGTCACGACTGCTGTTAAACTGTGCACAAATAATTCAAAAATGTTATGTATTTTCACAATTTAACATTTTTAAGAATTCGATAGAATATTTAATAGACTAAATTAAACTGAATAAACTATGTAAGCAAGAAAGTAACAGATAAACAGTGAAATTATTGAGAGCTATGCAATTACACTATTATGGGGGAGGGGGGCGGTTTGCTGCTTAATTAATTAATTAATCAATCAAAAACAATTCAGGACAGATGTTGCAGCTGAATGAGATAATGAACTATTTCTAATGACTGAATCAATCCAAATAGACTCCTCTGGTAAATCAATAGCAATATGGAAAACAAAAAACAAAAATATTTTAAAGCTATTTAAACAGTTTTGACTTTAAAAATAAAGAGATAACGAGAATAAACTGACCTTTTCCTGCCCCTTAGACATTTTCATGCTTCATGCCTTTCTTTGGCTTCCTGTCAAATAACAGATTAAATGAAAGCTGTTGTGAGCAACATTTTTTTTATTTGGCTTTTTTGAAAAAGTTTATTTATCTCCTTTAAGTTGATTGCTTTAGTTCAAATCAGTTTGTTGCCTTTACATTGTTGGCAGAATTCTCGACCTTTTAAATGAAACATACCATCAGGTGGCGCAAAGGGATATGTGACGAATTCTTAATAATAAAGTCATTAATGTATTTACATGGCGAAAGGGAAGAACACCGGCGTCATGCTGGGAAAAGGGATACATGTCCACAGGAGCGTTTTTACGGGTTCATTTTAGACTAAAACGTCTAAATCTTCCGATGACAAGATCCGAGGAAATTGTCTAACTGATTAATAAAGCAGACGGACAGTGATTGCGCTCAGTGGGGAGGAAAAAAAACTGATTTCGTCTTTCTGGGGAGCGAAATCCGACCGAACGACTTGCTGGATATTTGTGTTGAGGATGGAGTTTGGGGAAAGGAAGAGGAGAAGGAAATCTCAGAGCTTTAAACTGGTCACGGATGAAGGTAAGGCTGCTGAATGAATGCGAGACGCGCTCATGTGTCTGGGTGTTTGTCTGGCGCCAGCAGAGACAAAAGCGATGGCCACGACAATGCCCAGTCTGTGCGTCGATTACTAGAAATAACTCCCAAGAGCCCTTTAAAAAAGATCAAAGAGCAGAAATATATCATGTGCATTATTATTATTCTAATTTTAAGTAGCCTATTAATTACTTGGGCTGTCCAAAATGTGCGCATCTGTTGCGCATTCTTATCATGTATGCAGCTTAAACTAGTCCCCCCTTTTTTTTCCTGCAGCTCTAAGCTGCAAAACATCTCCCTCTAACTTCTTTATACCTACAGGTGGTGGTTTGTTCATGGGGTGGGAGGGGCCCACCAACCTGCAGACACTCAAGTTTTACTGCATTTTTTTCCTAATTTACTGACCAAATCATTTCATGTGCAGTTTGTGACCCTTCATATGTGACAAGTCGCAGAGATGCCAACGAGGAAACTAAAGAAGCTGCTGTTCCTGATGGTATTCTGATCATTTTTTTAATATATTATGTCATTGCACATATATGCTCTAACTACTTTCTGTTTAATGTAGTTTGGCTTGGGGATGAGAGCATGGGGATCAAAAGGCAAATAACAGGCATGATGAGACTTCTGAGTGATAAGGCTGGAAGGGCATATCAACGAATTGGTACTGAGCAGAACAGCAAACCTCAGGAGGATAAAGATCTGAACTGTGTGCACCAGCCTCTGCACCAGGACTGTCAGTGCAACAGCTGGAGCTCTGCAGGAGACTCTGAGCCACCTTCTTCATCCACAGTGACCCCCACTCCAAACGGTCCAGCCTGCAGTCAGTACAGCACCCGCTCCAGAGCCCTGAGGAGCTCCAACAGCTCAAAGGATTCAATCAAACCCAGTGAAACAAACGGTAGGGGATGTTTAAGGTTTACCAGGTGTCCAAAATATCTTTTAAATCTTTGCTCATTCTGTAATTAAGCGTCTACTGCAGCACGAAGCACATTGTGTCCACATCTTAAAGTGAAGAGTGACTAATCAAATCACTGACTTTCCAGGAGATGTGCTCCCTCCTGCTGCACAAGAACCCCCCTGCTGCATGTGTAACTGCAAGGACACCTTACAGGCTATACTGCAGGAACTGAGAGCCATGAGGAGGCTGATGCAAAGTCAAAAAGGTCAGAAGGTGTTCATATTATTAAAAGGAGCTCAAGAGAATCTTATAACTGTGTTTTCTTGTTTATAGCATCCTTTGAAAGGCAGGAACAAATAGGATCTCCATGCCAACCTCATCTTGGTCCAGGTTCTTCTCCTCGGCGTGTGCCCCAAAAGAGGAGATCCGTCTATAAGGTGGCTCCACTCGGTGTACACAGCACCAGAAGAGTCCCCCCTTCTCCCGTGGGAGCATCAATGCTTAAAGATCTTCCTACAGAGTCTGGAAGGAGGGAGGATTGTAAAAAACTAGACTCAACACTCAACATGGGTTCGATTCCCTGTGATGATGTGCTGCCACCTCAGGTCAGCAACACACATGATCCCCCCCTGGACCAACTAAAGGAGCATCAAGTGTTAGAGGTAACACGCATAATCATGTTTACAGACTACATTTAGCAATTGTTGTTTATTTTGTGGCTGAAACCCTACAGAAGCTTTATTTTTATTTATTTATTTTTAACAAATTAAAAAAAAAACTTTGCACACAAATTAATCCTTTAAATACTCACACATAAAATACATCAAAAAATGGTATTAATCTGTTTATTGAGTACTTTTTTTATAGTAGTAGAAGTATTTGAAAATAACCACCTGCAGTACTTAGCTTTTCCACAAGAGGGCTGAAAACACAAGGTTTTTGAGGAAAGTACTAATCTTGTTAAAGAGGTAGAGGTCTTAGAAATAGTTATTAAATGAAAGATTTGGCATGAAAAGGTTTCATTTAGATTTTTTGGCAGGTTAAAATACACACACTGATTCTGTCCGACTAGATGATAGTTCTTTGATTTTTACAGAACTGGAAAATTAAGAAATGTTTATTCTAAAAAATCCCTTTTAAGCAAAATAAATGATTTTAGAGGTCTTAATTAAGGAATCTGGTCTAAAAAATTGCATTGCTTGTTTGTTTTTTAAGTTAAACTCCAATAGACTTGATGTTATATCAGGATGTATGAAAACATCTTCATGTTAAATGTTATATTCAGAGTTGAAAATGTTTCGACTCCTTCACAGTCTGAAGTTCGTCTTGCAGAGGATTACGATGTGTTCATCTCAAAGGCCCAGCTGGACTCCATCCTGGTTAACTACACCCGTTCTGGCAGCTTGCTGTTTCGTAAACTGGTGCGCTTCCATGTTTTTTAAGAAAAAAAAAAAAAGTCAAAACCTCTGTCTTTAAATAAATAGGCTCAAACAAATAGTTTGGAATGGAACATATTATAACCGTAGCTGTAAAAGCTGTGTTGTGTGTTTAGGTGTGTGCCTTCTTTGATGATGCCACTCTGGCTAACTCGCTACCAAACGGTAAAAGAAAACGAGGGCTCAACGACAACCGTAAGGGTTTGGACCAGAACATTGTGGGTGCAATTAAAGGTAAGAACAAAACTGGACTTTTTGTTGCCAATGCTGTATAAACTGTATACTGTAAAATATGTATTTATTTGAGTAACTTGTGGCCAGTTTTTACAGAGAAATACTGTACTGAAAACAGAATCGAGAAGTTGCCCGGGCCTCGAGACTGGGTGCAGATCCTTCAAGACCAGATCAAACTTGCAAGAAGGAGGCTGAAGCGAGGTCTGAGCAGTCTGAGCTTTAAATAAAAAATACTTAAGCTGCATATTTAAACTATTCTTTTTGCTCATCAGATGCTGCAGAAGCTGAGGAAAACTCAAATGAACCATCGACAAGTATGAACCTCACATGAAACGGCTCACATTTGCACAGTTATCACACACAAATGCACACACACACACTCTCACACATATATCACAGCAGGTGGTCTGACTTTTTTACCATTTGGAATCTGCACCTTTCTTCCCACATCGGTTCGTCATTTTACATCACCTTTTCATCAGCCCCCCTCTGAGCACACGATGACTTCACCTCTCCTCACCCCCATTGTCACAACACACCCACAAACTGGTGTCTCCGGCTCCCTCATTGGCTCACAAAGCTTTGCCATGCTGCTGCGGTGACATTTGACATTTCCATGCAGTTTTCCAAAATGTCAGCTAATTATCTTCACAACATGCATTGTTTCTGCTCTTTCACCTTTACAATGTAGCTACAGCTGTCAAAAATAACATTTCTCAACTCGTTGCGCATTCTTAGATAAATTCATTATTGGCTATTTGTAATAACACATTATAGATTAACAATGTTTCTTCTTCCCATGCAGGCTGTGATCATAATAAACCTGAATATACGGAACAGACACTGAAGATTGTGACAGGTTGAGTCAACATCTGCCTCGACAGCTCTCAGCTGATTATTTGTCTTCATTATTTCTCTGCCCATATGCATTATTTACTTGCAGTTTTTCCTTTTAAACTGTGAAATACAAAGTAAAATAGGTGTAAAGGGAATTTAAGGGGCCCAATGAGAACACACTTTTCTATGAACATATGCAGTGTACGTTGTTGTGTTATATTAGTGCTCCTTTGATAGACAAAAATTAAATCATTTGGATCTGGAATTAAAAGGATGTGAAGAAATGAAGTGATTTTTTTGTTTACAATATAGGCAAAAGCCTTAAAAGTAGACTTGCCTATTTTATGACTTAAACTGGATGAGATCAAGTAGTGTTAAATATCACAAAATGCTGTGAGAATCATTAATTTCTTAAGTGAATACATCTTGACAGAGATGTTTCATTGTGGATTGTGCCTTTTGAGTGACCAGTGCTTCAGTGGGTGTAATGTGCAGTGCTACATCCACCATGTTTCCAATTACTTTCAAAAGTGATGTATTTTTGGTAATCTTCTTATAAATAAATTGACATTACTGGACTCAATATTAATAAAATCATAAAACCTAAAGTCTTCTGTAAATCTTTCTCTGATTTTTTTTAAATTACACATGTTAATGCCTTGTCAATTTTGTGATGAACTCATGTATTTTTTTTTCAAAAACTGCTCACTGTGCATATGAAAATTTTAGAAGAATCCACAAATAAATACAGTTGTTCGAACATTTGTTTTAGTGTCTTTATTTTATGAAGACAATATAATTAATTAAACTAAGATGTAGAAAATATACACGTAATTATTAACTTAGACTGACTTTGCCATGAGACAACAAAAGAGGAGTAAACACATGAAATGTCTGGAAAATGGAATGCCTTTTTAATGGTAACTTTTATGTATGAAAAACCTACCAAGAATCATAATCCCATGTTATTATGATTTATTATGATCCTCAACACAATTAAAGCCACCAAACAAGCTTTTTGTAGCTATTTCAGAATCATGATTTTGAGAAACAATCAAATATGAAAATCATCCCAGAAAGTCTTTATTAATGTGTTAATTACAAAAAGAAACAGATTTTTCTAATGATGTTAAACTGAAATCCCATTCACGCATTGAGTGCATCTCTAAATGTTTTGTTGAAATTAGTAATTAAAACAATCACGTTCCTTCTCCTTTCTTCATCTTTAGTGAAGATTGGACATGAATTGACATTTTGCTGGACAAATGCTTTAGTTATCGTGATAAATGGGAAGTAATTTTGTTTTTATCTGAAATTTTTGTTATTGAAAATAAAAGGAGGGAAAACACTAAATTAAAGGTACACTCCATTGTAGCAATATTGTTGCCAGACTTTTGAGTTTGTTAAAGGGGATGTTGAAGTGGCCACAGTGCAAGCTGAGGACCCATTGTTATCTGGTTAATTTCCTCGTTGATTTAATACCTCCTTTTATATCAATAGAAATACAGTCTACCAAATAATTCAGCAAATTTTAAAATAATTTGACAATACACGGTGTTTTATTTGTTATTCCCTACTTCAAAATAAAAATATAAAAGTTTGTGAATTTTAATCAGGCTTTCTCTTAGGACGTCCGTTTCTAGCCTCATTGCATTCTGGTGCCGTCCCCGCTCTTCTGTTGGGATCCACCGCTAACGTGAAGCTGGTAAGGATAAACTGCTCAGAAGAATTAAAGGGGAAATGTTGCAAGAATATAACCCCGTTTTATCCTTGAGCTCGCATCTATGGGACACATGAACACTTATAGTGCATTATATCATTACAAAGTTTGCACTAGTAGCAGCTTTAGTGTTCTTTTATTGATACTAACGCTGATGTTGCACACATCGCATGGCGAGGGAGAGGAAGGGGTTAATTTTTTCCGCCGCCGACATTTTTGTTCGGCGCTCTACTGCAACTTTTTAGCTTACATGTGCAAGGAGCTAGTTCTGTGGTTGTTTACAGTGAGATAAATTAAAGTAGTAATGTGCACTATGTGTGTTTTTAGTTGCGTTTTGAGGACGCTAGCAGCTCTGTTGCACAGAGCTGCTTATGCTCATCACCTCATGCATGGATCAGCGTTTGCTAACCAAAGCTAGCAGGGAATCAAACATATGCATTTCAGCAAAACAAACAGATGTGAAAGGTGTAATAAACATGATGGCCTCTTATATTTTGAAATTAACCCCCCAAAATGAGTTTATACTAATAAAACAAAGGTTTATGTAAATTGGTCGTTTTAGCCTAAGGGTTGAATGAACGGGGGATCATTTCGTGTCTTGAACACCCCTCCAGTTAACCAAAACAGGCCCCTTATGCAACTTATTTTGGTTTAACACAGCCACTAAACCCTATAAACAGAAGGTTTTGAACCCCAAACCTTCTGTTTAACAAAGTCAACTGGAATACAAGTAATGATGCGTTCGGTTTGGCTGTTAGTTGACACAGCTTTCTATCATACCACCAAGTGGGATGTTATTTTTATTTTTCCTAACATTGAAATGAGCCCACGTTGACGTAAAGTTGTTTGGTTTTTCTACTAACCTCCTAAGGCCAATGTTATAGGTTCAACACTTCTCAGTGAATTGTGAAAAATTCTGAAGTTAATTACAAAGATAAATTGCCAGTGATTGATACTGTTTTTCTAAAAAGTGTGAGCTGTAGTGAATTATTTCAGTGATTAAAAAATGTTTTTAAATACTTTTTGTCTTGGTGTTTCCAGTAATTTGTTTCCCTTTTTGGTGATTAATGTAATTTCAGTGGTGAGGACCCAGAATATCTACAGAGATGTCTGTGAGGGAGTCTTTTAACCCTGAGAGCTATGAGCTGGACAAGAACTTCAGGCTCACGCGCTACGCTGAGCTCAAGGGCACAGGCTGCAAGGTTGGCTGTCCATATTTCTACTTTAAAATTAGATTTCAAACCATTATTCTACATAATATACCGTAGTAATTTTTTCTTGTTGAACAGAAAAAAAAAAACTTTCACTGTTTCCACTAATTACAGGTCCCTCAAGATGTGTTACAGAAGCTGCTAGAGTCCTTACAGGAGAACCATTATCAGGAAGATGAACATTTCCTGGGAGCAGTTATGCCACGATTAGGTAATAATGATCATACTGTAATAACAGCAGACGCTTCACACTTTTTAATAGTTCAGTTTTTCCAACATCTCAGAAAAAAATGACAGTTTATGAATTTGTTTAATAAGTAAAATGAATGGTATAAATGGGCGTGTCTAGGCTGTTGGACACACCCACACACTCACAATACTTCTTGCTGGTTCTTTAAGCCTCTTCTTTTATTTGAGTTTAAGTCTCAGAAACATGACATTATTGACTCTCTGTAGATTTTTTTAATGACACTCTGATCTGAAACATAAAATTTGATTACATTTTTATAATTTCTCTTTCTTTAAAAGCCTACTGTTAAATATTGATCATCCATTTTCCAATATTTGAAGAAAAAGCCCTGCAAAGCATCACTATGTTAATTTTCCAGGTATAGGCATGGACACGTGTGTCATCCCTCTCAGACATGGTGGACTTTCTCTAGTCCAGACAACAGATTACATCTATCCTATTGTGGACGATCCCTACATGATGGTATGGATTCCCTCTTTGGAAGTTTTTCTTCATGTTTCTCCATATGAGAAATGTAATTTTGGGGGGTTAGGTGTAAGCTGAAACACAAAATATTTGTGTACCTTATTGTCATAATTTCTCTCCTTGTAGGGAAGAATTGCTTGTGCCAATGTTTTAAGTGACCTGTACGCCATGGGAGTGACGGAGTGCGACAACATGTTGATGCTTCTGGGAGTCAGCAACAGATTGTCAGAGAAAGTAAGAATGATGTTGTTTCAATAAGGTTTTTAATAATAAAACAGAGTAATGAAATTAAACTGTTAAGAAAACAATATGTTAATTATTATTGTGGTTTATGAACTTTAACTCAACTCAACTCAATAAACTCAACAGGAAGCCAATGTAGGGAGTATAGGACAGGAGAAATGTGGGAACGTCTGCTGGATCGAGTCAGGAGCCTAGCTGCAGCATTTTGAACGATTTGAAGACGCAAGAGTAATGCTTTATCTAGTCCAGTGAGGGCGTTGCAGTATTCTAGCAGCGATGACACAAAAGCATGAATGATTGTCTCAAATTCATCAGATGAAACCATGTGACGCAGTTTAGAAATGTTCCTCAAATGAAAAAAGCAGGAGCGGGAAACGGATCTAACGTGAGTTTAAACTCAATGACGAATCCAAGATCACACCCAGGTTTCTGACACTGGATTTGGCTTCTGAACAAAAGGAACTAAGGGCCTGACAGTGTTAGACTGCAGTAATCTAAATAAAGGCTGTATAATAAGAAATATTTAATCTAAAATGACCTGCCGTGAAGCCGTCTTCTTCACTGCTCTGTTACTACACACACTGAGCTTTTGAAGTTCTGCAGATTCTCTTCATCTCCTTCTTTATAGACATGATTTTTAATCATGCAGAGGTTAGAAGGCAGGACATGTTTGCATATATAAAAGTAGACGTGTCAGTTGGATGAGTTTGGTCATCACTAATCATGTTGATTGGGATGTACAATGAAATGTGCTTAGATTCATTCGTATGCAAAGCATTATACTTCTGGATTTGTTTGTACATGTGCAGTTCTCTTTACACCCTCTTCTAGTAGAAAATCCACACGTCTCTGTACACGAGGCCCCGGCTCTCGAAAACTGAGGTGGAATAAACAGAACGACTGGATTATATTATTCAAGCATCTGTTTTCTGTTTCTGCTCTCAACGTTTTACAGGAAAGAGACAAAGTGATGCCGCTGATCATTCAGGGATTCAAAGATGCTTCAGAGGAGGCCGGGACGTCAGTCACAGGAGGACAAACGGTGCTCAACCCCTGGATCGTGATGGGAGGAGTTGCTACAACAGTCTGTCAGCCCAATGAGTTCATCATGTAGGAATGAGTCCCTGTTACAGATCAGATTTTTGGAACTTTCCTGTCTCTAATATTCATGTTGTGAAACTTGTCAGGCCAGACAACGCAGTGCCGGGGGATGTGTTGGTGTTGACCAAACCGTTGGGAACACAAGTGGCTGTAGCGGTGCACCAGTGGTTAGATATTGTAAGTTTTAATGATCGTTCCTCTGGGAACCTACTTTTTTTCTCAGGATACACACAGCTGATTATAGATGTCTGCTTTTTTCTCTTATCATTTTTCAGCCTGAGAAGTGGAACAAGATCAAGCTGGTGGTAACCCAGGAGGATGTAGAGCTGGCCTACCACGAAGCCATGATGAACATGGCGCGGCTCAATCGTACAGGTAAGTCCATCATTTAGATAGATGAAATTTAACTCAAAAACCTAAAGAAACCAGGAATATGTTCAACATAAGAAGTGACACAGACATAAGTTGTATGATCATACCATAAACCTGAGTAGATCTGATCCCTGATCAGCAAGTTCATCCTTCAGAATGATTTTGTCCTCTGTTGCAGCTGCCAGTCTCATGCACACCTTCAACGCTCACGCAGCCACAGACATCACAGGGTTTGGCATCCTCGGCCACGCTCAGACGCTGGCGCGGCAACAGCGAAGCGAGGTGTCGTTCGTCATCCACAACCTGCCGGTGCTCGCCAAGATGGCTGCCGTGTCCAAGGCCTGTGGGAACATGTTTGGACTCATGCACGGCACCTGTCCCGAAACATCAGGTAATTGTTTTCAATATACGGCTCTAAATAAGAATACTGTGTATCCAAAAGATAAACAGTCATTCTAATAACCAGGAGCTTAAAGGATGAGCTGGTCTGGGGTTTTATTATAATAGTTCTGAACTTGCATGATGTGATTCAGATCACTTGGACCCTGAATATTCTGATGCGTTTGTTTTTCTCATTGTCAGACTTCTTGTGAGCCGTCTAGTCATGAGTTGATCAGGCACTTGGATGAATCATTATTCAGAACGCTGCCACCAGTTTCACTTTATTAGCCACACCTCGCTAGTTCCAGATTGGAACTCTTTTACTTTCAGAGCTGCTTTAATTCTTCATGTCATAAATTCAGTAAGGTCGTGTAGAAACAGGTTCTGCTGGATATTTACGTGTTCGCATCACACAGTTGCTGGAGATTTGTCAGCTGCACAGCCATAATGTGAATTTCTGAAAGTTGTCTTCACTGCGTATAGATGCCTATAGTTAAATATTAATCGTTCATATTAGACTGACAACATTTGGCGTTGTTATTTTACAGGAGGCCTGCTCATCTGTTTGCCTCGGGAGCAGGCAGCTCGATTCTGTGCTGAGATCAAATCCCCGAAATACGGCGAGGGCCACCAGGCGTGGATCATTGGCATCGTAGAGAAAGGAAACCGAACCGCTCGCATCATTGACAAGCCACGAATCATAGAGGTAGCACCGCAAGCGTCCACGCAGAATGTCAACCCAACGCCCGGCGCCACATCTTAATCCTCCGTTTGCTGCATCAGAGACTTGAACCCAAAACCTCTGAGATTTTAGACCCACAAAACTACAAAATCATCGTAGCGTGTTGAAATATATACACACAATAGTAAAAAAAAGAAAAAAATCAAGAAAGACTGGGTTGGAATAACTGTGGAAACAGCTGCAAATAGTGGCCTCGAGGGCATGTCGCCACCTAGTGGACTAAAGCTGCAATGTCCCCATGAAAAGACATCGTCAGTGCATACTTATAATCCGTTTGCCTTTTCTGTCTGTTAATCGTGCTTGATTGGCGGGAAGCTTGTGATAAAAGAGCCAGGATGAGGACGGTAATCTGAATACGGTTGATTCATTTTGAATCTTTTCTAGTCAAATCTGTTGCCTCTTTAAAAATTGCTCTTGTCAAACAAGCACGCTGTATTTTTCTGTTGTCTGTTCACGTTGTACAGTTCTAAAGCTTAGTTTTAGTTCTTTGCTGTATTTGATGCCTTGAGAGTTGTAGTGTGACCAGAATGGCTTGTTTTTTTTTAATTACTTTGACTTTTTGTATCGTCCCCACATAACTAATAAAAACTTAAATACCAGGTGGTTCCTTTTTGCTAATTAGGAGCTGCAATTAAGTATGAAGTAAATCAAATCAAAGCAGGTTTAGACACAATTTGAACGTAAAAATCCACTGTGGTTTTTTAATTTAGTTGTTTGATAGAAACATTTTTTTGGACTTTATAGTTTTTTTTTTCTTAATAGTGCCAGGCAGTGTAGTATAAATGACATTGAAAACTTCCAGCTGCTTTTCTTTTATCCTAACCACTGGAAAAAAAAAATCTAAAACCTCTGAAAACATAAGGAACAGGATTTAAACCCCACCTCTTACAATTAAACCCCTTAATAAATGAAACCATTATGTGTTTCTAATTAAAGTTAAATCTAATTTAAAATGAACTAACGGCAGTTCAAAATGTTGGGTGCACAAGAGTGTTTCATTTATTAACATAAAACAACATCCTAATTTAAACAGCTACTTCATAAGAAACCTACAGGATTCTAAAGGCAAATTTCACAGGATTCCTTTGCAAAAACCAAAATATTTTTACATAAAATTTAATTTACATACATTTTACATCATAAACAGCAGAAAAACAGACAGCATCAAATAAAAACTGATATGTAAAATAAATATTTTTGCTTTTATCTGAGTGGAATGCCCAAATCCTGTAATAAAACTCAACAGATAAATGTGCAAAATATCACCAGAACATTGGTTTTTATAAATAACAGATGACAACAGACTTCCCCTCATTGCCTTACATGTGCTTCTTCCCATTCATCAGCTGCACACACTTTGGATGCTCTTCGGTCTTCTTATCGTTTTCTAATGTGAAAAGCGTTTGAATGTCAGTCATGGCCTTCTGGATGTGCTGACCAAACCTGTAGGAGTTCTGCAGGTCAGGCGAAGAGGGAGGAAACAACCAGATTACCGACAGGTCAAATACATGAAGTGGGATCCAGGTTGGACCTATTGAAGGTCTAATGTTGTGCTCTTACTGTGTCGGGACTGGAGAACTTGCTCGAGATGTGGAATGTGATGAGGTTTTCCCCAACAATGATGTAAGACACACCGTATCCATCATCAGCCACCTGATTTAGGAGACATGGATGAGATTTGTGTATTGTACATGACTTTGATCTTAATAAACTGAACTTACAGGACCAAATCCACCTCCAGCACCCACGAATTTAGGAAACTTGTTGATGTCAACTAAATTGATCTGCTGCTGTGGAGTCTGGCTTGTGGACAACTTCCATGGTTCTGAAAGCACCTGAATACGAAGTCAAAAGGAGATTAGTTGTGTTGATTAAACCTGTAAAGTGAAGAGACGATTTTAGTCATCACCTTCTTGAGAAATGGCGAGTCGACCCCGAGATATTTGGACACTATGTAAAGGCAGAAGAGGTGACGATCGATACCAGACCCCGTCATGGCCAGACGATACATGTCCTGATGCTTCTTTGCTGCCTTCTGAAACAGCACCAGCCTTTGGGCATTCTGGTTGCATAAACACAGAGGGAAAACAGAATTTACCTCATCAATCTTTGTCCACTCACATGTCTACTCCAATGACATTCTAATATCAAACTGACCCTAAAAACTCAAAGATGTCAGTTCAATTCCGTCAGAACATCAAAGAGTGCAGAGTCCAGGTCACAGACACACATCAAGTCTCAGTGACCCCGTCCTGAACGGCACATTGTGATCTTTTCCTCTTGTATACAAACATGACGCCACACGTACCCAAAGTCTATTTATCCAACAGACATATTCTACAGTTATCTATTGTGTTTAGTCTTGATTTTAAACATTTGTGTGTTCGCCCATCGATGAAGTCCCATCCAAACAACTCAAACTGTGGGAAACCAAGAGACTGTAACAAAAACTTGTGAATGCTGCCATTATACACTTGTTTTGTCCAAGACAAAGTCTGTATTGTCCAACAGCAAGGGTTGGACCACCTACAACCAGATGTGGTTATAATGTCCTGACTGAGGCACCATAACACACAGATGTGAGAAAACAACGCTGGAAATGAGGAATAATCTAAAAGGCTTCCATGCAGGGCTGTTGCTAAGCCATTTGGGTGCAAACTGCAACTGCAGGACTCATGTTTTGATTTTAAGATCTTTGAGAACCAGCTTCTGCTGAGGCTTAATACAAGATTTTGGTATTCTTGAAGAAATGGGCGAACTTCTTTTTATACAGGTATCTACACTTCTACTTAAGTAAAGACTGCAAGTGCTTTTGCCATGTCTGGTTCTGCTTACCGTCGCTCCCTCGTCCTCCATCGCTCTAACAAACGCCACAGCCTCGGAGGTGCAGGAACGTACCGTCTCTGTCCGTCCGTCTCGGAACATCCGAGTCATTGAGGACTCGTAGGTCAGACAGAACACACTCTGATCCTGTAAAGGAAAGAGTTTTATGTATTTTGATGAAACATTTGGATGTGAGTCGGGCTGTGACTGGGAGCAAACTTACTCTAAACTGTGCTAGCTGCAGAGCCAGCTGAATGAAGGCGTCGGGGCTGGTCCGGCACTTCTTGATCAGACCTTTGCCAAACTCAGTGAACAGACAGCCATGAAAGTCCACATCATCGGCTATCTGCCTGGCTGATAGGTAGGAAGTCTCAATGACATCTTGGCACTGCGTTAGGGGGGAGGAAACATTTTGATTAAAACGCTGCTCGAAGATTGGAATAAACATTTAGTCATTCCACTGAACCTCCTTTGAAATGTGCCACTGTAGTCGAGTAGGATAAGGCAGGCCGCTGCTCACATCCCCTTTACAATGTCCCTCCTCTGTGTAGCCAAGATGAAAACAGTCTGTTGCAAGAACATACTACACACAAGATAGTTACAGCTGAGGAAAAAAATGCAAACTTTAAATCTGCAAAATTTCAGCACTAGAATGTATTTTATACCTCCCACATGTGTCCTACGATCGGTGCATCAGCCCAAGAGTGTTCAATATTTACACCCATCTTTCCGTTTGGGTATGAAATCAATGTGAAAGACTTGTCAAACCACCTGTAATGACAGAAATGATGTTTTCAGGTGGGGGAAACAAGGGACTTGATGTGTTTTCTTGTCTTTTCTGTGTACCTGTCATAACATTGTCCATGCAGCAGGGATTTGGCATAATTATCAAGGGAGTTAGTTTTTACAGGGTCGTAACCCTGTGGCTCTTCATCAAATGTCAGAAAGAACGAAGCGGACTCAATGGCATCCAGAGATACTTTGTTTACACCGCGGTTAAAATATTTCACCCGAGCTCGAGCCCATGGAACTCTATAAAAGAGAGCAGACAGTTTAATTGAAGCACTCTTACAGCAAGGGAGTAGTGTGTGCATGTTAGCGCATGCCTTTCTCCTGCTGTCAGGGTGGCTAGTTTGAGTTCTCCTGGTTGGGGTTCTGATGTGTCATTAAGGATTCTTTGAAACTGCATCTCCAGTTCGCTGGGGGAGAGATGGCGTCCTCCAGTATACAGCCACACTTGGAAGAAGCGGCCTTTGTGGTAGACAACCAGATGCTTTCTGTTATTTAGGTGCTGCACGATATCTGCAAACAAATAGGTACAACATTAAGGTGTGTTATGTACCGTGTAAGCACAGATAAGCCTCCTCTGAAATGAAAACAAACTGAACCCTCAAATTACACAGAGTTCTCACCTGTTTCGATTCCAGGAATTCGGGTCGTGTTGAACATCCTCTCCATCTGAGTGGAACACATAGGAACCGTCCCTAAAGCCCTCAGCTGAGAGGAAAATAAACACAATCAACTCAGAATTCAACCATCTGGTGAATCAAATGTTGGTGAATGCTGGTGAATCAAAAATTATTTTTGAAAACGGGTAAATTACCGGTGCATGTTCACCTCGCTCCAGTTTGCGTCGGTACTGCAGCATAGCATGGACCACATTTCCTGCCCTCGCCGCCTGACGGTGAGTTGGAGTCATATACAGGAGGTCCTTCACGTAAACAGATCAAACATCTTTATTTTAGCATTTAGAAAGTCAAAGTTCATTTCTGGGGGATTGGACCCCTGCTACTGCTACCAGATCCATAATGCACTGGATGCTTCAGGCTCCTCCTCCTTTTCACCCATGGGGCCTTGTTAGGCTGTGGGTTGCAGTTTGTCCATAACAAACACCGTGTTCCAGGTATACTTGGTACCAGGGCAGTCTAGGTTCAGTGATGATGTTCTGCATTTGTATTGTGCTTTTCTAAGTCATGGACTACAAAGCACTTTACATCAGTCAGTCATCCACATGGTGATGACAGATGACAGAGGCGGACCCCCTGATCACCACCAGCAGGTAACGTGGTGAAATGCCAAAGGACACAGAGACAAAGTGACTCAGTCTGAATGGGATTCAAACTGGCAACGCTCGAGTTGCAAGACCAACACCTTAAACTACTGCCTCCCACCCCACCATCTGACCTGCACCTGTATGTTTTGGACACTTGGGTGAAGAGAGGTGCACAGCTGTTAACTGATTACCACCTAGTAGTGAGCTGGACCAGGTGGAAGGAAGACGCCACTCAGACCTGATAGGTCCAAACGTTTATTTAAAGTCTGCTTGCTGGAAGAATCTGTCCAGATGGTCTTCATCTCCCACTTCCAGCAGAGCTTTGACCACGTCCCAAGGGCAGTGGGGGACTCTGGGGCAGAAATAGCTAAGGCAGTCAAGCCTCTACATGGCAGCAGAGCCCGGGGGGGCTGGCAAGATCCATCCTGGTATCTTAACCAGTCCAAGGCTCATGACCATGTCCCCAAGGTGCTCAGGGAGTATGGGGTGGGTGGTCTTTTGTTAAGAACCATTCAGTCCTTGTACTAAAAGACTGCAAACCAGTCTGTTGTGGTAAAGAGGGAGATAAGCCGGAAAGCAAAGCTATTGATTAACTGGTCGATCTACATTTCAATCCTCACCTTTGGTCCTCAGCTTTGGGTAATGACTGAAAGAATGAGATAATGAATACAAGAGGCCAAAATGAGTTTGTCTGCAGGGTGGCTGGGCTCAGCCTTAGAGGTAGGGTGAGGAACTCAGACATCCAGAAGGGATTAAGAGTAAAACTGCTGCTCCTCCACGTCAAGAGGAGCCACCTGACGTGGTATGGAGATCGAGTCAGGACGCCTCCTTTGGGAGGTGTCTCAGGCATGGAGTGCAAGCAGGAGGTCCCTGGGCTGACCTAGGACACGCTGAATAAATGCTATCTTTAGGCTGTCCTGGGAACACCTTGGGGTCCCACTGGATGAGCTAGTGAAAGTGGCTCGGTAGAGGATGGTCTGGGGATGATCCCCCACGATCCGGACCCGGATAAACGGAAGACAGTGAGCGAACAAAAGTCATAATTACAAGAATTAGAGAAATATGATAGTTTAACTTACCATTATGTAGAAGTTGCTGTTGACCATGATGGGACTCCTGCTCCTGAGGTAGATGTACTCCTCCCACCAGTCACTCACCTAAAGAAGATCCCCAGTTTGTGTTGTGAACCTCTCAGAGTTAATTTAGATTTATTTTCTACCACGTGTAAACACCACTCACATAATTTGTTGCCCACCAAGATTTCAGGATCAGATATCTTTGGAGCTGAGCTGCTTCACTTTCTGTAAAGTCTTTGGCCAAAACTTCCATCTGGTTGTACTGTTCACTGTCCAGCAGGGGGCGCACTGACTCAAGGTACTGGGATTAAAATAGATAGTTTCTATTAGTTGAGTAGAAAAAACTGATACAATGAACAAATACAAACTAAAATCCTTGATAACATCTGAGATACATCTCTTCTCAAGGTGACAATCCAGACTTTTACCAAAAACTACATGATGTGGTTCCTTCATTCATTTTCTTTTCCTTGTTCCTGTGCAGGGTGTGTGCTATTGAGCTACTTTCCAGCCAAGTACAGTTTTCTGCATGTGTCTGTTTCTGCAAAATCAGCACAGTGTAATTACACACCCTCTGAATGGTATCATCCACACTGGGTACAGGGAGCCGGGGTAAGGCTGCTTGGAAACTGTAGAGCAGTGGCCTCCGTCCAGAAAGCATCTTTACCAGGCTCTGGTAGGAGAATAAAAACAATATTACATATATTCATTTTATCCTAAGATCTGCACAGGCAGACTGGCATCAAAAGGAATCAGTGGCACAAACAGAACCCAGGGAGGGAAATGTACCAGCCACACTTTGGTTGATGTACTCATTCTTCCATGGGATTCAAAAATCCACCCGTGGTAGGACAGAAGAGTTTTGAGCGTGTATCTTATGAGGTAGATGAGGAAGAGCCACAGTCCCGTGGCAAACAGGACGGCGCTCAGCACTGCTCTGGTCTGCTCCGACATGCAGTCTCTGATCAGAAAAACCAACAACACAATGACTTTGAGCTGCTGAGTCGCTGCACACAGCTCACCTTCCAGAATATTCACAGAAAAACATAAAAATCTGAATCACAGCAGAAAATAATATGTTCATGATGGTTACTGACCTACGTGGCAGGTTTTCCTTCATCACATCCATCATTCCTAGAGAAGGGTCCATGTGTGTGTACAAGGAACTCATCATGGCGATCACAACAATCAGCCAGCTAGACGGGCTGGCGGGGTAGACTCCAGCCAGAACGCCATTCTGGTTATAAAATTTATTATTTTTAATCCCTAATTATCAGAAAATGCTAAACTTGATTATTTTAAATCTTGTTGCACATTTTAAGTTACAGGTGACGGTGTTTGTACCTTAAATAAAATAGCTTTCTTCTTCCACGCCGTCACTCCTGACAGGTAGATGTTTTTGATGACCTCTTGGCTCAGCTTGATGTCCACGCCATCTGGGCGCACAGTGAACTGGAAGCCCACCGCCTGATGCGCCTCAGCCATTTTTATGAGTGACTAAATCAGGAAACAGCAAGAAACCATCACATTTCTGAATAAATATGACAAAAGATGCAATAGAACAGATGTTTCAGTATGTTTTCATATGCAATAACTAAGAATTTTATACATTTATTCTAAAAAATATACACCGTAAATTCATGTTTGCCATTTAATTATCCAAATTATAAACTAATTAATGATTTAAAAGTTAAACACGTGAGATTTAATGATGAAAAGCTTTTAGAAAAATCATTCGTAATAAATGAGTTGAGTCATCATTGACCTCTAAATGCAACGTCCGTCTGAGAACTCTAAACAAAAATATTTGGACTTCCCACATCACTCCGTGTTGCAGATGAGCGACAGGTCTGGTATGACTTTTTCCATGTCACATGACTGAACAGTTACCAACTGGGACAAAGTTCAGCAGCCAGATATAGTGGTGCATCGACTGAGCATGTGCACAAGCCTCAGACGGGCATGAGAGTATAAACACAGACATCAAAACTCCCTGGTAATACAGAAAACTCTGAGTGCACTTCAGTCAAGTTCACATCAGTTTGGAAATCATTTTTTTAATCATTAAAAGTTTTAAACTACTTGTTACAATTATAAAACACAACAAATCAACATTTTAGTCATTTTTATGCTCATCTGTTTAGACATATGCCACTAAAACATGGATTTTACCCAACATTTCTCATTAAAGACTAATAATACTTTACCTTTTGTCAGAGCAGAGTGAGGATGATGAGCTCAGGGTGCTGAATGTGGTCTGAATGAGAGAAACGCTTCCTACTGAGGCTTCTGTGTCCTTGAAGTGGCTTCACTCAGGTAATGAACTGTACTCCCCCCTCCTCCTCCTGCAGCACCACTCTCTCCCTCTGCCTCTTCCTCTCTCACCTACAACAAGCCTCTCTTTGTAACCAGACACCAAACATAGAGGACTCATGTGCTGTGAGGTCTCTGCTACGTAACAGAGTCAGCTGCATGAAACTCAGAGCCATGCGACTTTTCACCTACTTCCCTTGATGGGAACATGATGATTAACTGCTAGGTTGGACAACAGAATAATAGATGTAGGATGTAAATGATTGTGAAGGACAAAATGTCAATATCAATTTCCAGAAGTGAAAAGCGTGTGTCTGATTAGTTTGGCAGAACTTCTTGAACATTTACTAAAGAGCATCAGCTCAACTGAGGCTGCATCAATAAAACTGAGATGATCTGAGTCCTAAAAAGGCACAAAAACAGTCATTTCTACTAAAACCACAGAAAACCAGCTCACCGGCTGCACACTATCAACTACAGGACTCAAATACCTGAGCAAATACTTATATCTGTTCAAAATATAGCAAACATATGGCTCATATATAGTATGACTAATAAATAAAACCATATATACTGTACAGTGAATCTTAAAAATACAACATGTATTACAGATGGAATAGCCTCAAACGTCATACAATCAGTTCAGACTATAAATACAGAACACTTATTAGACTTAAAGTGCTTGATATAAAATCAATCACTTCAAAATGCTTTCAAATTCATCCACAAACAGCACTTAATGCATGAAGGGAGGATAAGAGGACCATTAGAAGTGAAGAGAAAAGATGGCCTCATAGTGAGTGGAAACGGGTAGAGGTGGAAGTGTACTGATGGAGAGAGTTTGGAGATCCATCCTAATGACAGTGTTGTGCTCCATACTGGGCATCAGGAGCTGGTTTCCTACAAGCGTCCCCTGTCCAGCGTGGGACACTTTCTCTGCCCTGCATACCTGGAGAAACAGAAGACACATGACTTAAAAAAAATCACAAATGATTCAGAGCGGTGACTGTTTACCTGTCCCCATTTCTTTGACTGAACACAGAATGACATCACTATATTTCCTGAACTGTTTCCACCAATCACAAGCAGCTTGTCAGTAGCACCCAGGAAGTAAAGAATAGGGAGGTCGACGTCTGCTCTGGTGAGGGTGGGAAGCAGTTCAGTCCATGAGTCTAGACAACAAAAACAATCATTTTCCATTCCTGTGTTAGGAAACAGATTAAACCGTGTTGTGTGTAAAGTGCTGTTGTGATTTTGTGCACCTTGCTTTGTGTTGTACTGCAGCAGGAGTTTTTCTCCTGTCCTCTGGACACTCCCCAGCACGTAGACACACTCTCCAAGGCTGGCAGCAAGGGGGACGTCATGGGATAAGGACATGGTGAACTGGAAGTCAGTGAGTGGCAATGAGGACACAAACCTAAAGCAGAAGTTAAACAAGTCAGAGATCAAGAGAAGCAAAACCAAAAAGCTGTTTAACACAGAACCAGACCTCCACTTGTCCTCCCATGGGTCATAACGCTCTACGGCTGTGTAGAGAGCTGTGCTGGAGTCCGGGGTCACCAGAGAGTCCAGGTACCAGCCACCGACAGCGTAGATGCAGCCTTCACAGGCCGCAGCACTGAAGTGTCTTCTGCGCTGTAGCAGCAGATGGTGAGTTTTCTTTAGTTTGACAGAAACTACATTGTTGTTTTGGACTTGTAGTTTTGTTTTTATACCTTAATCAGAGGTGATGTGGTGACCCATGAATGAGTGAAGGGGTTATACCTAAAGGAAGCCATTCTGAACTCCCAGCCTCTTTTCACACGCTGCCTGTAGCCTCCGATAACATACAGGTAGTTATAAAGCACGGCTGTGGTAAAACACCACTTATCAGCTCTAAAGGGAAGCTCTGTGATTGGGTGCCAGTCTCCACCATCCTCCGATTCTTTCATCATGAAGATGAATCGGGCTCGTTCAGTTTCTGGGTCGTTCCAGGACGTCAGGTTCTCCTTCCTCAAGCTGCACAGACAATGTTCCCCTTGATTCCTCCGGTTTACGACTTCCTCCTTCTCCTCATCAGTCAGGGATCTGATGTATACGTGAGCTTCAGTGGTAAAAAATGATTTCTAAATGCTCGTACTTGAACTGTGCATACCTCATCACATGTGGCAGCTCTAGCATGTTTCTGCTAAGGTATGTAAAGACGGTGTTCCTCAGCTCTACACAGAAAATCTCCTGAGAGAGACTCAAGTATGACAAACAGGTAGACGGACTGAGCTCATCTGCCAGGACTGACAGGCACTTTGAGAGGAAGGCCTCAGCCAGGAGATAGCTGCTCACCTAGAGAATCAGAAACAACAAGACGGATTGGATTTAGGATCTAGTTAAGCGCAGGTTAAAGGGTTAGGTGTGTACCTGAATGTGAGCACCCAGCTCCTCCTGGGGAACCTTAAAATCGTGATTGAAGGAGAACTCAAGGAAATTGTGGAAAACGGAAGAGGAAACATGCTCCAGGTGAACGAGGCTCTCGGAGGTCTCCTTCATTCTAGACTGGGACAAAGCTCGGAAGTACTCACTGCACTCAGAGAGTCTCCAAAGGTCCACCTGTACAACGAATTACCATTACACAGGTTTGTTCTGAACTGGTGCGGTTATGGAACCTGCATCTCATTTACCTGAAAGGCATGCGTGCTGGTTAGGATCGTAACTTTGTTCCCACTTTCACCTCCTAGGCAGTACGTACGGAACACCTCGCTGGTTTTCCACTCCTCTGAGTCTGCTTGTCTTCCATGTGTGATACCTGAGGATGCTATGCCATTTTTGACTTTTGGAAAAGCATCCAAAACTATTTTAAAAATGTACTTCAGCCATAAGGATGTCCACTCAACAAATAACATCAAATAATGCCTGAGAGCAGTCATCTCTCTCAGGGTTGTGTGAATCTTTGAGTTTCATAAAATTCAAAAGGTTTTCAGATGCACCTCAGATGGGTCCAAACATTCTGAACTGCACTTTAAATTCTCCATGTAAGGACAGTTAGAAGCATTGAGAAGCTACAAAACTTTTCCCCTTGCTCTGATGTTTCCTTTAACAGAACCAACGCAAATGTGAAGCATTTCAGTCTACAAGCAAGGAGAGTAAACCGCATCAAATCTAAAATACATTTCTTTAATTTTAGAGCTTTTTAATTTTTATTAGATCCAGATTGATACCAGAAAGTACCTCGATCTTTGAGCTGTGTTGTCCCTTTAGGTCGGTCTATTCCTGGCTCCAGGAGGAGGGAAACAGTCAGCTCTCTGAAATCCAACATGGCCTCCACGTCACTGCAGGGAGCTCAAGTTACTCTGCAGCTTTGACGGTCACTAAGCAAAAGTAACTCCACGTTTAGAAAGAAAAATCAATACAATAAAATAACCTTAGACACTGAAGGGAGGCAAAAACAAGCTGTGACGTGGATTAACAGAAGTTTAATAGATGTTGTGCCAAAAGATAAAACTGTTAGTTTATTTTCCTAATTAAACAAGGAGATAATGAACTTAGTTAATGTCACATCACATTCAATGTATTCAAGCATCTAAAATTAGTCTGAATAAATAACACAATGGGATTTAAACACAGTAATGTTTAAAGGTCAAAACATTCAACAAAAGTTCTTCAACACAAATTTCATTCACTGATCTTGGAAAACTTTTGAATAAAACTATAAAACAAGAAGGTGGTAGGATTTCTCCATACAACTGCAAAGAAAAAAAACTTTCAGTAAATGATGAGAATGATATTAGAATGAAATTAACAAGATGTCAAATAAAGTAAATAATAAAACAAAACTATTGTTGACTACAGTGATACTGTATCAATAGCCCTCAAATTCTTATGAACAAAACCTGAAAACGGTCTTCTGCAACAGGACAAACAGGGCTGATTTATGGAGTGGTTATGGAATAATAAGGTTAGTTCTGCATAGGACTGCACAATAATCGTTTAAAAATCGTGATCTCAATTCATGCTGCTTGTATGCAATCTCATTTCCAAATGACAACAATTTTTAAAAAGAGAAGACGACGATTGTGCCGCATTTTGATCCGGGACATAATCTGCATGAAAACAAGCGCTCCCTGTTGTTATTGTTAAAATTATTCAAAGGTTGTGTACATAAGAGAAGTGTCAGCTGTCATGAAGTTGATGTGCAGGTAATAAGTGCAATAAATATTTATACTGGAAAAAATCGTGAGAGAATCGTGACCTCAATTCTAAGAAAAAAAAAGGTGATTCTCATTTTATCCAGAATCGTGCAGCCCTAGTTCTGCAACCAATCAGCTGCTATGAAATGTTTCAATCCTAATGTAGAGTTAAAAATAAAAGTGAGGTAGAAAGACTAAAAATAAAATAAAAAAGTCTCCTACACTGAGCTCATTATTATACTAAAATGATAAGACCATTATAATAAATTAAAATACATTCAAGACAAAAAGCAATGGCTCTCACTGACCTCCGACATGCAGACATCACAGCTAAAGGTTTAAAATGGTCCAAAGAAGCGTAGTGCTTCAAAACGACTGACGAAGTGAAATCATCAACATCTACCGACAGGGACTCCATTTATAACACCTACAATGTACTTGTGCACCAGTTAATGCAGAAATGTATTTTATTTCCTGTACTTCTAACAAACCGTACTTATACCTAAGCCTACCTGCATAGTTCCAATAAAACAGCATATTTATGCAAAGATGAGGCAAGCTTGGAATGGACGGTTCATTCCCATAAACATTCAGGAGAAGAGCTTCTTTTGCTTGAAGTAGGCATCAAAACGGCACTGGGCATAATCCTGCAAAAATAAAGAGAAAAAAAGGACAAAAAGGTCATTTAAACTGAAATCAAATATAAGCATAAATAATATCCGTTGATCTCTTTAGAGTGTAAAAGTAACAGGTCTGTGACTGTTAGTGACTAGTTAGAAAATCAGCTGAAATCACAACAAACTGGCACTCAGAACAGTTTTACACGCGTTGAAACGGAGTAAAAATGTTCTTGTTGCATCGTTGTCACAAAGTGTCATAATTTGGTTGTAATTTATGTAGTTTATTCTATTCTGTTGCACTAACAGAGACCCCGCCACAGTTTGTGCCCGTCTTGTGTCAGGAACACCAGCCTCTCTTTTGTCTCCAGTTAATCAGAATTTAGTTTCACATGTCTCGCACGTTACAGCTCACTGACACCAAATTAAGAAGAGTTTGAGATGGGTTCCAAATGTGAGACTGTGCGTCTTTTGAAAGAAACTTGGCCTAAGAATGCTTAAAAATTGCAGCAACATAAAAGCAAGGCCCTGTGAAGAAATTGACAACCCTTGCAAATGTTTCAGGAGTGCTTTAAATAGATCTAAAATTATATAATTTCACTTTAAAGAATCTCCACAACAGACTTCAGCTGATTTTCAGTAATTGATCTAAAATTGGCCACCAGGAAATTCAGAGAACAGATTAAAACAAAGTGTGAAAATGTCTTTAATGCAAGGTGTTCATGGGCGACTCAGGACCAATCGACTAATAAGACATGACACAAATATTAAAGCTTATGATTATAAAACAAGCCTCTTACCATGTATCCAAACTCAATTTTGGATATCTTTGCCTGAATGATGGACCAGAGACCCCAGAGGAAGTGAGATGCTAACGCATACCTACATGATAAAAATAGCAAACTTTAAAACTCTTGTGTATGTAACAAACATTCAGCTACTGCCAAATATTTAAACACTTATTTTTACCTGTTTGCTTCAATTATCATGTTCTCTTCGATTTGAGTCTGGTCCATGTCACTGTCAGTGCGTCTCCTTTGTTCTGCCAAATAACTTCTTATAAAAAGAAGCTGAAACAGAAAGAAAATGTGTTTTTTGTTAGCCAGTAAAAAGTACAGGCTGCTGGTGATGTGACTGGATCCCTCTAATGACTAAACTTAAATTATCAATTTTTACCACTAGATGGTGCTGCTGCACAACCTTCTGAGAAAATGACTAACTCCTTTTTTTATTTTACAGAATTTGCAGACAAAAAAAAAGCTGTATTTGCAGTAACTGATGCTGCATGATAGAGGTAAAGAAAAACAAAAACAAAAAATTACAAATTTATCTGCTGCACAGTTCCTAAAAGTCCAATTTCAGACAGAACTATTGAATTGTTTTTGTTGTCTGGCAAAATCACTGTATCTCAAAAAATGCAACTTTTCAGGAAATGAAGTCATAAAAAAAAAAAAAAAAAAACAACGGATGGAGATGTGAGGTTTTAGCCTGACAGCAATAATTTATTATACTTTCTTTTCTTTAAAATCCATTATCCCACTCCTTTCCAAGGGAGGCCTGAAAGACAGTTGGGGGATTTAGTATCTTGTCCAATAATACTTCAACAACATGGTCGGGCCGTGGATTGAACCTGGCTCTCTTTCCCTTATTATACTTTTTAATTAAACATGTACGTATCTTATAGGCCGTACTTATGTAGAAAGGTGTCACTCTATTCTATTTTAAGGTGTAACGAGTTTTAACAGACCTGCTGCTCTCTGGTTGGGTAGTTTTCTGGCGTGGCTTTATAAAACGGCCACTCGTTGTATGTGTAGTTGTACATCCACTCACAGAAATGGTTCCCAAAGTCAAAACCCCTACAAAAAAAACACAATATTATAAATACTGTACATAAAGGGAAATTCATTCCTAATCAAACAAAAAATATTCATTGATATGATCTCATTTACCAAACTAAAACGCGAATCATTTGACATAAATAGCACATATATTACCTGTAATTGTAACTGCTGTATTCAAAGTCTATAAGCATGAGTCTCTCTCTTGAGTCGTGGTCCCTGTCCTCCAGCATTAGGATGTTTCCTGCAGTGTCAAAAAAATGAAAAACACCATTATGAATTACTTACAAGATAAAAAATTTACATTTAAATCTGCATCTTCATCAACTATATCATACCTTGAATCACATTCCTTTACATCCCTGAAAGATTTTTAATGTATAAACATTAATTTATAATGTATTTTAAAAATGCAGTTATTGCTTAAAAGAAGTCATCAAGTCGCAACATTTTTAGAAAAGTTGCAGCAGGTTTTTGATGTTCAGATCTCCACGTTTGTGTCTGAGTAGCACAGTGATTATTTTTAAACCGACTCTTTCATTGACTTTAGTGTTTTCGCCCATAAAACCTTTAAATGTTGGCACAGATCTAATATGTCACAACAGCTCTAAATGGGTTAAAGTCTGATGCAAACTTGATACTTTGAATTGCAAACAAATGCAGCAACAAAGCACGAGTGTGGATCAGTCAGGTTTACCTACAAGTGTAATAATCTTAAAGCTGTTAAAGAGAGAAGGTTGAATTTTACCTTCTTGGACATCATTATGGCAAAACACCACTGGAGATGGAGTAGCTGCCAGCAGTGCACTGTTAGAACAGATGAACAGAGTGGGAGAAGATGTAGAGACAGTGTCACACAATTCAGCGCCAACATGTAAAACTTTAAAAATCAATGACAACAATCGAAACCTGTCCACTCAGTGTGAAATGAAGAACTTTCCTGACTCAACATATCTGTCTGGATTGGACTTAAAAAAATGAAAAGACAGCCTTTATGTTATTGATACATCAAATAAAATAATAAAAAACACCTTTCCAGTTCAGATAAGTTTAGAGATGGCTGATTTTAAGGGTGTTTTCACTTTAATGATAAATGTATTGAATCCCAGATTCAGAGAACGATTGGTAAATATCTATGAGATAACATTTCTGATAAAAACTGATAAACAGAAGGCTGATGTTGCACTGGTTTGGACTTTGGGACTTTTAGGAATCAAGGATGTTGCCGTGGACACACTGGAACAAAGGTCAACCACGAGACTGGAAGTAAACCAACTAAAGTTTCATTTTATTTTAAAAATTGGATTAGTTTTAATCCAGAATAGCTGGTATTTATGTAAAGATGAAAAAATAACACTTGGAAAAATGTCTTTCATTTATGAAAAGACATGAAAAAGATGTTAGAAAATTACTGTGCAAAACAAATCAGCCGAGAAGAGTTTGATTCTGTTAAACAATCAGCCTCTTAACTCTCACTAACCCTGAATAAAACTGGTCACGTGAATCGGTTCTAACTAAACATTTATTTTGTCTTTGGCTTCAGGAAAATGAGATCAGATTCACTATAGAGGTTCAGAGGCAGTTTGACCCCGAGGTGATTTGCTTTGCATTTTATCTAAATATGGAGGACGAGAACTATAATTTAAAAAAATGCTATATAATTTTTTATGTCAACAAATTACATATTTTATTTTAGTCCTGTATGTATTTTTCTATTATTTCTCTGCATTTACTCTTTATTTTCCAAAATCTATTTACTCTCCTTTTACAATGTAATGTAAACGTTTATTTATTTTTATTTATTCAAATATGCATTTACGTCTGTATCACCTGCCTCTTTACATGTTCTCTCCTTTTCTTTCACCAGACATATTTTTCTCCGTTTGCTTTGACGCGTTCCTGAACACCTTGTTCTATTTCTGTATACTTTATAGCTACAAATGAGGGAGACTGTCATTTAGATGTTTCACATATTAACTCAAAGTCTTTCTCATATTTGATTGTTGAGAAATTACAGGTTTTTAAGCCAATACATTTTTTTGTTTGTTAAAAAAAAAAACAGTTCATAACAGGAAATATGAAAACATTTGGTAAACATAACCTCAGTTAGTCAATGACGTATTTTGTTATTTACCATAGCTAATGAGCTCTAGCAGGAACATTGTTGTAGCAAAACATACGCGTGTTCTTTATCAACATAGCAAGCTTAAATGAATTACAATTTTATCCAGTGTGTTTAGAACCAGATCAAAACAAGTCATCTGAACGTACTATAATAAAGCAACAAATCTAATTTATATCAGAACCAGATAAAACCTTTAAAAGTTTTTTAGACGTTACTTTCTTTCAAGCTCAGAGGTTTAGGAGCTGAAACGAAGTTAGAACTGTTAGACATGTCAAACTGAACTAAATATTGAACAACACTCTGTTTACTGGATTGTACCTCCCAGCTTCTGTCTTTATGATGTTCTCAGCGCTACGTTTTTACTCTGACGGGGGAAACATGAGGAGACAGCGAGTTTTACTCACAGCTGGTTATTGAGATTGGGTTGGCAGGTCATGTTTATCCAATAACAGGAGGTGATTGCAAAAGACACTTGAGTTACTTTCCTCAGCTCTCCCGGCCGATGAACCTATGGCTTTGTGCATACTACATTTTTTAAAGTACTGAACTTAAAACCTGATTTCCAACACACCAAAGACTCTCCAGCTCAGCAGGCAGGTCCAGTTTCATCAGCTTCTTGTACTTCTTCACATGGGCATCCCGTACAAAGTTAATCTTCAACACCTGATCCATGTATCTAACAAAAAAACACACAGACAGAATAAATTAATACAAATACAATAGAGAGAAAGTAGTAAAGAGTGACAGTGTTATGTCCTTACTTATTAATGGTCCCAAAAAGCCACTTAGGCTCTTTATTAAAGGGCATAACCATTTCATGGAAGCGTGCCAGCTTGGTGGCGATCTCAACTGAGATGGAAGGATCTGAGAGCTGATCTGTTCGCATACGAGTGTTCTAGAAAAAAATGAGACATGCACTTCTTAACAGTGAACCATTTAATGTTAGGTTGAATATTATATGTATAAATGTATAAGAGCAACAAACTGGAAGATACTGCTCCAAGCGTCCCTCTGGAAAGACGCCGTAAAGTTTTGGACCCAAACGTCGTTCTGCCAGAATGGCAAACATCACACTTTCCAGCACCAGCGAGTCCACACCCTGAAGTATAGAGAAAACAGTTTATTAGAGAGTGGTTTGGTCCACACATAACAGGAAGGATGACAGTAGTGACAGGTACGTGGTCAACTAAAACATCCGATGACTTATAGACTGCTTTTTTCAATTGAGATCTATCTCTAAGATCAGAACTCTAGTGTCAAAAGCAGAATTAGAGATGATTATTCATGCTTTTATTTCATCTCGCCTTGATTACGGTAACAGCCTTTTTACATGTCTGAACAAGAAATATCTGTCTCGCCTCCAGTCAGTTCAGAATGCTGCTAAGGCTTTTAACAAACACACGAAAGAGTCGGCACATTACTCCAGTTTTAAGATCCCTGCACTGGTTACCAGTGCATTTTAGAATTAATTTTAAACTTTTAGTTTTTACTTTCAAAGCCATGCGAGGTCAGGTCCCCGTTTACATCTCAGACCTTTTAAAACCCTACAGTCCTCCTCGTAGTTTGAGGTCTGCTAGTCAGAGGCTGTTGGTGGTTCCTAGATCACATTTTAAGACCAGGGGAGATAAATCTTTTGAAGTAGTGGCTCCAAGATTGTGGAACACTTTACCTCCTCCTCTGTGTTGCCTGGATTCTGTTGATTCTTTTAAGAAACAGTTGAAGACTCATTTATTCAGGCTGGCTTTTAACTGATTTTATGTTGCACAATGTTTTGTTTTATCATGTTTTTATTTTGTGTTTTATCAAGTTTTATCCTTTGTGTTATTATAATTGTTTTTATTGTAAAGCACTTTGTGATTATTGACCTGAGAAAGGTGCTATATAAATAAAGTTATTATTATTATTATTATTAGAGGTGGAGGACTAACTTGTAAGATGGCTCCATAGACTCTCAGCAGCACCTGGCGAGGTTCTTCCCCCAAACATTGTACATGGTCAGGCAAACTACACAGGTACAGTAGATTACTCAGTCCACCACTGCAAAACAAGCACACCACCTTAACAGAACTTACATGAAATAGTCTAAACATGAAAACATTTGTTTTTGATGGAATTCCTCTCTAACAATAACATACACATAGGTAAACTAATAAAACAAAACCAGCTATGAGTAGTAAACACTATTATTACATATAGCTTATTGTGTCTTCTTAAAAACGTGCCAGTAAAGTGTGTGTGCAGCAAAAAGGTGGACACACCATATCATTCAAAGTGTGTCATCATAAATCCAATATCACTACAAGACACCAGGTAAGATAAGCTGTTGTCACTGGAGTTAAAAAGAAAAAAGCACTGAGAATTACAGTGCATATTGCACGTTTAAAAGTACTTAACGCACAGTTATGATTCAGCCATTTTTATTGTTTACATTAGCAGAATAAAAGTACTGTTACAATATTTACCTGACTATGCTAATTTGAAAGTCTGCTTCCTGAAGAGTCTTCCACGACCCGGACAGAAAGTCTCTGCACCAGCAAAAGGCCTTATTCCTTGTGTCCCGATCGACCTCATCGCTTCTCCCGTCCCGAAAAGACTCTGCCTCCGAGTCATCATCACATGTAGCTCCTAGCAGAGGACTGTGAGCCCTGAATAAGTCCCCCTCGTTAACGAGAACACCTCCAAGTAGTTTTTTCTCTACCGGATTACCTGTGTGTTCGGTAACCTGTGTGGGGATGTTCCTACCGTTATTATACCCCTGCCCTAGCTTGTCTCTTCTGCTCAAATCCTCCTCTCCGCAGCGGTTACTATTGGTTACATTTAGACTAGACTGCATTGTGAGTTTCCGGGCACCGAATAGAGGAACACCGGAGGAAAATGTCGGTCTGAGGCGGCAGGACGGGCTCGAGGAAACACGCACGTCGCCAACAAAGCTATTTAACCGGAATAGCCAAACATAACGGCTAGGTGTGAACCGCATGGGAGGCAGCTAACAGCTTCAGGTTTGATATATTCAAACGACTTTAATGTGTCCTAACGAAGAACCACTAGCAATGTGGGTTTAGCTGAAGAATAATCAACCGTCCAATCACAAATCATCTTCTGGTTTTCTAATCCTTTCTCATTGGTCGATTTGCTACTACGTCAGCTTTGTTTGCCGAGCCTTCTGGGAAGTGGAGTGTTCGACAATGAAATCGACGTTGGGATTTTTAAGTAAAAAAAAATTACTGATAATCTTTTTTTTAAATCGATATTCTTTCTTTTTTATTTTTAAATTAGTTAAATTGAGTATTCTTAAAACAAGGCCTACCAGTGAGCTATTTAGTGAAGGCCTACACTACATTAACTAAAAATTTATAGATTTTGGAAAAGTTTGAAGCTGAATTTTTATTTTTCATTTATAATTATTGGATTCATTTAGCCATTGTGAAGGTCTAACTTACAGGCTAGATTCCAATTGCACTAATAAACTTTTTTTATGAAATAACATTTATATATCTGCCCAATTGAAATCCGTTTAAGCATGTAATCTTCATACTATGCCTCTTTTTAGTTTTATGATTTATTTGGTAAATGGCCTGTATTTATAGAGCACTTTCTAGAGTATTCTACACTCCCCAAAGCACTGTACAACACAAACATTCACCCATGCATTCACACAAGATATGACTATAGGAGAAAAGCACATTTTAAAACTGACATTTCAAGACTAGACGCTGTTGTTGCCACACCAGCAAAAATAAAATCAAATCTTATGAAGTGAAAAGTTTATTTTTTTACATTATAATAATCTACATATTTATCATGAAATTTATTTGAGCATATTAGTTTTGCATTGTAATAAAACAATAATTTAATACTTAAACGTGAATGTTTTATTGTTCAAAACATAATTCATTGTATTGTTTGAACATGATAATAAATGGTTTCAACCTGAGAATGTTATTATTCATATGCGATAATAATGTGTTAATGTTTGAACCTAATTCATTTATTTTTTTTACATGCACGCTGCTCAGATCAATCTAATCATTGCTCCTCTGCAGAACTGGTCACTGCAGCACTGACAGCATGCTGCTGTTTTTATAAAATACTATAAAAATTATGCACCGTCCCTCAGCTGTTTATCCAGTTTATTCTTCTCATTGTTTACTGTTGTGACTGTGTATATATCTTTGATCCTGATTACATTTTGCCCCTTCTGTTTTATTCGTATGTGCTCTGAAATATTTGATTGTGCCTGTGTTGTACAGCGCTTTGTGATCCTTATCTGAGAAAGGCGCTTTAAAAATAAAATTTACTTACTTACTTACTATTCCTTGTGGAGCGCCAAACCATATTTACTAATATTATTTTGTTTGCTCAGCATACAAATAACAAAAAAGCACCTGTAAAAGTGATCTTTTTAAATACTGTGAAAAGAAAATCTAACAGCCAGATCAGTTAAAAAATTTGATTGTTCTGCAGTAAAATAAAATAACTAGTTTTAAATAGAGAAAGTAAATACAGATAGTAACATCTGAAAGATTTGCAATGTACTCTGATCTCTCAACAGCAGATGAACACACTGGGTTTTTTCCCTTTATTTGCTGTAGGAAGACAAATTATACACATTTTCCAATTTGCATGACGAAAACGATTGACTAGGAAGCTCACTAATAGCTAATTTGACAACAATGGAAAAATGTTACTTTTTCCAAACATTTTGACTAAAGAGCGCAGACATTTTATAATAGCTATGTACTGTAAAAAGCGTACAAACAAACAAGCTCAGACAACACAGCCAGCCAAAAAGGATTTATTCAAAACTCAGTTGATTTAAGTTACACTTCAGGAAGTCTGGCTTGATGAAAATGCACTCTTTGGATTTTGTTACTCAGAAGTAGATTTGAAGATCACAAGATTACTGCTGACCAAAGTGGAGTCCGGTCTATATACTTTTTTGGTTGAACCAGAAATCTCTCTCTCTGCACACAAAACATGACAATAGTCAGTTACGGTCTGGTGGACAGTTATAGTCACCATACACAATTTTCATCTTTTTATCTCCATCATCAACAAATGAAGCAAAGCAAGAGCAGTCAACATCTTGGTGAAAATACTTACTTTTTCTGGAGCAGGTTGGTTCACAGCTATTTGGAGAAGTGATCTGGCACACAGAGGTTTCACAGTGTATATACACCTGGTCAACAAAAGAAAATTGCGGACATATTAACAAGGTGACTTCAAATATACTTAAAGCATGCATTTAAACATAACATATATTCATACATTTTCATGGAGAGGACTCCATTCTGCATCAGCAGGTGCCGCCTTCTTGGTGGCATCAGATGCACCACCGCTCACAAAAGTGAACATCTTGAAAACAAATCGCCTGTAGTGGGTTGGGTATTGAACTCCAGATGAAGAATCCACATGAATAAGTTGTGTTTGATAGTGATCATTGTGGTAGGGGCAGCTATAATAAGAGATTAATGTACGAGTATTAGAAATACATTATACATTTTATCTTTTAAGTTAAACCAAAACACATTCTTACCCATCGTCCAACAAATCCCACTGTGGAAGACTTAGAGGGTTGGGCTGTGTATTTGCCCAGCATCTTCCAAGAGTCAAGGCAATGTTGGGATCAGTCCTGTCAAGAATATAGACCTCAACATACACTGGATCCCTGAGTACTCTTGTAATAGGATAGTCAGCATCTGAGTAGTAGGAGGTGTAGGCCACGTGATCTGTATATTAAAAAAATAAATAAACGGTTGGTGGTGCAGAATCAGGCAAGAGATTTTAACTCTACAAGGCATTTTATTGTAAACTTACCTTCGACACAGCCCTTGACAGTACATTGTCCGTTACCAATCCTGAGTTCGACATTCAAGGGTCCAGGAGCTGCAACTGGAGGTGGTGGAGGAACTAAATCAACCTCAATGATCAAAGCCTCAACTGCAGTTCCAATGTATTTGCACTGGACTTGCAACCTGAGGCAATAAAAAAAGGGGTAATTTAATAAGAAAGTTTATCGAGTGAGAATAGAAAAACTTTTTTTTTTAATATCAATGGTGTATGCAAGGGTGTATGCTCTCAGTCTTTTGTTTGTTAACAGCATGCATTTTCCTAAAATGCTACGTTGTTGAGCTAAATCAGGGCCATAATGTTAGTTTATGTAATGACTAATGTTTTTAAGGATTTAAACATACTCATATTGACTGTCTCTGGTAATGGCTCCATAAGGTCCAACAGCCACTTCATATGTTGAGGTCATCTTGTTGTCATAGATTATAGCGCCAGGCTCATCCTACAAGACAAAAGGAATATTCAAATCAAAATTATTACCAGACAAATATAAGAAGGAAGGAATTCAATGCATTCCAACCCTTACCGTCATGACAGTGCCACAGGCAGTCACAGGGAACTGGTAGATGGCAAAAGCTGAAGTGGAACCAACAGGACTGCAGTCTGGACCCTGTCCATTCAAAGTGATTGTTTCTAAGTCGATATTGGGAAGAGTAGCATCTCTGGCCACAACTATGATGAACTGGCCATCCTTGGTGCACTGAAGGGTCACTGGAATTCAGATAATATCATAAAACCAATACAAAACTTTAAAAAAAGTATTTTAGTACAATTTTAAAGTGGTACATCTTTTTAAAATTTTGTAGAAGGTTGGAAAAAAGGAAACACTTACCATATTTGCCATAATAGCACATGCGTCCATCATAGCAGCAGTTTATAGCATCACATTCTTGAGCAGTAATGGAGGGAATGCCACACTGAATTTTGTACTGTTCAGACACATCACAAGAGTGAAATGGTTGCTGGGCCACAACTGGAGGGCTCTGAGGGGTTTGAGGATACTGAGGTTGTTGAGGGTTCTGGGGTTGCTGAGGATACTGGGGTTGCTTAGGATATTGGGGTTGTGGAGGATTCTGGGGTTGCTTAGGATATTGGGGTTGTGGAGGATTCTGGGGTTGCTTAGGATATTGGGGTTGTGGAGGATTCTGGGGTTGCTTAGGATATTGAGGTTGCTGAGGATACTGGGGTTGTGGAGGACTCTGGGGTTGCTGAGGGTACTGGGGTTGCGGAGGAGTCTTGGGTTGCTGAGGATACTGGGGTTGTGGAGGAGTCTGGGGTTGCTGAGGATACTGGGGTTGTGGAGGACTCTGAGGTTGCTTTGGGTATTGGGGTTGTGGAGGAGTCTGGGGTTGCTGAGGGTACTGGGGTTGTGGAGGACTCTGGGGTTGCTTAGGATATTGAGGTTGCTTTGGATACTGAGGTTGCGGAGGACTCTGAGGTTGTTGAGGATACTGAGGTTGCGGAGGACTCTGAGGTTGCTGAGGATACTGGGGTTGTGGAGGACTCTGAGGTTGCTGAGGATACTGGGGTTGTGGAGGACTCTGGGGTTGCTTAGGATATTGAGGTTGCTTTGGATACTGAGGTTGCGGAGGACTCTGAGGTTGCTGAGGATACTGAGGTTGCGGAGGACTCTGAGGTTGCTGAGGATACTGAGGTTGCGGAGGACTCTGAGGTTGCTGAGGATACTGAGGTTGCGGAGGACTCTGAGGTTGCTGAGGATACTGAGGTTGCGGAGGACTCTGAGGTTGCTGAGGATACTGAGGTTGCGGCGGGTTCAATGGATGAGGGGGAGAAGGTTTTTCATATTGAGCAGCAGCCAGAAAGCTGTGAAGAGCAACCACCAAAAGACAAGAAGAAATCCGCTTCATTGTCACGGCCTCACAGCATAGAGTGGATCACAAAAAACACAAAATGCTGTGGAAACTGTGTTGGAAATTTGCTCTTTTATAAGGTGTGTGTCAGGCTGACTTGAGGTCTTCATTCTATTTGTTGTCGGTAACTGCCAATCAGAAATCACACTCTGCTGGGTGGCATTTGATAATGGGCTGAACAGATAAGCAAAAAAAGTAAACACAAAGTGCATGGATTTTGCGCAAATATTTTATTAAGGACACATCAATGAACATGACAGTAAACATGTATAAAAAACCCTATAATTGACATCCAATTTTAAACACTGACTGAATGACACCTGCTTATTATGATTTCTAATAGTTAAATCTAACCCTATTTGAACAGAGCAAAGCCTTCACAGGGTCATTATGACCTAAACCTTAAAGTCAAACACTAAATAAATAATTCTTATCTTTCAATTTGACATTGATACTGATGAAATGCATCAGCTGGTCATCTACACTATGTGTTTATGACAAGGGCTTTCAATATTCTTCAATTTTGCTTTCTCTACATTTACTTTCACCTAATTTGTAAAATCATGATTATACTGTGTGCATTCCTTTAGAAGACTTTGTGAAGGTTTTGAAAATGATGTGTTGGAGTACTGATGGCAGCCAACTGTTGAAAACCTAATAAAAAATAAATAAATGAAAAAAACTTTTTAAAACTGCAATTTCATTATCTATTATTCATCCTTTTCCTGCTACAAAAATGTACATGTATGTTGACATAGTGGACATTTCCTTATAAAACCCCTATATTGGGCTGCATGGTGGCACAGTGGTTAGCACTGTTGCCTCACAGCAAGAAGGTTGTAGGTTCAAATCCCAGTTGTGGCCTTTCTGTGTGGAGTTGCATGTTCTCCCCATGCATGGGTGTCCTCCAGGTACTCCAGTTTCCCCCACAGATCACAACATGCCCCATAGGTGGTAACTCAGGACCCCCTTGTAAAAGAGTTTCTGGAACTCAATGGGACTTTCCTGGCTAAATAAAGGTTAATGAAATGAAATACAGTTTCATTAGCAAACAATGTATTTTTAAAAAGATTATAGCAGTTAATTGAAATTCAAGTTCAGAGGCTATAGTTGCAACTTTGCCTCAAAGTTAACCAACCTTGAGCTGGGTAATTATTTAGTGGCTTTCCATAATTCTCACATTTTTATATTTATGTTATTCATTTAGCAGACCTTTTTATCCAACGCAACTTACAATTAACCAGCATGTATGTTTGGTCTGTGGGACACCGGTGAACCTGGAGGAAACCCATGCATTCATGGTGAGAACAAGCAAAACTTCATGCAGAAAAGTTTATATCTGCCAAGTGCTTTAGTGATGTTAGGATAAGTGGACTTTTATTCTTCCTGATCATTTATAAGGAGAATGAATTAATCTTGAACATATTAACACAACAACAGAATGCCCTTAAACACAGGAGATGTCAGATTTATTTTTAGTTTTTATTTGTTAGCCAGCTATATTAGTTCAGATAAATGCTAACATAAAATAACTCCTTTTGTCAAGTATACATTTTTAGAAATATAGTAATTTATTTCATGTTGCACATGCTGCATTTTTGTTCTATTTATAGCAATCTGCAGCTTTAGATGTCTTATCTGTCAGTAAAGTATTTTAAACTATTGACAAATAAATAAAGTTTGAGCAGTATCCACTACAACATGAAGGAAAGAAGCATCTAGATCCACCAAGATCAACATCAAGTTATCAAACATTAGTGTAAGAGGTGCGTTTTGCTGTATATTTATACACACATATTGTTGTTTTATTTCTGTAATAATATCAAAATAATTTTTTGTCAAATGAAGAAATTGAAAGCACACAAGTATTTAGAGGCACAATAAAACATTTTTTTTTTTAATACTGGTTGATACTTGTATCTAAGCCCAACAACAACATTATTTTTTGTCCCTCATGAACATCATTTTTGTGTATTTAATTGATCTTCTGAGTGACTTTAGGTTGCCTTAACTCGGTGCAGGTGAAAATGACACTGTCTTGTTGCCGCTGGCATTAGTTGGAACCATATCGATTCACTTTCACATCATGTACTTTGGCAACACACATTGCTGTTTTCTTTAGGGCAGGTAAGCCTAACCCAGGGTCAGCATGACTTTCTGTGACCTATTTCTTTTTATTTCTGACTTGTTTGCCAACTCTTTCTACGTATTTGTCACAAATTATAACAAAGTATGCTTGATGAGAACAAACTTGAAGAAAAATGTTTTAGAATAAAGAAGGGTTTTTGTTTATGACAAAAGATCTGTTGAGTCTGAACTTTGTTTCAAAGGTTGGTGTGTTTAGTTGAGAATTGCATTAATTTATTTGGCTGAGATTTGATCTCACTCATTGGGGGAATGGCCAGCTTAGGGGGCGGGAAAGTAACACATGTAAACAGTTTCAGTGTATTATAAAAGCAGGTCCACATTTCCACATTTCCTACAGCACCTGGTGAACTCATCAGATCACTTGTGGTTGTTGTGAAGCCATAATGATGACGCTGGCTGCTGTCTGCGTAGTGGTGCTGGCCCTTACTGGCAGCTTCTGTGAGGCTCAGTACCCTGGTAAAACTTCAAAAACAACTTACCCTGCATATCCTTACCCTTCAAAATACCCTCAGCCTCCTCAGAGCCCCCCTATGCCACCACCACCACCACCACCATTCATCAAACAACCTCCAGAGACCCAACAGCAAAAGCAGACATTTGAAGCCCCACTCACCTGGAAATACCCTCCTGAACCCCAACCAGAACCCCAGCAAGCAGTGCCATTTGAGCTGAGGTACCCTGTTGCTGCTGCAACTGTTGCTGTTGAGTGCAGAGAGAGTATGGCTCACGTGGAAGTCAAGCAGGACATGTTCGGGATTGGCCAGTTGGTCAGTCCGTCTGATCTCACTCTGGGAAACTGCGCTCCCACTTCAGAGGATACTGCTGCTCAAGTGTTGATTTACGAAGCTCAGTTGCAAGACTGTGAGAGCACACTGACAGTAAGAACAACGCAAAACCCCAGCCAATCAAACAATGTTAAAAAATGCTTTAAGCTTTTAAAGTGTGTGCTCATGTATGAGTCTAAATGTTTTGAATACTTTGTTTTAATAGATGACAGAGGACTCCCTTGTCTACACCTACACTTTGAACTACAACCCCAAACCTCTTGGTAGTGCTCCTGTTGTGAGGACCAGCCAAGCTGCAGTAATTGTGGAATGCCACTACCCAAGGTGTAGATCCAAAGCTTATGCATTGCTAAATGTGCACTCCGTTTTCTAGTGGACTGTATTTATTAAATGGCTTTTGTTTTATTGTTCAGAAACCACAATGTGAGCAGTCTTCCTATTAATCCCCACTGGGTCCCTTTTTCTGCGGTAAAGATGGCTGAGGAGTTCTTGTACTTCACTCTGCAACTTATGACTGGTGAGTTTAAGAGAACCAATCACAGTATTTAAGTTTTGTACAGCTCTACAATTATTTAGGATAACACAACTGTAGAAGCTTCTAGAATGGCATCGCACTAGTGGCAGCTTGTTGCACATGCTCCAGTGATCTTGTGTGTTTCCTTAGGTTTTCTTATTCTGGTTGGGATCTATAGCAGCTTCAATCATTTCTGCTGAGATTTCTTTCTTTGCTGTTCACAGGCTTGCCTGAGAATGATCTTAAGACCCCAAATACCTTACAAAATGAAAAGGAGGAATCAGATATTTAGGAATGGTGCAACACTTAGAGTTAGACAAATTTATTTCCTCAGTCATGATAAAAAAATTTTTTAGTTTAGTTTCCATGATATTAAAGGAACTGGAAAATAAAGGATGATTGGTAAAAACAAAATAGGAAAATCAGGAATGTGGGATTTAATGTCAGCTGTAGCATTTTTAGGACTTCCTATACCCAGAAATGAGATCTTAGTGCAGGCAAGCAGCATGAAGGGTTAGCATATTATTGAGCAAACATTTTTTATTTAGTAAAGTTACTATGTTTTTTTTAAAATAAAAAATGAAATTAATTTAATTTTAAAAAGCTATCAGGAAATCACTTTATTAACAAAACTAAGGTAAGAATAGTTTCTCAAGGTTATCCTTCTATACAATAGTTTGTCAACCTTTTTGCTTTTGATTCATACATTTATTTTTTAAGAAATCCACAAAAACTAAAATAATTTTAGCCTTAGGGATTAGTTAAAGTATATTTAATACTGTTTAATTTGATTAAAATGTTGCTTTTCATTATACAGATGACTGGCTGTATGAGAGACCAAGCCACCAGTATTTCCTGGGAGACATGATCCATATAGAGGTCGAGGTCAAGGAGTACTTCCACGTACCTCTTCGTGTTTACGTGGACGAGTGTGTAGCTACTCTTTCACCTGACGCCAACTCCAGCCCCAACTATGCCTTCATTGACAACCACGGGTAACTCGAACACTAATTATTCTGTGCTGTCAGGGTGAATTTCAGCCAGATGAAAACCTTTTCATAACTCTTCCGGTTTAATGTTGCTTGCTTGTAGATGTTTCATGGATGCCAGGATCACAGGCTCTGAATCAAAGTTTTTGACCCGTACGGTGGATGACAAGCTTCAGTTCCAGCTGGAGGCCTTCAGGTTCCAGGGTGCTGATAGCGGAACGGTGAGCATCACCACGAGCATCTTAACGTTAACTGTTATCAGTAGCTGACATGCAGTATTAACTCAAGCCTTTTATTGTTTAAACAGATGTACATTACTTGCCACTTGGTGGCCACATCTGCTGCCTATGTCATTGACAATGAACACAGAGCTTGCTCTTATATTGGCGGGTGAGTCTGCGTGTTTACATGTATGTTAACAGTGATGAGCACAGAGATGAGATATTTCCCCCTTTATTTATTTTAAGGTGGAAGGAGGCCAGCGGGCAAGATGCAGTTTGTGGCTCCTGTGAGTCTGGGGGTTTTGTGCCATATACTATTCCAATAGTTGCACCTGGTACCTCAACTATTGGCAGTGGACAACCCTCACCTCCTGTGGCTCCTGGACCTCCTGCATACCCTGCTAAGGTTCCTGCATACCCTCCTGGACCTCCTGCATACCCCCCTAAGGCTCCTGCATACCCTCCTAAGACTCCTGCATACCCTCCTGGACCTCCTGCATACCCTCCTAAGGCTCCTGCATACCCTCCTGTAGCTCCTGGACCTCCTGCATACCCTCCTGTAGCTCCTGGACCTCCTGCATACCCTCCTGTAGCTCCTGGACCTCCTGCATATCCTCCTGTAGCTCCTGGACCTCCTGCATACCCTCCTGTGGCTCCTGGACCTCCTGCATACCCTCCTGTGGCTCCTGGACCTCCTGCATACCCTCCTGTGGCTCCTGGACCTCCTGCATACCCTCCTGTGGCTCCTGGACCTCCTGAATACCCTCCTAAGGCTCCTGCATACCCTCCTGTAGCTCCTGGACCTCCTGCATACCCTCCTGTGGCTCCTGGACCTCCTGCATACCCTCCTGTGGCTCCTGGACCTCCTGCATACCCTCCTGTGGCGCCTGGACCTCCTGCATACCCTCCTGTGGCTCCTGGACCTCCTGCATACCCTTCATATCCTCCAAAAACCAGGAATAGCCGTCAAGCACCCAAGCATATAAGTATGAAAATTTCTGTTATATAGTCAATATTAAAAGATTTTCTCTGATTTGTTTTTAAAAACGTCCTAATAAATAGTTGTTAGATTGTATTGTTAGACATGCAGTGATGTTAACTCTGATGTGGTTGTTCTCTGTTTCTCACAGGTGAATGGGTAGGTTTTATCACGCTGGGTCCTTTTGAAGTTTTGGAACGCGAAACCCATGGAAAAAAAGTTTAAAGATCATTTTTGCTGCTGCCATGATCATCAAAATAAACAATATCATTGGTTCATATCGGTGTGTATGCTATGCTCTTGCCTCTTATTAGTAGTGCTTAAAAATACATTTAAAAAACACTCAATCTCTTAAAACTTAGCTTAAAATCTCAGCAACACAATAAAACTGTTAGAGGTTTTTAAAGTAAAGGTGCCTCCTGTGAAACCATGATGCTACATACATCTACCTATACCCATTTCCTTTCATTTGATGAAAATAAAATTTGCAATTGATTGAAATACTTGGTGTCATTTGGTGGGAATTTATTTTTGCTGTCTCCACATTGAAATTAGAAAAATGAGCAAATAAAGTGGACATCAATATTCAGCTTCACTACCAACAATACAGCAACAAATTCATGACAAACAAAATTTAAAACAATCATTTTTCTTTTGGCAATTATTTGTATGGTTATCCTATAACCACAGAATTCATGAGTGTGCAAATTTAATAAAATCTAAGTCCAAAAGGATCACAACAATAACAAAAAAATAAATAAATCACATTAAAAACAATATAGTGGATAAACTGTAAAACTAAGTTAATGTCTACTTTTACAAAATACATTATTACATACATACATACGTACATATATATATATATATATATATATATATATATATATATATATATATATATATATATATATATACACATTGGGAAAAATGCAATTAAAAAGTGCATTTAATACCTCAGAGAAACATTTTAAATGTACAATGATGAATATAAAAATAAAATTTATTTCTGTATCAAATATAGAAAGACATCTGAAAGTTATATTAAAATATGATTGAAAGCAGAAAAAATTATTAAAAATACTGCCAATAATTGATTAAAAATACGATTTTTTGACTAACTAAAAATATATATTCTGAACAGCTTTTGTTGAAGGTATGAGCATTTACCGCCCCCTTGTGGCAGCTAAGGTATTAGGCATCAGGCTTGTTTTCTGACTAAAACTTTAAGCATCATTATCCAGTAATGAAGAAAAATAACAACTATAATTATAATTTTTCAATATTTAAAAAAGTCTTATGTCCAAAATCTTATGGTCTGAAATTCAAATAATCTTCCGAACTAAGTGTTTGGTCAGAAGAAATTTTATGTAAGCTATGCAATTTAATAAATGTTATGGGAGATCTCACATTTTTAAAATGTATTTTTTAATAGCAGATAAACTGTATGACAAGATTAAATCTGTAGGAGTTTAGTAAAACAACACAACCAGACCTGATTTATTGTGTCTTTGACAAATTTATTCATATTTTATTATATTTTATTGCTTTAGTAACTCTTGTCTGGTGTGTTGTGTATAGACATTCAGCAAGTCTACTTCAGTGAGTACCCAAAAAAATGTACTCAAGTACTATTTCAAAAATTTTACTGAAGTAAAAGCAAAAAGTTGCTGTCCAAAAAAAAAAAAACTTGAATAAGAGTTAAAAGTATTTGATAAAAAGCCTACTTGAGTACTGAGTAACATCCATCTGATAATTTTTAAAAATTAATTTGTCATCAGACAGACAAAAATATAAAGTTGTGGGGAAATTCTAGTATCTTAAAGGCTAAAATGATACAAATACATAAAACAATTACAAAATGGCACTTTTTAAGCAGAAGAAACACTTTCAAAGTCTTTTTTTAAAAAATATAACACCAATACTTACAGTAGATCTAGCTAGCTAGCTATGTGGCTATAACTCTATAGCTAGGTATCTATATATTTAGCTAGCTAGCGAAAACTTATGGAGGACCGAAACTGACATATTTAAAAATAAAAGCAGAAATACGTAATTTGTCTTTTCTTTTCCTTTATATGTGCATTTTTGCAAAGAAATATATATATATATATTGTTTTTTGTTTTTCTGAATTATGTGAATTATCATCAAGAAAATAATATATTTTGTTTTTATTTTCCCTATATGTGCATTTTTTTTAAAATAAATGTATATGTTTTGTTTTTCCTTTTCCTTATTACCTGTAATTTCATCAAGAAAAAAAAAATATTGTTTTTCCTTTTTCTTATTATGTGCATTTTCATTAAGTTAAAAAAAATATATATTCTTTTTCCTTTTCCTTAGTTTGTACATTTTCATGAAGAAATAAATATATATTGCTTTTCCTTTTCCTTATACACACATTCCTTGCTTTTACATTCACTCATCTACTCTTTTTACATTACCTTATGCATTTCTGCCTCATTATGCAAATTAGGAGGGCTGTCCTTCTTGGTAAACAGGAAGGAGCAGGAACCATGCGCTGATCGATTGTGCATGCCTGAGATTTTGGGCTTTCAGGAGAACGCCTTTTTGTTTGAAAAGAAGTGAAGTCCTAACAGACATGTCTCTGACGATTGCAGATGAATTAAGGCACGTTGCTATCTTAGCTGAAAGTAATACAGTCAGTGATGACTATTTATTGTTTTGCGTAGACATTTTGAGTGAGAGGCTATTTCAGATAGCTGCAGACACGGACAATGAAGCTGACCCGTTAGTTGTCCAGATTTTGGAGGAAGTGGCCTGTCACTTGCACAAGTCTGTGTATTCTATAGCCTAATTCTGTAGCCTATTTGCAGCTTCTCTTAACAACTCCGACACAGATCGTCGTTGTGCTCCCTCCATTACTGTACTTTGGTTGCTATTACGGTGGAGCCAAAATCTCAGGCATGCACAATCGATCAGCGCATAGTTCCTGCTCCTTCCTGTTTACCAAGAAGGACAGCCCTCCTAATTTGCATAATGAGGCAGAAATGCATAAGGTAATGTAAAAAGAGTAGATGAAGGAATGTAAAAACAAGGAATGTGTGTATAAGGAAAAGGAAAAGCAATATATATTTATTTCTTCATGAAAATGTACAAACTAAGAAAAAGGAAAAAGAATATATATTTTTTACTTCATGAAAATGCACATAATAAGAAAAAGGAAAAACAATATTTTTTTTTCTTGATGAAATTACAGGTAATAAGGAAAAGAAAAAACAAAACATATACATTTATAAAAAAATGCACATATAGGGAAAATAAAAACAAAATATATTATTTTCTTGATGATAATTCACATAATTCAGAAAAACAAAAAACAATATATATATATTTCTTTGCAAAAATGCACATATAAAGGAAAAGAAAAGACAAATTACGTATTTCTGCTTTTATTTTTAAATATGTCAGTTTCGGTCCTCCATAATAACTAGCCTTCTTACAAACTCCCTATAAAGATAGATAGTTAGAAAATGACAGGAAAACAAAGCTGGTGCAGAAACAGATGGTCTCCTTTAATAAACTGTAGGTGTGTGTCTGTGTTTGGTGTATTTTTGTTAAAACATGTTTGTTCTTCTGTAGCTAAAGTTACTAGCATTAGAGGATTCTGAGATTTGACTCAAGTTGGAGTATACTTAACAAAAGTATTACTCAAGTAAAAGCAAAAAGTACAGTGAACTACTCATGAAAGTAATTTTTTCCCAAAAAGTTACTCAAGTAAATGTAACTATAGTTACTACCCACCTCTGGTGATGTTTTCATGTTTTACGGACCATGAGCATCCTTGGAGCCAAGCATGGGGAAAGCCAGTTTGGCTCTTCATCCTTTCTGGACAGCCTGCTCTCTCGGTAACGAGGCTGACGTTATATTGCCCCCCCCCCCCCCCCCCCCCCCCCCCCCCCCCCCCCCCCCCCCCCCCCCCCCATCCTCTTCCTCCCACCCCTCCCTCCTCCGCCTGTCTCCGCACTGCTGGCCCGTTGCTGTTGTGTGTCACAGCCAGCAGCATCACAGCAGACATTTGGCGAGCAAATCACGGACTGCGGGCTGAAAAAAGAAAGAAAGGAACGACCGTGCGCTTTACGCTTTGCGTGGACACACCGAGGAGAGGACACGGGGACCTCACGCCGCCTCCGAAGCACCCTTTCCTCCCGGATGTGTTCACTGCAGTCAGATTTGATGGTGCTGAGCAGGCTCGTCTGATCGACGGCTTCCGGCCAGGCGGGCATCATCCGCGGGGCCCGCAGCGCGCGACCACACCACCGTCCGTGGCCTGCGACTGTTGATGGACTGCGCTTCCTTCCGTGATTCTCTGCAGTCTCTCTGAGTCATTTGTAGTAGAAGATGGCGGACAGGGCTGAGATGTTTTCTCTATCCACTTTTCACTCCCTCTCCCCGCCCGGCTGCAGGTAAGCGCTCACGCGAAGGGTGACGGGAGGAGAGGGATGGTGATGGCGGAGGATGCGCACGGTGGATGAGAGGAGGGAAATCAAGCAAAGGGCAACGTTATTTGTGCTGATGATTCCAGTAAAACGCGCACATTCCCGCCTGTAGGTAGTTATTGATGAATATGTGCTGAATAGGCCTGATGAGGATGCGCTCCAGCAAGACGCTGCTTTTTAAAGCTGCTCTGATGGCGAACGTCCTCTTCAAATATTTATTGACACTTATAAATTAGGACAGATATTAAAAACAAACTCCAAATGGCTGATCTGTGATATTTCCGACAATCAGCGTTTGCGCATTCTCAGTGAGAGGCCCACGCCCTGTTGAGTCCATCCCAAAGCAAGGGCATGATGCTGAACAATGATTCACGGAAGTCTCACTGATAATGTTTTAAATGCCTTTTATGTGTCACCAGCAGCAGGTCTGGTCCTCAGTCTGAACACCAGAGAGCAGAATGCTGCAGTCACAGATACAACTGTTGGTTCCAGCCAACAAAAACAGTCAGTGGTAATAATGTCACAACGTTATTATAGTGCAATATTATAACAACACTTTAAAATAGAGATTAAATGATAGAAAAACGTCAAATAAGGTGAATATCTGAAGTTTTGCATAGCATAATATAGGTGAAATGACCATTAAGGCAAAGTATTCCAATACAGTGTTTACCTCTGTAAATATCACTCTAGTTAATTCGCTTTTTGTCAGATCGGCAAACATTTTAACATGAGTCAAAGATAACCCGAGAAAATACAAAATTCAGTTTTCCAATGATGATTTTTAGGACAAACCAAACTGGCTCTATAAAAAGTGATTGGCCTCTTTGATCAGTCGTGAATTAATTGTGATTATTTGGAAACCTCACTTTCACTATAGCCACACCCAGACCTGTAAATGTAAGAAACCACTTCAATAAAGTTGTCTCACAACATGAAGTAGGCTAAAAGATCTCAAAAAGCAACACAGCATGACCCGTTCTATAAGAACCAAATAACTTAGAACATCTAAAGCACTACAGGCCTCACGTGTCAAGGTCAGAGTTCACGATTCAGGGGCTAAAGTTGCACTATGGGAGAAAACTTATGCTGATTAAAAAGAACACAAAGGCCTGTCTCATGTTTACATCACATCTAGGTGATCCTCAAGACATTTGGGAGACTGAAGATTCAAAAGTGGAACTTTCTGGACGGTTTGTATCCTGTTCCATCTGGAGGAACACTAACAGTCAGACATGGTGGCTCCTTTGCTGCTTCAGTATCTGAACAACTTGCTGTAATTGATAGAACCATGAATCCTGCTGTCTACTAGAAAAACCTGAAGGATAATCTCTGACCTTTGACCTTAAACATGCTGTTTATGTGAGAAAACCCTCTGATGTGGCTGAATTCAAACAATTCCAACCACAGAGACTCATCACAAACTTTTAGCAGTTGTTCCCTCCAAGACTGTTTAGGGATCAGTTACTTTTCCACATGTTGGTTTGGGTAGTTTTATTCCCTTAATTAATGACATCATCATCAGAAACAGCATTTTGGATTTACTCAGGTCTCCCATCTGATATTAAAATGTGTTCGCTTATCTGAAAGTACTTTTTAAAAAAAGCCAAAAAAAGATCTGTGAGGGGAAAACTTCATTTTACAAATATTTGTTCAAAATTTGAACACTACGATGACACAGCTCAAGTGATATTGTCATCTCAATATTCATCATCATTATCACGATCACACGTTTCCCTAACGCCACAGTCTTATTTTAAAGCATCAGGATAAAAACTCATGACTTTCTGCTTCCTCATGTCCGACACAGGCAATCACATTAGTGGCTAAAGCGCTCCTGATGGATTTTATATCCAGGCTGTGTACTCATGTGGGATTAGCTCAGCCTCATGGATGAATCAGATCAATGCGACTGATTTTTGTTGTTTTTTTAAGCATCAGTGACCTTCAGATCAAATTTCCAACATCTGAACATCAATATTTAAAATGTGCAGCGTTGGCAGAAAAGTCCAAGCAAGCTACTGTTAGCTGTATCAGATAAATAAAGAGCAGCAGTGTTTCTTTGACGCTGTGTGTCACAAACTTCAGATTTAAAAAAAAAAAAATCACCAACAACGGCATTTCAGACTAATGTCAAGGGAAAATGGCACCACTTCTATTGTTTGAATGGATTTAAACCATGATTATTTTTATTCTGCTCCTTTAAATTAGATTTTAGGTGCAAAGAAAAACAGTGGTTTTCATTTTTTCTCCTCTCAGCTGTAGATTATCAGTGCTGGAAGTGGTTTGTGGATTATATTTAAATATTTGTGCGCCGGTCGTGTGTATTCTTAACGTTTGTGTGTGTTTTCTCTGAGGTGTGATGGCGTGGCACAGTAATCTGCCTTATGTAACTCTGAGCACTATTCCCAACGAGCAACATAATCCGTTAGAGGGGCCATCTTTCTTCTCCGAGCTGCAGAAATTGGCGAGAAATTTTTTTTTATCTCAGAGTAAAACGCAACCTCTGCTGAAATGTAAACCTCAAGCGATACATTATTTAGTTCATGTGAACATTTCATTCATTTATTTTAAAGGCTGGAGATTTATTTATTAGATAAATAAAAGTTAAACGTATTTGACTTTTTCACCAGTGCTTCACTTTACAGAAAAATACACAAAGAAATCTCACGCTGCTTATTTATTTCTAGTCTCCTCTGGTGTGGTTTCATGAAAAAAATCCCAGAGCGATCATAATCTGACACCTCCTAGTTCAAAGAGCACACACTGGGCCTCTATGAAAGAGCGTCTGCTGTTTTGGGTTTGAAGAAAAACGTCCTGCTGTTCAACTATTTATTTTCAACACTTTTTAGTTTTAGAGCCTTTTTCATAACAAGCGTTCTGCCAAACCCAAGTTTTAATCTCATAACAGATGAGGAATGAGAAAACTACACAGTGTCATTCACTTCATGTCATGATCATTTTTCATAATGAGAATAACGTCTGACGAAAAAAACTCCAAACCAAAAAAACTTGTCAGAATTTAATTAGTCACAAATGTAATGAATATATAAGAATGTATTGCTCATTTTGCACCTAAATAATAATTCAATGGAAATACTATTTAGTTAATTAAATTATAAATATGTTTTTGGCTTCTGTGACCATTTTGTTTGCCGTGTTTCATCCATGATAAACATCATCTGAGTCAAATGAAGTCTTTTATATTATTCTCTAGTTATTTTTATGACACATTTTAGCTTCTAAAGTGGACGATGTTGGGATTCAACCCATTACCCGTCTCATACGATGCCCTAAATCGCAGCTCCAGCCTATAAAAGTGCATCAGCACTGAAAACGCATCATTTTCTGACCATTTTTCCTTCTCACTGCGAACATTATGTTTATTAGCCGATGCTCTACTTTTGCTTTGCAACTCTTTGAAGGCAGCTGGAGAAAGCAGAGCGAGGGGGTGGGGTGGGGTGGGGATATGGTTACCGTGGAGTAAGAGGCTTAAATCAAATACAGATTCATTTTAGCTTAAGCGCTCCATCTTTGCCCCCCCCCCCTTCTCATCTTTAGTGTTTTTGTGCACTTCCTCTTTCTCTCCTGCTGTCTTGTGCGACCGTCCCGTTCCATTGTTTCGGCTGTCAGTCTCTGCAGCAGCTGTTGCTTGCTATCCCCATTTAACAGGTCGTCTTCCACATGCAGTCCATAATATTTGTTTTGCGTCGTTATGACAAAACACACTGAATGGCTGCAGCTGTAACCCACATAAATCTACATCAAGTCTTCTCTGTGCGGGTAACTTATGCCTCATCGTCGCCACCTTTGGCTCCGTGTGGTGTGATTTTCACATTTGGATTTCACACAGACAACTGAGAGTTCTTCATTAGGATAAAGGCATGACTCATACGCGTGTGTGTGTGTGTGTCGTTTACTGGAGACTGATGCTCGTTTAAAAGCTTTGGAAAGTGATCTTGTTAATGACTCAGTGGCGACCACATCAAATGTCCATGGCTTTTGAAGATGATGTCACGGTGAAGCAGGTGCTTGTGAAGACAGATTAATCACAACAAAGACAGCCGCCTGTCTAAAACATGGATCTGCTGTCATATTGTTATCAGAAAGGTTTTCTTTTTTGTTTTTCCACTGAATGTAAATGCAACATTATACAGTTTAACAGGCATTTACTGTATAATTAGTCAGTGTCATCAAGATTATTGAAGGACAAAGTGCATGTTAATTATAGACTCAGTCAACACTGCAGCTTCCAAAACACTAACTTATTAGACTTTATAGTTTTAATTAGAGATTGTCAGAATTTTCTCTGGTCAGTGATGCTGACCTTTAAATATCATGGCAGCTTATAATATACAACAATGGCTTTTCTTCATTTTTTTAAATTTAACACAAATAAAACATAATTGATCAACCTAAAAATGTATTTAACAACTTTAAAATAAATATATACTATACTATATATAGTACTGGGACGCTGGTACTATGACAATAAAGTGATTCTGATTCTGATAAATGTAAAGGAGCACATGTTTTTCCTCTTTGTGATAAAAAAGAGACTTTGGTAATAATATATGAAAAACATGATTAACTGATAGTATCAGATTTAATAAGCATCAAATTTGAAAAAAAAAAAAATGCACAAAAGTGGTTTAAAAATCCTTTGTGTATTTAATTATTTCTTTGATGTTGAGCGGTTTTTCTAAGTGATTTTGTTTCTACGTTCAGAAAACAGACTGTGCTGTTTTCTCTGCCTTTAAAGCCTCAGTTGAAGTCCTATTTATTGGAACAAGCAGAACTGGAGTAAAAGTGAGTGAATTTTAAAGTGCAGCGCTGAGTAAAGCTGTCAGCCACACTGTGTCATGTATACTCTGAATGTCAACACTGCAGTGGTGGCTGCTTTCTATTTATTACAGTTCCTGAAATAGAAATATTTAGATATAAGTTCAGTTTATGGTGTGATTATTGTAGTGGAGGATTTTAGAGGGTTACTGTGTGTCTGCAGCTCTCACTGACACTTTTTTTTAACGTTCTGCTGTTTGAGGGAAAATAGGGCAACACTCTGGTGACAATACAAACAGAAAACAAAATGGAGTCTAGAAACAAACTGACAAACAGTGTATCTATTATTATGCATGCTGATTTAAAAACTGCATTTTGCAGAATGAATAGAACACTGAACAACTGCTGGCTAAAGGTTTTGAGAACATGATGCAAAGATTTGTTTTGAATGAGGTCACTGTTCAAAGACAAAGTTTAGGCCTGCACAATATATTGCAAATGTACTGGTATTTCAGTATCAATGTGCAAAAAATGAATATTGCAAAGAGCTGCTTGCATGCAATAAATCAGACTATTTCCAAGTGATTTGCATGTAGATCTACTGAACTCTTGCATAGTAGCTGAAATGCTAAAACCCACAAAATAAACTCTATTTTATTAGTATTTTATACTACAGTTTTGTCCTCATATCAAATGGTCATTGTTCAGTTCAGCAACAAAACACAATGAGTCCTTCTTCCTGCAAGACGTGATGCAACTAGAGGTTCTGGTCTTGAGGGCCGATACTAATTTCTAACTCTTATGCAGCTCTGATCTGTTGGTACTAATTTCACGCCCTGGCTTTTCTCAAATAGCTGTAATTAATTACCAAAGCTTTTTTTTTTATTATTCTGATGAACTTGTAAATTATGATTTTGGATGTAGAAACCTCCACATCAGTTGTTGCTAGTGTGAATTCACTCTTTGTGATGGTGAGTTTGCAGATTAAGGAATTTTGTGTTTTGTTTTTTTTTTTGCTTATTAACAATGGTGCGTTCACAGACTGAAGGGAAAAATCAGATGTTGAGTTTCAGATCAACTGAAACATGTTGAATATGATCAGATTCTGATCACAAACTGTATTTTTGTGTGTCTCAAATAAGTTGTAGTTGAGTTGTTCTCATATTTTGTCCAATAGTTGCTGTTAAGTGATGCCTAATGGAATATCAATAAGTGTTAAAATAGTTGTTTATGTCAGCCAGAGCTTTTCACACTTATTTACAGGTTGTTGAAAATATTCAGATTTTCCTTTTACCAAAAAGTGCATCCTTTCATTTATATTCTGTTTATTGTTAATAGACATGATAATTGATTGATAGTTGATGATTGAACTTGTAATAGCTACTTTTCCTGATGCTAAGTCCTGAACTGTGAATGTATTTTAGCCTCATGTCGTGGTCTTTCTTTATCTTTTGCTTTATCAGTCACATGATATCTGCATTCTGTTGGAGAAAATAGATGCAGGTTTGCTGTAAGTGGAGAAGATTTCTGTGCTTTGGTTGAATCTATCACTACACAGGAAAAAGAAACCTCATTGGGGTCTTTCTACCTGGATTTCATGTTTTCTCTGTCCTTTCTCACACGTGGGCTTCATTCAGATACACTCTAGTGGTTTTAAGTTAACTTTAGAGGTGATTGTGTGTGTGCTTGGTTGAATTTTGTCCTTGTAATGGACTGGCTGTCTTCCCTTGGTGTGTGATAGCTTCATCTCTGCAATCCAGAACAGGAAAAACAGAAAATAAGTGAATGTTCAAATTGTTAGGTCATTGCAGAAGTCTGATTTGTGCCCTTTTTATGACAACATGTCCTCATTTGCTCTATGAGACCTATGCCATTGTGTAGACAGGGACCCTACATGACAAAGTGATATAAGCTTGCATCCACATGTAGTGCATGAAGTGTCCTTTTCTTAGCAGGAAAGCTGCAATGCAGCATTTCCCTTCAACACTTTGCAAAGCCAGCTGCTGCAGACTGGGGAGCTTGCTGAATGTAAGGAAGCAAAGATGAAATAGAACCAGCAGAGCCAAACCTACTTTGTTATGGCTCATTACAGAGACTTATAGGCCCGCCCGCTGTGGAGCGCCAAGTGAAAGTTCAGAAACTTTGGTTTAAAAGGAAACCATCAATATTACAGCATTCTCAGCTGGACACATGGCTTATTTAGCATGATGCAATCATTTTATTATTTTATATATGTTTTGATGCATGATGCAATCATTTGAATGTGCTGCCTACACCTTGTCAGGTTATAATCCCTTATGAAAAGAGAACATAGCTGGTGTGTGCGTGGTTCTGTGAGTCCAATAAACATGAGTGAGTCCGCCACCATCAGGACCTGGTTTCCCCTAAAACAGGGACTAGGATCCAGGCACAAAGCCCAGTGAAATCCCCTCTTAGTGTTCATCAGTGAAAGAAAGATATCAGACTAATAAACAGTCTCTCTCATGTATTTCTAGGCCATCCCATGACATTAGCCTGGAGGAGTTTGATGATGAAGACCTCTCTGAAATCACAGACGACTGTGGGATTGGACTCAACTATGACTCTGATCCATATGAAAAGGTGAGTCTCTGGTTCCCATTTTTTAGGTATTTAGCCATTTTTGTCTGATAAAAACACTAAAGTGTGGCAACATTTGTTGTTGTTTTTGTTTGTTATTGTAAATTAGTTATAAACGCATAAAGTAAATTTAATTACTGAGCAATGAAACCACCAAAGAACAGAAATGAATATTTCTAATCACTTGATTAGTTTTGTCTGGCTTTATGGGTAAATATAGTTGTTGGGTTGATTGTACCTCAAACTCTATCAGGACCATGTGCTGCTAAGGCTGGGTTTGACCTTACGCTGCGTTTACCTCATGACATGACATAATATCCATTCACTAGTGTGCATCGATCCCACCCTCAAGTTAAATAACACAGTGGCAAACTTTATACTTTTCCACGTCATATGTAAAAAAGAAAACGTGACACTAGAATAATGAAGCTTGTTTTAAAGTAAATGACTCAATAAAGTTTAAAATCAAACCTGCAAAAACAGAACAATCAGCAACATAAAACTGCAAACCCGACACATTGCTGGCTTTTATTTTGGTGATCTGTCTTTCTGTTATTGTTTAGTTTATTCTAAAAAATGTGAGTTTGTCTGCTCAACAGTTTCCCCAAATACTTAAAGCAATCGTTAAGCTGCAACAGGTGAACTACACTGTAGCTGACTAAATGCCACGCTGATTGGTTTTTGCAGCTTGTTCTTGGAGCAGGCATGTGATTTTGTGTGGCCCTCACTTGGATTGCAAGAATGGTAGAATTTAGTCTTCCAGCAGACTGATGATGATGCACATTTGAACATTTTTAAGTTCAGATTTTTACTAATGTGAGACAGAACAACAAAACATACAGTTGCCCTATAAATCCTTTTTATGATGTTAAATCCATCTTTGATTATTCAAATTAAATATTTTCAATTTTATTTCCTGATAAATAAAACCTCCAACCCTCATTGACTTTTATTACAAAGCACACTTGTGAGCAGCTTGCAAGAAACTTGGAATAAATATGGACTCAAATAATTTCTCAGGACCAAGAAACTAGAAAACAATCGACCAATCAAATCCAAGCAGTCTGATGCTGAGGAAAACCTAAAATACTTTTCTACCAGAAAGCAAATATTGTGTCCTGTTCATTCAAATGTTGCACTCATTAACAAAATTCACAGTAAAAGCATTTTTTTGCATTTCTTTAATTAAAAAAATCTAAATTTTGTGGCCCCTGAGGACTTTTAACTTGACGATTTTGGCCCTTGCCTTGAAAAGTTTGGACACCTCTGTATATTTCTCAGTTTGTAAAGGAAGTGGATTAAATAGATGACAGGAACACATTGCATATTGATCAATCAGGGAGCTTAAAGCTTTCATTCATTATAAGAATCTGTTGTCTTCTGTGATGGACTGTGACCTGTCCAAGGCGTCCCCAACCTCTCGCCCTGTAACTAATGGAGATAGGCACAACCCTTATGGATGAAGCGGATCAGAAGATGATGGATGAATCTGATGGTTTTTACCAGTTTATGTTTGTGTCATTAAAGTAACAGTTAAGATCTTTAAAGTCTGGTGTCTGATGAAGACGTCATGAGTTAGAATTTTGGCCCATGTGTCGTCCACATATCTGAACCAGTGGCCTGGTAAAGCTCTGTTTCCCACTTCCTCCATGCTGGCAACAATAGGTGATATTAGAGATTAGAACCCATGATGCATCTGGGTTGAAAGGCAGAGGTCCAGGAGGAACTGCTTGGACTGCTTCAGCTGTAGGAATACACACGAAGAGGGAAGTGGTCAAAACAACGGTTTCATGTGGTGATTTTGAACTTTCCTAACAAAATCCAAATGTACAATACAATTTGCAATATTGTAGGTGACAAAGCTGATAATCCTTGTGTATTTTTGGGGAATCCATCCATCCATCCATCCCACACCACTCTGTTTTTTCTCTCCATCCTGTGGGGTGTAAGTGTTTTATCCGTGGCATTGAGCCACAGCTGCAGCAGAGGGTGGGTGACCCAGTGCAGTTTGCTGCTATGCAGAGACATCCTCCTTCCCTCCCGCCCTACGCAGAGTGTTGCTTAGAGACAGAGCTCACACTCCCTTTTTGTTCACTTCTCTCTCCCCCTTAAAGCTTTCCTTCCTCGTCGTTCTCCCTCCTCGCTGCTGAGGTGAGGATTAAACTCTGTGTTGGTTCAGTCTCAGGCATAAGCTCCTGGTGCAAATCTGTGCAAGGAAAACACATAATAGAAAGCTAGCAGAGGTCGCCGTAACAGAGCTGGTTTTGGATGACACATAAGGAGGAATTAACAGAAGCAGATGGCAGAGAGTTATTGTTTTGAACTAGAAGAAGTCCCATACATTGGTTGACTCTGCATCAGTGGCCTCCTTCTGCCGTGTCTCCCACCCACTCTTGTTTAAACTCAAGCACATCATCAGAAAATCTGACTGCTCACTTCACAAATATGAAAGAGCAGGGCAGAGACAATGTCAGCCCTGGTTAGTTTATATCACTGCCCGGAGGAAGAAATCCTGCTGACATGGGAGGGATAGGACACACATCCAGCTGCTGTCTGAGTGTGTGTGTGTGTGTGTGTGTGTGTACATTCAGATGACAAGAAAAGAAAGCCAAGACAGGACTTCATGGACAACGTGCTTCACATTGCATTTGGTTTTACTTGCATTAGTAAACTGTGACACTTTGTCAGCTCATCATCACCAGCAGAAGCTTTTCTCACTCTGCTGATGAAGACAGAGGCTTGGGGGCTCCGTTTCAGTCTGATCCAATCACAATGAGCGGCACGCTTTGATGTTGAGGAAGAGCAGCCGATCTAAACAGTGAGATTTTCCTCCAGCTTCAATCCGAAGCTCTGATAAATTCTAACTTGTTGTGGCGTTCAGGTCTTAATCTCGACCGGATTAGTACTTTGTCATTGCGACAGTAGTACATGAACTGAGACACGTGATGCTTTTAAGTAATAAAAAAGTTGACATGGGATTTTTTTGGTCTGAGCAAATGTGATGTTAAGATGCTGCCATGATTAATGTCTGATATGAGGGGGAAAGCTTGACAGCATAGCACGCTAGTTGTTTATTTTTTAAATCTTTACATTTATTGAACTCTAATGGGGTGTCACTTACACACACACACACACACACACACACACACACACTGCTGCTGTCTGCCTCCTCTCACCCCTAATTCTTCCACTTCCTGTTTTTCTAATAGCTAGCTCCGTCTCTCTGGAGCACTGATTGAGCAGCATGAGCGCATGAATAATTCAGTCTGTGACAGAGCAGTGGTGTCTGTGTCTTTTACAGCTAAAACAAACACATTTGCACATCTAAGCCCAATAGTGTTCAAAATCAGTACATATTTTGATTTGTAGTTATAAATTAATAAGTCTGCACAGTTTATTTCCAACTATGAACACATTTTTGACTCCTCACATCCCCTAAATGGATTTTTCACACTGCTGCCATCTAAGAAAAAAGTCCTGCAGCGTTAGAGCAGAACAACCAGGCTGCAGGCTAGTGTCTACCCCCATGCTGTCAGGATCCTTAACAGACTTCCTCTGTACTTTAATGCATGTTTTCTGGAGATTCACAGTTTCAACTCTGTCCTCTTGAATGAGGCTGAGATGACAATGAACTTGATGATGATGACTTTGACTCACGTCTATGGTCAATTTAGAATCAGCTGTTAATTGAATTTCTCTGTTTTTGAATGGGAGAACCAGGAAAGAAAACACACACACAGGCATCAAATTCCTGCACATTACTGAGTAATTCACACATCTGCCACAGTCTGATTTATGTTGGCAGACATCAAATACAATGAACAAACATGAAAGTTTGAAAATAAAGAGCATTTTTACTCTGTTATGAGAGTTCAGGCTTTAAATAAAAACTAAATACATGGTGTTATGATACGCATAGATGACAGCCACAGTATAACGGATGGGATCAGCCCTGCACACCAATCGTTTGAGCCTTTATGGTCGATGAGCTGCTGTTATTTAGTGTCCCTCAGGTGTTTGTCACTTTCACTACAGACCCCTCCTGTTCTCAGTTCACCCGTTAAATGTTAAAAGATCACTTTATTCTCGGTATCCACTTTTCTTCTCTTGAAATTTACGATCCCCTCGTTTGCCCTTTGGCTCGGAGCTCATGTGTCTCTAATGATTTCCTCTGTCAGCTCAGTAGGCAAGATGGCCCCGCAGTTTGACCTGTAGTCTCTCTACGCTGGTGAATCTTTTAAAGCGGGGCTGCCATCTCCAGCAGAGTCAATAAGTCCAGAATTAGCCATGCTGAGCGAGCACGCTGCCTCCTAATGAGACTCTAAATATTTTGCCCTACATTTTTCCATGTAAACAAATAAATGGTTTTAGTGTGCTAGTGTCCGTTCTGCTGTCTGATACCTGAGCAGATGAGGGTTAAATTCATTCACAGTGCAGGTCTGCTAATCAGCATGAGAGTCTCAGTCTCGGTGGTGGATGTCCTTGGAAACCAGAGACTGCAGGAATTGATTCTTGCCAACGCACGACTCTTATTTCCAGTTTCTGTTTTTTCATTAAGTCTTGGTAGCTGGAGGATGTCTCCTGATGGGGCAAATTATTCTCCCGTGGCAGATGATGCATGGATCTTTGGCTTTTACGCCATCGTGTGGTTATAGGTCACATGAGTGATTGATTATTATGGATTACTGTGTGGGAAAAAAGTAGAATGCAAATACTATTTCCCGTTGCCGTCTCCTTTGAAGAACATTCCATCGCTTCTCAACTGCTAAACCGTCAAAAGTAGATATGTTAATAAAGTAAAAGTGTGCATATTCATGTGTACTCCCTAGGCAGTAAACTGTGTTGGTTTTAGTAGCTTTAGCATAAATTGGCTGCACCAGGCATCAGCAGAATAGTGTGCGGTGGGCGGGTGAGAGTTTTGAGTTCTTCATTAAACGGCCCGCACTTAGAGGCACAGAAACTGCTGCGCTCGTCAAAGTGGATAAACAGGCAGATCGATCTCCACATTGTTAAATTCAGAGTGGGGAAATCAGATGATCGGGGTGAAAAGGAAAAGCCAAAGCCAGGAGTAGTACTCACGCATTTCACTTTTTAATAGAAACACGAGCAACACTTTTTATTTGAGGTTTGGTAGAGATGAAAAAACAAAGTTATTAGTTTTGGGAGGTGATGAAATTGGCACACATATGCTGCTTGAGGAGGTGGTTAGATACATGTCAAAATCATTTAGTATCCCACATTCTGGTAAACAGTTTGAAACCTGATGCTTGATCCACTTTGGGTTCATTACCCACAAAGCCTGCTGCTCCATTCTTCTCCTCTTTGTTGTTTTTGTCCCTCTGATGATCCTGACAGAAAGAAAAGCAGAAATAACCAGATATATAGTTTAGTTTATTCGTTTATTTCCAACATAATTGGAAAATATAAAAGTAAAAAAACCTTAAGACTGTGTTTCCTTGTTATTGAAGTGTAAAACTTGATAAATCTGCTGACACATTCATGGAAGCACTCCTGCAGATCTTTGAAGTTTCTCGTATTTGTGCGTTTCACAAATGGCCTCTGTGTAATTCAGGGACGTTAAGCTGCCGTCCATCTGGCTTCCTCTCATTGTATTTCTCTTTCAAAGACTTGTTCTCTTGCCTGTTCCCACCTTTGTTGTCAGAGCACGAAACACTTTGAGTGTGACTACTGTCTGCTGAGAGTGCGTGAAAATGTAAATTGCGGCTAAATTTATAGCATCTGCTGATGAGTTGGTTTCCCTCCCATTCCTCTCCTCTCAGGATTCCCTCATTCTGGAGAAGAATGACGTGCACCACCCCGTCTGCTCCTTCCAGGACGACTTCCAGGAGTTTGAGATGATTGATGATGAAGATGAGGATGAAGATGTGGATGAAGACGAGGAGGTGGATCCCAACGCGCCCCCGTCTCCTTCGGCATCCCCTCCTCCCTCTCCGACTCTTGGCACTCTGAAGAGCCGACCCACCACACTAAACCTCACTGCTGCCGTGTCGCAGGTAAGCAAATGGAGGTTCTGGTGCTAAACATGTCTTTGCTCTGGTTTCTGTAACGTTGTGCTTCTTTTTTTTAGGATTCTCTGAACAACAACAGCAGTTTATCTCCAAAGAAAGGAAGCTGGCAGGACTCTTTACGTAATCCAACGTCACAAGGTGGGAACCTCAAAATTCATCTAAAATATTCCCACTTGTGAACTGTTCCGTCTCTTTCTGATATTTTATTTAAAGTTGAGTGATTAGACTAATCAACACACCATTAGAAAACTTAAATATATATCTATTTATTGTACCCACAGGTCGTCTATCTCCAACCCACTCGTGTCTGGAGGATGGTACTCATGTGACAGGCCAGTGCCAAGTGTCTCCAGTTTCCCTGGCTCCAGTGTCTCAGAGCAAAGGTACTCCACCAAAACAGGCCGGGGAGGGCGGTAACCCCCAGTCTCCTCATAGGCCCCTCCTCTGCGACATGGAGGGAAACAGGCGGGAGAGACTTGAATACGGTAACAAGAACGACCGCCTCAGCAGTTTAAATTTCATCCCATTCACATCAGAGCGGTGTAGTGCTGTGTGATAAAATACTGAGCTCAGGGAGAAACTGGGTTGTTTAAAGCTAACATGCTAACTTCAGTACCAGTAAAAGTAAAAACACTTTCTAATAGGGATGCACAGATGCTGATCCCGGTATCAGGTATTGGTCCAATGCTAAGGTCATATATTCATACTCATAAAAGTATGCTGAAACTATAGAGCCAATACGATATAACGCTCAACTCTCAGTTGATCTGCAACACCAACAGCTAACCAAAGCTAACAGCAGCTACCTGGAGCTAACTCTGGAGGAGATGGGAGGCAGCTTCCTTGTGTAGTAGTAGTAGTAGTACTAGTAGTAGTTGTACTAGTTGTTGTTGTTGTTGTTCTGTGGCAGTAGTATAAACACACTGTCGGAATGCTCATTGTCCCAATGTTAAAGGTTCACTGAGGAGTCTTCAAACAAGCTAGGTTTAGCTAGCTATTTTACACAAACACGTCTCAGAGCTCTCACCCCTCCTGTCGGGTATAATCCTTATGCCTCGCCTCCTCCGGACATGCGACCGTGCATTGCCACAGAAACAGCAGAGAGCCAAACACGATCCGTTTTTTGCTAGCTGAAAAGGTGTTTTTCTTTTTGGGACTATTTTTTCCTTAAATTGAAGCAGTAACAGTCGTCCGTTTCTCTCCTTCTCTCACTTTCGGGATGTTCTGCTGCAAGATGCTCCAGCACGCATTAATGGAGGATCTAAGCAGTGAGGAAGTGAGGCGCTTCGGCGAGACAGACAGCCGAATTGTCCAATAGCTGCTTTCGGTCCGAAACGTATGATTTGCTGAGGTTTTTATAGAACTGTGGGACAACCACTTTATTGATTGATTTCTTTTTTTTTTTTAAATCGCCACAATATATTTATAAATATATAATGTTAGAACGTTGTTAAGAGGCATGAAAAAATGTTCACCACACTACATTGTTTACCAAATTCCTCAGTGATCCTTTAAGTTTGGTAAAAAAGCAGTAATTTGTTTATGTACTAAACCATGATTTAGATCAATAGCTTTTACTAGTATTCATATTTATACTTGATACTTGACAAGTACTTAAAAGTATGTACTCGTACTTGGCTTGAAAGAATCTGATATCGGTGCATCTCTTTCTAACACTTAGCGCTAACCTGACCCATGCATTTGGAACATTTGCGCCAAAGAGCTGTGATGTTGAGGGAGGGGTGAAGTGGTAGGACTGTTTGGCCGTTCAACTTGATTTTTTTCAGGGACACACTTCAGATAAAGGACTACAAATGGCCGACAAAGAAAATACCAAAAAGTCATTTACCATTACCTACATATGCCTTCGTTAATTACCTTTTACCTTCATCTTGCCTTGATCAGCTGTATGATATTATTCTTGTGTGTGTGTGTCCTGTCAGTTTCCTAAGTCCAGTCTTCTTTCTCCTCATCTTTTTTGCTCACAGGTTCATTTGGCCACCACAGGTCCCACCCAGACTCCAATGATTTTACTGAGCCAAAGGGAGACCCTTCAATCCAGACAGGCAGAGTACCGTCCATAGACGAGCACTCTCAGTGTTCAGACACGGAGGTGGACCATGACCTCAATAGTGACCACAATCACAAACACTCAAGCCGGCGTCTCACAGACACCTACACAATCACCAGCGAGTCAGGCATGGAGCAAGAGAATGATCTTGACCCAGATGGGACCAGTCGTTGTTTGTCATCCACGGCGCCTCTGGGGGCCAACGATGGTGCAGACACACCCTTGTCTGATGAAGAGCTGGAAAAGGACTTTGATGTGGAGTTTATGTGTAAGGAAACCTATGATGTGTTGTGTAAGGAAAACCAGTTATCATATGTGGAATTCCCCTCCATTGAACCCTTTGAGCCCATATCATTCTCCAGCTATCAGTCATCAAGCCGCTCAGAAGCTCCTGACCGATCCAACGGTTCAGAATCCCAACCAGCGTCCGCCACAGTTGCAGCAGCTAATGATTCCACCTCTCCATCCTCAGACCCAGGAATAGCAGATATGAATCAACAGGGTTATGTGACCTCAGACCAGGACAAGGACCTAAGCTCTCCGGGTTCTGATTCTGATGTTGAAGAGGAGCTGGAGGCAGCGTTTGCTTGCGGAGGTCCTGTGGTTTCCAACATGATTTCTTCCATCTCAGAGACAGAGTTGGACCTAACTAGTGATGAAAGCAGCAGTGGACGCTCATCTCACCTCACCAACTCTATTGAGGAGGCCAGCTCACCTACATCGGACCAGGAACTGGACCCAGATACAGAGTTGGAGCAGGACAGTGGAATTGTTGGACTGAAAGCATCGCTGCTTCTAGGTCAGCCTGACCCAATCAAAGAAGGCTCTCTTGTGCCCTCTCCCTCCCCTCTTCCCTCACCTACTATTGCTACACCCTCCCCTGTTGACTCACTCATCTTACCGCCTGAGTCCTATGATGATGGTCAAGCTCTTATGGGGTTACAGAACGTGGACGATGAGCTGTCTGGAGAGCACCAGGCTGATCCAGATGAGACTCTACCTCCAACCCAGTGCTGTGAGGACCGCCTGTCCAGACCAATGGTGCTGGAGATAGAACCAGACCATGGTCTAGAGAGCTTTAAGCGCTCCTTCTACTTGCCAGTGGGGCCTAGGCTAATGCCAAATGCAGATGAATATGATGAAACAAGCGAGGGAGACTCTGAATCAGAAAGTGAAGATGACCTGAGTGAAAACTCAGATTCTCCATGGCTTCTTAGCAACTTAGTCAACAGGATGATCTCAGAGGGCTCGTATCCCATCAGCTGCCCTGAGGAGTGTTTCAAGAGAAAAGTATCTGTGTCTGATACCATTTCACCATCTTCAGACATTGGAGAAGGAGACAGTTTTAATGATGAGGCCCAGGAGAAGAAAGAAGAGAAAGGGGGAACACAGGAAAAGGACAAGGAGGGCGAAGGGTACCGAAGTGAGAGGACAGAGCCAGGAAAGAGCAACAGGAATGATGAGTCTACAAAAGAAGGAACAGTGAAAAGTTCTGATCATTATTTGAGCAACGCCACAGGTGAAGGCTGTGCAACGAACGAGAGAGGAAGCATAGATTTAAACCCCGTGTATCCCGTAAAAGACTGTGACAAGAACTCAGCAGACAAACCTTCTAAAAATGCTGGAAGACAGGAGGACGAAGAACCCAATAATGACTTGATGATGCTGCAGGGCAGAAGGGATTTGGACTCACCCAGCCTTAGTGAGAGCGTGATCAGCGACAAGGATGAAGGTCGAGAAACGGATCCCAGGCAAACGAGTCGCTCGGCGGCCTCGCTTGAGCGCATCACCGAGGTCAAGCACAGTCTGACGCTTGATATACCGTCTGCTCAGACCAACCGCTGCTTCAGCCTCACGTACTCCACAGACAACGATGAAGAAGAGGAGGAGGATGGTGACTCCTATCCTTTCCTGGGCAGCTTGAGGAAGCAGTCCTATAACGGTAGTGATTTAGAGCTCGACAGCTCCCCACCCATCGACTCCAGCGTGCACAATCATCCACTACCTGACCATGACCTCCCACTGTGTGAGAAAGATCTGGCTCTGAGGCAGCCGAATGAAGATGACGGGCTGGCCTATGACTCCATGAAGTATACATTAGTGGTGGATGAGAATACAACACTGGAACTGGTCAGCCTTAGAAGGTATGTTTCACGATATGTCTAAAACCATCAAGTTTTCAGGATCTACTTTAACATATTTTGTTAAGTCTTCAGTAATGACTGAACTGTTTCCCCCTCAGGTGCACTTCAGTTCTGAGTGATGACAGTGAGCTTTCTACTCCGTGTGACGAGGACGCTTTGGGGACAGGTGAGGTGGGCTATGCTCATGACATTGGGGAGGTTCGACCAAACCTTCTCAGCTCGTCTGAAGACTCGTCTCCTGAGGCCGACCTGCCGTTTTCCAAGAAGTTCCTTAATGTGTTTGTCAACAGCACCTCCCGCTCTTCCAGTAAGCTGTTCACAACATTTCCCTCCTCCTCAGTAGTTCACGATAAACGTATTTTTCTTATTTCTGGCTAAGAAGGAAAAAAAAGAAGACGAAGTTCACTCTCCCTGACTATTTCAGCGTTCCTATTATAAATATTCCACATTAGTGTTCAACGCATCTCTTTCAGCATGAAACATTAACGTGATCTAAATTTGGCAGGCAGTCACACACGGCCAGTGAAAGTAGTCCCCCAGAAGAACATTAATCAGGGAAATATCATTCCCCTAATGAAGGCTGATTTGCATAACAAAAAACTAACTATGAGGAGTTTCTTTGTCCACAAATCCAACCATCTTTCCTAGACGATCTGTAAAGCGGTTCCCGTAAAAATCATCTCCAAATAAACAAGACACCAAATGTTAAAATAAAAGCAATTTGTTCCTGTCTGTCATGCAGGCACAGAATCCTTTGGGCTTTTCTCCTGCACCATCGATGGAGAGGAGAGGGACCAGACACACAGGGCAGTCTACAGGTGAGCCTTAAGCACTCTGTCGTTTTAACCATACGAAAGCAATAGTAGCAATGAGTGTAAGGACAAAAAGTAAATCATAGGGGTGTGTGTTGGCAAGAATCTGGCGATATGATATGCATCACGATACAGGGGCAACAATATGATATATCGCGATACAAGCAATCCGATATATTGCAATATTTATTCATTTACTTTATGAAGTTCATCATGTCTTCCTTTCTTTAACGAAATATTAGTGTTCTTTTTGTTCAGACATGTAAAGGTACAGGCAAGTTCTTATTTACCTTTTTATCTTGACATGTTTCGACCGTCGACTGCGGTTATTTATTTATTAATTTAATTTTTGGAAAACTGTCGCAGTTGAACAGAAAAGTTAGCCTCTTTAGTCAGTTGTCCTTTGAGCAGAATCGATTCACTCTATGCTAAAATGAGGTTTTAACTAGGGATGTTCGATATTATCGGTCTACCGATAATATCGGCCGATATTGGCATTAAAATGTAATATCGGTATCGGTTTTTGTAATGATGACACACATGACCTTAACAGACCATGCACATATTATACATCAAACTGTTCAGCTACTTCTCCTCTATCGCAAAATGTCAAAATATAACAAATCTGATGTATAGTTTTTGAGATATTTTTATTTATTTGGCACACCTTGCATTAAATCCTGTGTTTGTCTTTTTTTTTTAATGAGAGCTACCCCGTTTATATCGGTATCGGAAATTAAAAGTTAGACAATATCGGATATCGGTAAAAAAGCCAATATCGAGCATCCCTAGTTTTAACACTATGTCGTCATGGTATCTAGTCACATGTGCTCACAAATTTGTCGTGTTGCTTGAGTATTTGACTCTGCCATAGCAGATTTTACAGACTGCATAGCTCCTGTCACAGTCTTTACTACATTTCTTTGTTTTTAAACCAAAATGTGTCCACACATCAGCTTTGAAAGCTGCTGGGACTGGCTGTATCATCTCTGCATAATTTATAGGATAGCTGTGTGAAGTTAGCAACATTTGCAACTCACCAGTACAATCGCGAGATCTCAGTGTTCTGTGGAAGTGGAGGACAGCTGAGGACTGCAGCCAACAAGCAATCAGAGTTTAAATTCAACTAAAAAATAAACTACCACTGTTAAATTTAGCATTTAAATTGTTAATAAGAAAATCGATATTGTGACATGAAATATTGCGATATATCAGTGCATTGATTTTTTTTTTATACCCCTATATAACAATTGTTATTTTGGCTCATGGGAACAACCTGTACCTCACTGGACTGTGACTGTTGCTGGCTACTTGTGACCAGAGTTTGCAAAATGTCTCAAAACTTTGGCATCGCTTTGGAGTCACTGCCTCACTGTGATGTCCCTGGAGTTTTGAATATGTTTGTGTGATAGGTAGTCACAGAGTCATCACACACGTCTCAAATCCATTTAGTCACAACGTGTGGGGAAATATGAGACACTTGTGGGAGAGGTTGGTTACCAAATGAGGGTAAATTGCACACAAACTGAGACATACATGAGGCACTGTGGCTAAATCGCAAAAATAAAATGTGCACAACAGGAGGGATTTGTTTACAAATACATCATATATTCCACATGAGCCTAACATCTCGCAAAAGTGTTGAATGTACTGATTCAGTGTGACTTCAAGGGAAATTTAGCATATTTTGTTACTCCAGTCCAACTAGTAGTTCCCAGCAGTCACAGCTTAGCTTTATGGTTTAGGAAATGATTGTTTGATTTCTGTTTGTGTGTGTGTTGTAGCGGTCATGCAGCAGTAGTGCATCACTAATTACATTAGGAAGGAAGGAAGGAAGGAAGGCAGATGTTCTGGTTCCAGCCAGACTTGAGAGCTGCAGGGTGGCTAACAATAATCTGATCAGCCACCACCTGTGTCCATGTTTCTGCACAAACACTGAGCAAACAGAACATATACATGGGCTTTTAGTGTATAAAAAGATTATCTTGAAGTCTTTGTCCTTCTCAATCAGTAGTGTGAGGGTGTATTTATACCTGAACATGTAACGGTTTGATAAGCACGATTTCATTGTTGTTTTATTTCCTTGTTGATGCTCTCTGCAGGTTCATTCCCAGACATACAGATGAGCTGGAGCTGGATGTGGATGATCCTCTATATGTGGAGGAAGAGGAGGATGATTATTGGTACAGAGGCTACAACATGCGGACAGGAGAGAAAGGGATCTTTCCTGGCTTCTACGCCCAAGAGGTCATAGGTCAGTCGAAGGAGTTGCAGGGTGAGTAGAGAGAAACATCAGTCATTCATTTAAATGTGATGGAGAATTAACGCCTTAAAAATCACAATTCCTTTAAACCACTCAGGCCTGAAAAGGAATCCAGCGTGGATTGAGACCTTCGGGGTTCAGTTTTTGGGGTCTGTTGAGGTACCTTATCACCAAGGCAACGGCATTCTGTGTGCCGCCATGCAAAAGGTAAGAAAAGGGGAAAATGTTAAAGTCAAGTCATACTTGAAATGAGGTATTTAACAAAGAATGTGCACATTTTGTGTGTTAGATCGCGATATCGAGGAAACGGACGGTACATGTGCGACCTCCTTCTCTATGTGAGCTGGAGATCAGCTTGCAAGGAGTTAAACTAATCATGAGCCTGGAGGATGAATACGACACCCTCGATGAGGTAAAGATTAGTAAATAACCAATCAATAAACCCTTTTAGTGTAATCTTACCTCAATACTCCAGCAGGGATTTAATTCTGATAACTGCTTGTGTTTTTCCCCCTCCATCCCCAGTACGACAGGTGTAGTCACTTCTTCCAGATGAAGAACATCTCGTTCTGCGGATGTCATCCAAGAAACAACTGGTAAACGAGCAAACCAGTCATCTGCCCTCCTGTTATTTCTGCACGCTGCAACATCTGACCAGTGCATCACTGTCTTCTTCTCCTTGCAGCTACTTTGGCTTCATCACCAAGCATCCTATGCTGAACAGATTTGCTTGCCATGTGTTTGTATCCCAGGAATCCATGCGGCCTGTGGCTGAATGTGTCGGGTAATGGATCAAAACGACTCTTTTTACACTCCTGTTTGTTTTTTTACAATGTGATTTGTGTCTAAAAACAACAATTCAGTGTTTTACCAAAGATAACAGAATTAAACAAACAACAAAAATAATTTTTATTAGAAATGGCATTTTTCTCTCTTTTTTTAATGGTTTCTTAATCCCTCAGATTTTGTTGATGTCTCTGTATATTAAACTGTATATAAAGTAGATCCAAACTCTGGCTAAAACCGGCTTCCAAGTAAAACAGCAGCTTTTAAATTCCTATGTTTTGTTTTTATATTTTGCAGTCGCGCCTTCCAGGAGTACTACCAGGAACATCTGGAGTACGCCTGCCCAACCGAGGACATCTACCTGGAGTAAGAGGAGTTACCATGACAACCCTTTTCCTCAACAGCTTCTATACATTCATCAAGTTTGCCACTAGAGGACGCTGTTGGTTACTTTTTTCCTTTTCAGCACCATTGTAAAATACTTTTCCTTTCTTACTCAAACAGGGATTCTGATTTCTACAGTATGCTAGTGATTATGTTCATCCCTCTGTTTTTTTATGATCTTGACCAATTGATTGCCTGTTTCTTTGATCTTTTTCTATGATATAAAACTACGATGCTGAGCGGCAGTTTATTTAGAGGTTCCTCTTTTGAAATGCAAACATGATACCTACTAAGGCTGTTTCACTTTCCAATGCATGGCTAGTAGGGTTACTGCACACAGACTCACCAAGAAATACACATATCCAAGTAAGAAAAAAAAAAAAAAAAACAGCAAGCAGCTCAACAATCAGCAAGGGAGGCTGGGATTTCAGTTACCTGTAAATAAATACTTTCTTTTCTTGTTCACTACTGACAAACATCTAATTTGCTTATGATGTTGGAGTTAATTAGAGAGTGAGCGGCCCTTTATTCACGCCCCCCCCCCCCCCCGTGTTGCATACAAGGCATAGTGTGTGTTGTAAATACGTGTATAGAAAGTAGAAGTACATCGCCTCATTCAGTCTGGTGACAAAGCAGCTGAGACTGAACTTGTTCTTAGTTTTGATGATGGTAAAAATGTCTCACTCCAACCGGTGTTGCAGTTGAAATAAGTGAAAAGAAAAAGACCTGGAACGATCTTTTATCGTCATTAGCTCTGCGGATGTTTTTATTCACTTTGGATTAGATCCAGTAACTGTTAGCAAATTTAAAAGATGTGACATTTTTCTGTCCAGTCCTTAAAGTTGCACTGATTGTTGACTTTCACCACAAGTAGCGTTCACAGTAAAAACATGCAACAGAACGGTGGGATTTTTAGGTTAAAGACAAGCCATATTCTCACAACTCTGTTTAACTCTGGTTTTTAGTGATTGTGCTAGTCTCCATTTTCTTTTGACTTGGAATTTTCAATGAGGGGAAAGGGAAAGACTAGATCGAGCAAAAATTTTGGTATCGCAGTGAAATCAGCTCCTCCAAACAGTAAAACTGAGGTTTTAAAGTGGCGTAAAAGGTTAGAATTATTTTTAAGGATGGTGGATCAGAAGGATAATAGCTGGTTTTCTTGTGTATTTATTGCTTTTGGTGACCTATGCAGGGGTGGATGGGGGATAAATCAAAAAGGAGAAAGGCACCAAACGACCCCAGTTATTGTCATTTCGGACACGGTTTGGCTTTCCGTCTAAATCCACAAGAAGCGGGCCAGCTCTGCAGGATTTCGGTGGTAAACTGAACGTTAATGTGGCAGAAAGGAGGGTATTATCTACATATATATTGCTGTCAGTTAGGTCATGTATATACAATAGCAAATCTAAGTGCTGTGTCATTTATGTTGAGTATGTTGATGAAAATACTATGTACAATAATTCAAAATAAATGAAAATCACAACCAAACTAAACCCCCCCTGAAAAGATAGAAAACACAAATGTACGTGACCTGCAATAATGTTATTTTTTAAGCGAGTTGTTTCGACACGAGGTGATCTCTGACTTCTGCCACCCAGGTGGTATTCGCTGACTCCATAAGCTCCAGCTGCACATTTAGAGCACATTTGTGAGACGTAACGCCACTAGTGTGCGACACTCCCACCAAACTACTGACCGATGCTGTTACATAGTGGCCGAGTCAGCTGCCTCTGGAAAAATGTATGTCTTGCCCATTCAAATAACCACCTTCGAGCTCTAACGTTGTGATCCATCTCTTGATCTGTATTTGCTTCTGAATCCGTTTTTCTATCTTGTTACAGCCGAGTTAAAATCCCTCTTTTCACACAGCTACACAGAAACAACCTCCGAGGATGATTTAGTCCCATATAGCCGCTGAGAAACACAGTTATACCAACTTTATTACTTCAACATGATTCTTCACTGTATACCTAGAGCAAAACAGTATGTGACAAAGCAAACATATCCTATCTTGTATCTTGGAAAAACAAGGACTTGTAAAAAGGGAAAAGAAAAAGAAAAAAAAATGGAAAAAGTAAAAATCACTCTGCCTTGTCATGGGTTTGGTCTTATGAATAAAATATATGCTTGATGTCCGAAACGGTTTTATTGTCTTTATTGCCACACACTGTGATTCAGTGATTTTTGACATACTAACGTTGATGAGGAAATCAAAGTTCAAGTCAAATAAAAAAAGCATTCAAGTAGTAAAAGTCAGACAACATACAGTACGTAGTTAAAAGTTAAAAAGAAGTCACTGTTAGTGCTGAGAAACTTTCCTCACTGAGGAAAATGATTTCAATGTCCGTTTTCAGTAGATTATTTGTTCAGTAAATCAACCAGTGCAATATGTTTCCCTACCATGTCTTCACAGTTTCTGCCTAATCAGCAGTGGCAGCAGGTGGGTTTGGGGCTACAATCAGGAGTGCAGCAGGGCTCCAGATTCGGGTCAATTCCTTTTGATATTTGGCTCTCGCCAAAAACCATAGTGGCTTCAAACTGGGCCTTGACCGTCTTTATCTGCTCCAATACAGCCTGGACGTCAGGTCTGTCCTTCAGAGACAGAGGGTATCGCTCTGAGGGATCCGTCTCCAGGTCGAATATAAGAGGGGGGTCGTGGCCTACAAAGGTCGCGGTTCCTGGGCAGTCGTGGTCTTCGGTGGTGGCGCTGTGCATAGCACCTGATACAAAAACAATTTAAAAATTACTTTAGTTGTTTCTGCAATGCTCAGAGTGTAATTTTAAAGCATATTGGGTTTCAAACATGTTTTCGTGTGTGCTACCTTGTGTGTAGAAGTGGGCCTTATACCTCCCCAGTCTCACAGCAAACAGTCCATACTTCTCATTAGGATCTATTGGGTAGTACATCATTGCATTCCTTTTACTCTGTAACACAGATTTAGGATGAAAACACATGATGCGCTCAGATTTGTGTAGTTTTAAAGAACGGGAAGAAGACTGCTGGTACCTTTCCTTGCTTGATGAGGATATCCGTCATATCAAACCCATCCAGCATCACTGGAGGAAGTTTAGCTCCTGCCAGGCTCGCGATGGTGGGGAAGATGTCTAAAGTGCTAGCCATCTCATGAGTCACACCTTTTTAAAAACAATCATGTATTAACCATTTATTTGGGATTTTGATCCTTTTTTGATCCTGTCCTTACCTGGCTTGATGAAACCTTGCCAGTAGGCGATGGCCGGTTCTCTCATCCCCCCCTCATACGTTGTACCTTTGCCACATTTCAGCAGGCCTGCATTGCCTCCACGGGACATACGCATCAGTGACGGCCTGCAACCCGAGACAGAAACAACACTCTGTTAGAATTAGATCTGTGCATTACTGAAAATGCAAGCGGCGTTCATTGCAAGATAAACACTCACTGACACCAATGGTGCTTTGTAATTATTTGCCAGACATTTACTGCAGCTGCTTTTATTGTTCTGCATCTGCAGCTCTGCTTAAGAGGCTACAAAACAACCAAACTCTTTACTTTGTAGCCCTTCAAGGTTGCCTATGCAGAATGTTTTTATTCATTATCTGCCTGTGCTATGAGGAATCATCCAATCAACTCTAACACTTGGCATCAGCACACAGCGCATCTCACACACTTGTGAATAAATCATGCTGCATCTGTCTTTTTTTTAGCACTGTCAAGCACTAAAATCCACTCAGCCAAGTCAAGTGACTTGGAAGTCATGCACATCATCTTTTTATCTTATCCATCTAAAGAATGTTGATCAAGACGTGGGTCAGGTTTATAAATCTGGTTTTTCAAAATTTGAGGCAGACAAACTGCTTAGAACTTATGGTGAATTCTCTGTATTCACTTCAGTCCGTTTTTTTTTTTTTACTTTTACAGTTCTCAGGATCAGAACTGATGTTTTTTTTAATTCAGAGAACTTGGCACATTGTGGACTTTCAGTTTTTGCTGCTCATTTTAGCCACATTTTGTATTTCTTTAAAAGGCAAGGGTTAATGGTGCCTACTCCTAAATTCAAATGTCAGACACTTGTCAGACATTGACATGTGTCAGCGTATCTAAATGTTCCCAGTAAGATAAGGTTTTTGTGATTTCTATTTTAAAACTATCAGTGCTGCAGTCAACTAACCCATTGTCAGATGTGAAGAACACGACTGTGTTGTTGATCACTCCTGTGTTCACCAGGGTTGCCATCACGTTTCCTATTGTGTTGTCCAACTCCATGAGGGAATCTCCAAATTTACCTCTTAAAGAGCGACCTGCTGCTCCTGAGCCTGCATACTGTGGGTAGTGGGTGTGCTGCAGAGAGGCACAGAAAACATTTCAATCACAATCTTAATACTAATGGTTTAATATGCCGTTTACCCATTTTTGTTAACAAATTAAGTAAATGTACTGTAGAGTTCAAAAACAAGAATCTATTACCAGTAAAATACTTGATCTTAGATTTTTTTTTTTGTTCCTTACATGTGCTGGATAGTAGAGAAAAAATGGCTGTTTATTTTTGGCTGACATGGTTATAAAACTGGTTGCAAAGTCACTGTAAGTGTTTTCCAACTCAAGGAAGTTAACTGGCTGCTGCTTGATGTTCTCGTTGTGCAGGAGCGGGACGGTTACAACGCCGAGGTCACAAAATCCCAAACACTTGACATCTGGAGGAAAACAGGTCAGGTTCTGGCAGGGCCCCTGTGAAGGAAAACAGACAAGCAGAAAGTTTAGAGGAAAGTTCAGACACATCTTTGTTTGCCTCCTTACAGATTTCTTCTGCTTTTGTGGCCAATTAAACTGAACTTAGATTTCAAATTAATTAGTTAATGACTAAAATAGATTTTTTTTTCATTATTGTTGACATACAAGTGGCCTCCACCCAAAAAATCTTTAAGTGGATAAAGTTTTTTAAAGTACTATATTATGACACAGACCTGGTCATGTGAGTATGGAATCCCCAGGTACTCATCAAAACCCTGTTTGGTTGGAAGAAACATCCCTTTGGACCCTACTCCGAGGTGCCATTTCCCCACAATGGCGGTGGTATAACCCAGAGGTTTCAACACCTCAGCGATGGTGGTCTCATTCAAAGGAAGACCCCCGATGGACCCTGGGTAGAACACACCTGGGTAGACACCTGAGCGGGTCTGATAGCGACCTGTCAGCAGTGACGCCCTGTGAACAATAACAACAACAACATGGCAGGTGAAAGAGTGGAGAGGAAGTGAACCTGAGGAACAGAGAAGTACATCAATTTCTCATAATGTCTTTGTATCACGCCAGTGTATAATGACCATAAAGCATATCATAGTATATTTATCTGTAGACGCCACCGGTAAATATGTATGTAAATAAGACAGTTGTTTACCTGGACGGGCTGCAGACTGGACTAGTGCTATAAAAGTTTGTAAAGCGGAGTCCTTTGGCTGCCAGGAGGTCCAGGTTAGGGGTGAGTGAACTGGGATGTCCATAACAGCCCAAATCCCCGAAACCCAAATCATCTGCGAAGAAAATGACAAAATTCGGCTTAGAAGCCGAGCAAGTGCTAAATAAGCCCAAAATAAAACAGGTGAGTCGCCTAGCGTCCATCCCGCGGCTCGTCTTGAGTTTGGGTAACGAGCTCGTGAGTTTTAGTAAAACAGAGCATTAGCATTGCTGCATTTGAGTTGCCTCGGAAATAAGAAACTATAAATAAAATGTACACAATTGTAAACCTCCGCGAGAGTTAATAAATCAATTTATTTCCATATATTTGCTATTAAATATGTGTTAAATGTGATTTAACTTCTTCAGTCGAAGACAATTAATTAAAAAGCACTTAAAGTACTTTATACAACGTTTTTATAGCGAACAGACCAGAAACATGAAACAGTGATATTTGAATGTTAGCTGGTTTTTGGAAAATTACGCAAATTTTTTCATTTAGGGATGGAAAAACCTAATCTGTTTTTCAGACAGAGAGAAAATGTTTCACTTTCATGTTCTTCTGTAACTGTTTCAGAAAACCCAGGTTTAGTGAACGCAGCATAAAGTCACGCGCTTTGCTTACGGAAACTGTCGAACCAGAATCACGTCACCATGAGGAAATGTAGTTTTATATGCTACGCGGGACGACAAAATGCATTTTAAAAAAAGAACTTTTTAAAGAACAAAAACGAACAAAGACAATCTCAAATGTCAACACAGTCTGACATGTCAACACATATTCTTTCTCACCTCCTTTAAAATTACAATTTAAAAAAGAAACAAATTCTAAAGGTGACAAATTGGCATCCACTATATAAGAAAAAGAGAAAATAGAATAAAAAATGAATACAAGGGGAACAAAAATCGAAAAGTACCATAAAAATAACAAAAATACACAGTCAAACAAGGAGCAGCCAGCCCAGAAGAAAACACAAAACCAAATAAAGAATTCCCAAAAGATTGAGTTGTTCTATAAATGTAGCCCAGTTGCATATGGATTATCCAGGATTTTTAAACAATTTTTTTAAACAAAATTAACTCGTTTTTCAGAGCAAGCCATGAGGTGAGAGATTTTGCATATCGACACTTATGAATATAATACTTTGTAAATATAATAAGGTTATTTACTAAAAATTATATCTGTTTTTCTTTCAGGGTGAATATTCTGAGGGGACCAAAATTCAATGTTACTGAAGTTAGATGATATAGATTGGTGAAGAGATTTCCATAATTGTACAACTTTTTCACATTCATAAAACAGGTGCTCTGCTGTCTCCAAATGTTTTACAAATAAAACAATTTTCTACCATAAATTTGAATCTTTTCCTTATAAACTCGTTTGAAGGGTAAATATTGTTTATAGTTTTAAAATGAACCTCTTTACTTTTTGGGGATTGGAAATTTTAAATAACTTGTTTGAATCTTAGACACTTCTGATTTGTTATAACCTGTAAGAATTTGCGAGCTTTTTGTTAAACTTGGGTACAAAGTTTTAACTAAATACTGTCTTAAGAATTTATTATTACCGTTTTGTCCCTATGATCTATTACTTAATGTTAAATTTTTCTTTTATTTTCCTCCTGCTACTTATCTTAATTATGTTATTACACAGTCAGTCGGATCAGGGACACATTTCACTACAAGTTGTACTCTTGCATCTGGTATGTGACAAATAAAACTCTTTTTTATTTTTATTTTTTTATTTAAAAAGGTTTATTTCATTCAAAAAATAAAAAAATAAATCTTGAATCTTGAACCAGTTATTTAAAATTCTTGTACCTCCTGAATATTATTTTTTCCCCACAATCTTCAACACATTTAGTTATCCAAATCCCTAAATACTTGACCTCAGTTTTAACAGGCATATTATACAGTAATGAATCAGAACAGCCATGAAAACTCATAAGTTCACATTTATGTAATTTAGGGTAAGATAGACATAATTGTAGCAAATTAAATTTTCCTACAGTGCCACTCTAAAACTTTTCAGTCGTGTCATGATTTCCTGTCTGTTTGGTCTTAGTTGAGTTTTTTCTTTGCTCATAGTTTAGTCTGTTATCTGTGTCTTTGGTCTGTATTTAGTTATTTCCATGTGTCTGGTTAGTTCTTTGTTCATAGTTTAGTCTTCTGTGTTTATTTGGTTTAGTTAGGTCCCATGTTTTGTGTTTCTTGTGTTTTACTCATCATGCCTGTTTTCTGTCTAGTTATGTTAACTTGTGGTTCAGGTTTTAGTTTATTGTTCATGCCCATATCAGTTTAGTTGCCCCTGTGCTTCATGTTCATGTCCTGCCCTGTTTAATTGCCCACAGCTGTTCCTCGTCATCTTGATTTGCCTCCTGTGTATGTCTTGTTGTTACCCATTATTGGATTGTCTGCTTTGCTTTACCATGTTTATCTGCTCTGTTATGCCATGCCTAGTTTAGTTTATTAATAAATACCTAAGTTCATCCAACGCCTTCTGCTCCTCCATTCCCACCTGCACCTTGGGTCCACCTGCCTTACTCACCGTAACGGTGATGCCCCCTCTTGATGCCATCCCTGTATGACATGTACTTTAATATGAGCAGCCCTTTTTTTTGGCTAAACCTGATGCAATATTGTTTACAATCTGTAAAATCAGAGAATGTGATCATTTAAACTATTTGAATAAGACAAAACAAAAGAAGATATTGTCAAATGAATGCACTTTTGATTTTAAGAAAAATGATTGGTAATTGACCAACTTTTTAAAATATGCATTTATTGTCGGTTTGTACTGTGGAGTTTTGCTGAAAGTTTTAATAAAGTCAGGATTACGGACCAAACTTGTGTTCTATTACATTAATTTACAAATTTAAATAGAGTAAGCTGCATTAATTAGATCCAAAGCACGTTGTAAATGGTACCATTAAATTCAAATTTAAATTGTCAATTAAACCCAAAGTGATACTGTTAATAAAATGAACAAAGTGTGAGTACATTCTAATTAATAATGTTAAATAGTGACAACTGCACAAAGGCTGTTGCCTTTAAATAACAATTTCACTTCTGATATACGTGACCATTGAAATTGCAGATAACACAACCTTATTGTTTTACATTTAATTGACCAAGTTTTGTGGAAAAGATTGCATAACTTTATCAATTAAATCCAAAGTTTTATTTCTTAGAGTGTAGCTCCGCGGCTAATATCCGCCTCAGATAACCACTCATTAAATAACCATTTAATTTTTTAAAATTTGATTGATTTTAAAAGGAAAAACTATTTGTCACTGGGCCTAGCTGTTAGCTTATCAATGCTGAGGCTGTTCAAATATAGGGAAAGGTAAGATATTATTTATTCACACTTAAAAAAATCTGAACCATTCACATTATTTATTGTAGCTAAAATTACAAAAACATGTGACTCTAAAAGGCTTTTAGATCAGTTATGCAAAATGATGAATAATTTAGGTAAACCACAGCACATCTGACCTCATTACCATACCAAATTAGCCAATGATTTCAAAGCTCCGACTCTGAATTTAAACAACATAGCAGCAGTTTGGGAACTGTGTTTGTTTGAAACGTCTTTATTATCAACTTTGGATGATTTAGATTTAGGCTTTTCTTTAAGACGACAGATAGAGGAACTTAAGTCTTTTATTTTGAAAGTGTAGTAATTTACCTCTCGATAAACCGGCTTCTGATGTATTTTATTTAATGGCATAAAAAGTCAGTTATATTCACAGGAATACACAATGTTTACAAATTTACCATAACCATTTGAAATTATTTGAATATTTTTTTGTTTTGCCAGTAATTAAAAAAACGTGTTAAGTATAAGATTCTGGTTGAAATTCTTAATTTTATGTCTAAAACGTGAGTAAAATTATTTTTAAAAATTAGCCTACACACAGTGCTTCAGGGGAAAAATAACTGGCTAGTCATACCATATAAAAAAAGATGAGAAATAAATATATATTACAATGTTAATATTTTTTTAAAAATCAAATTTGTTTATAATTTGTAAGTCACAATATTTGATTTTATGCACCTTATACATTCCAACTGTTCCTGAAGGAAAATTTCACGAGTTAGTAAGTTCTGTAAATAATTGCTCCATCTAGCAGATGCTTGGAATGTTTGAATTGTTTTATCTTCCTGCTCTTCTGATGTTTTGTTGGCCTCTTGATTGAAGTTGTTAGTTTTATGGCCTGTGGCAGCATTTCTGTCCTCTGCAGCAACCTTGGCTTTTGCCACTGATTCGAGCTGACACATGGTCAATTGTGCAAACAAGATCGAGGCGGAAAAAAAAAAGCATCAGCACGGTGCTGCAGAAGCAACTGATATGAGTGGAAATGAAGGTCTCAGATGATTTGTGGGCCTAGAAAGAATACCGGGTTTATTTGTTTCTGTATTTTCAGAGGCATGGAGGTAGAAAGGCACACTTTTCTGCATCTAAATGAGCTGGCATGAGAACAGGAGGGAGAGATGACTTGAATACAAACTGCACCTTTAAGTCTCAAACTGTTTGACCTCAATCTGTTTACCCTGTCATGCATTTGGGAGGTGTTTTCCTTATTGGGGACAAAAAGTAATCCCCGTACCACAACATCATTTCTAATGCTTTGATGTTAAGTTGAGGTTTCAACTTGGCAAGCAGCAGAACAGTCTGATTAATATCTCAGCAAATTAATATCGGTGAAATGTTCTTTCAAGTGACAACTGCGTGTGTGTTTTTACTCGTAGCTTTCATTTGGCTCTCATGATGTCCACTGCGCCTCTGGGAAACAGAGACGTTTGATTTATCATTCACTCTCACATCTCTCTACAGTCATGATCTAAATTTAGAAACTACTATATGTGTGTGTGAGAGGGAATGTGTACATATGTTTCTTTCTGGGGGTGTTTTTCTTTTTTTTTCTTCTGCTGTCTGCACCCCATCACGTATAGGTAATTTAATTCAGCGTTAGCTCTGCATATGCATTAATCTGTTTGTGTTTGTTTATTTTGCGGCCCTTGAAGTGATTTAAATTTAACTCAAAAATAGTAGAATAGCTCTTAGTGGCAGAGACTTATGACCCCCAACCATCACTGACAAAATGATACAAACACTTCTAATAAACTAAACAAGGACATAATGACAAACATCTACAACTGCATGTTGATTCAACAGTTTGTAACAATTAGGGCAAATATATGGTATTAGCAAGGATTTTAATTTCACTTTCAGTTCTGAAGAATGTCTCAGGACGCCTAATTGTAGTTTCAAGACCCACAGTGGCATCCCGACCCCAATTTTTGGAACCACTGCCCTAGAGTGCTGTCGTGTCGACTTAGCCATTTCAAAAAGTTGGTGATTAACCGTTTAAATCCTGATATCTGAAATAATTTTTAGAAAATGTGTTAAAAATGAACAATTTATTAGTCAATGTGATTATAACAATTACATCATTTTTAGATTTTTAAATATTTAATTAACAATGCAGTAATTAAAAAAAAAAGAAATAAAAATGATACTTGAAACCTGGAGTTTTTAGATTCTCCACCAGAGGGCAGAAGACATTCCAAGAACCACAGCAGACTTTTAAGGAAAGCACTAATCTTGTTAAAGAATTATTGGTCCTATAAACTTAAACATAGGCACATCGAATATGATACCTTTGGTTTTATTTTGTGGGTTAAAATTAAATAAGCATTTTAATTCTGAACCAACAAAGAAAAACTCCCCAAGTATTTTTGAGGAACCACCTCTCTGCAGGAGCTCCCCTCCTCTGTTTCTCTCAAAGACATCATCTGAAACATAATTTCAGGAAATTACATGACTGAAGCCCCAGAGAGGAGGGCACAGACTCTCCAGTTGTTTTTTTATAAACCACTTTTCAGGACGTCATGCTCAGACCAGCTGAACGATGAGTCAGTCAGTTCAGCAGCCTGTGCTGGAAAATACAGAGGCAGCCATCAGCTGGAGCAGATAATGGATAATGATTGTTGAGGCTTTGCAGCCACTAATGACAGTGAGCTTGTGTTTGAATTTAGGGGTGTCATAGGGAGAGTCACTGTGGAAAACAAAACATTGTATGGACCACAAAGCCCTCTCTCTGCAGTGTGATTTAGTAAAGGATGACTGCTCTGACCTTTTATTACCAGTAAATAAAAACTGTTGACAACTGCAAAATAGAACAAGTAGTTTGAAGCAGCTGGGGTGACAAAAACGTCCTCTCCCCTGCCCGAGTGTGTGTGTGAGTGTTTCTGTGTCACACTATATCAGCTAAGCATGTTTTCTGTGAGTTTCCTCAGGAGGTGGTTGTTGTGTAGTGTGCAGCTACAATTGAGATTTAGGCATCTTGGTTTGTCCAGCCAGAAAAACTCATCTGGATCAGTGTTCCATGACAGTGTTTCTCTCTCTCTGTGTGTGTGTGTATGAGTGTTTACATGCACTTAATGTGTGAGCTGCAGGCAGACAGATCTGTGATCAGCTCTGCGGTGGCGATAGATAAAATAAAATGAACCCACCATCTGTTATCACCCCTCTCCACATACTTCTGGCTTATTTGACTTTACATGAAGGTGCTACCTGGGATCTCAGCCAACAAGCAACAAGTTTATATTCTGTTTCTTTCTGCTTGTTATTTCACACAGTATCAACTGTCTGAATCTGTGAGTTAAACTGTGAATGGTGCTGCAGACATGTTGGATTAAACCAGATGCAGCTAAACCTTTTCAGCACCAGTGGGCGCCATCGGATCACAGATTTCCTTGTTTTTCTTCAACCTGCTGATCTTAACAGAGTCCTTGAGGGAGAAAAAGGAGATTTTGTTTTTAGATAAAGGATGGATGGATAGATAAATCGTCATACTAACAGCCAAACATGGTGGCTGCAATGTGATGTCTGGGGATGCTTTGTTTGCTGTAATTGATGAAAACATGAATTACTAGAAAATCCTAAAGAAGAATGTCTGACCTTTGACCTTAAATAGACTTAATTAGAACAATTCTGCATAGTGAAGTTGGTCAAAATGTATCTAGTAATGTGTGAGACGCTTGATTGCAGTTTTTGTTTAATCCAGCTACTTACCGTAGATTAGGGACCAATTACTTTTATATTTTATAAATAATCAGAACTTACTTCTACTCTGTGCTGACAGTAACCATCTGTAAATGAGCATACCTTCCATTATCTCATCATCATGCAAACACATTTTGTGCTGCAAACATAAAAACACATTTTTGAATTACTTCCTGAGAGAAGGATTATGACGAATAAGGCAAATAACACTGAAACACTTTTGTATTCCATGGTTTTATTATATATTTGACACAAGTTGAGCTTTACTGTGATAAATAACATTTATTAGACATATCATCAACATAAAATTAAAACATCGTAAAAGGTTTATGCAGATTTAATAGCAAGATTGCGCACGATACATGATGCTGAGCTCATTTTGCAACAATCCACCATATGAATAGAGATCAACCAGCACTAAAAAGTCATTGTTATTCTGGCTCGTGAGCTGAGGGAGCAGTGATAGAAAGCATCCTGGCAAATAAACAGAGGTTCGTTGGCACAATAGAGGCGGGATCAGAGCGCAGAATTATGCAATGAAATCTAACAGGCCTCCGTGGAGCAACACGAGCTCCAGAACTCATAAATGTTTGAGGACCTGCCGGGGTAATATGCACATTTGTCGACGTTCTCGGCTCAAACTGGAGCTCTCATTGTGCTAACTGTACAGCAAATGTTCTCCTCACGTGGAAAAGCAACAAAACGGAAGATTAGTCATTCTGCCTTCCATCAGCTCACATGTTAACAGTCAGGTATAAACGGCAGCTGCAACACCTCCACCTCCTGAGTCCCATGATCCACTGTGTGCGGTAATCCTGACCGACCCTTGGAGCCCTTTTCCTCCACAACTGCCTGATAATGTTATAAAGAAAGGCAGTTTGATCGGCCCTCATGCCCACTGTCGTCCTTCAACTTAGCCTCCGGCTGTCATCTGCCACAGCGGAGAAAAGCTGCTTCCAGAAGTGATTTATTCTTTCTCAAACCCAATCCTGCATCACCTCTGCTTTTGTCATGCAGACAGAGGGACTTTAAGAGATACACAGAGATGACTCGAGAGGGACAGGCTTCACACACAGAGATAAGATTTGCTCAAATTGGAGTTCCTGCTGCATTTGTTGGGAGATAAGACAGCCGATGTATCCTGAGTCTAACAAAAGGTTATTGTTAATGTTACATAAATGCCAGAATGTGTTAGAATGTTAATCCTCTATATGCTGTTTGACTCACCTTGAGATGGGCCCAGTTTGTCCTCAGGGACAGAAAAACTTTGGTTTTGAATGTAAACAGCTCTGAGTTATTAGTTTATAACCAAACACACAATGACGTCTATAGATAAGACATGTGTTTCTTTCATTTTCTAATTTAAATTCAGGGTTTTATTATGTTTTTAGAGCATATAGATACCGTGGGAAACATTTTAGAGACGTTCTGAACAGTTTTTTGTGTTTTCCAAGGTCACGGACCTCAACAAGATCACTCCTAATGACTTTCCCGTACGGGAAGCAAAACACCTGAGTTGACTTAATGATTGAGGGTTTATCTTGATCCGCTGTCGGCAGAAGTGGCTTCCTCTGCAGCTCATCCTGAGTGCAGAGAGGATCTGATAAAAGGAGGAGGAGATAATATGCAAATAAAAAGCCGTGACTTTAAACATCAGTCATTAGCATCTGAGCAGAGCAGACGTGCACTGAACACGTTTAGTGTAACAGAAAATGTTTGAAAACATGCAGAATTAAAACTTTAAACTAAAACCTTAAAATATGATTGAATCACTTATTGAGCAGCAACTATATATTAGCTGTGCTGATGACTATTTCCATTATGCATGTAAATACTGGTGCACACAATTAAAAGGTAAAGATAAATGAGGTTTTAAGTATCTGTTAACTCTTAGATTCACACACTGAATATAAAAATGTATATTAAAAAAATTCTAAAATACTTTATGGCAAAATTAATTAAGTGTTGTGAGATGCCTTTAATTAAGCTCTCAAAGAGAAATAGAACATACTCAATGAGGAGCACATATAAGTGTCTAATTACAGTTTGGATTCAGAACTTGCACGGCGGTCCGTCGGAAGTGGAGCTCTGAGGAGTGGATCCCCTCAGAGCTGACTCATATTTTGTCAAATGGGTATTCAAGCTATCGCGCTGCATATCTGCTCCTATACAACGTTTCTGGGGTTACCCTCCAAGCAAATCTGGACTGTTGAATCAATTACCACTTCAATGCCCACTAACCCAGATCCCATTTCTCTGTGTCACGCTCGATAAAACCCATTCCCCGTCTTTCTGTCTGTCTCTGTCTGTGTCTCAGTGCTGGAGCTGCTTTTAATTTGTCTCATGGATCCTTAAAGCTTTGCCTATTTCACATTTCGTGAATTGACTCAGAGCTCCAAATGGAGTAAGATAACTCCTGGAGACGTGACTGTCAATTTTGACTTTACCTGCACATTCAAAGGCTGAATTCCCTTTTTTTTATGGCTGATACGTCTTTTTCATGTCACCAGTTAAAACAAAAGAAACTAAAATGTTCACCTAAACCTCAGTGTTTTATCGAATCACACTAATAATTCTGATGTGTTGCTTTAAAATTTCATTTAAGAGCTCTGTTTGATGCTTTTTGGGACTTTTCTACCTGAAAAAAACCCTGTTTTTGTTTATGCATCCTGCTTTTTTGGTTTAGTGTGAAACAAATACCTTACCCTACTCTCAGTGGACATTACCGAGCCCCCAACTTTGATCAATAATAAAAAAAAGTTACCTTTTTTAAAGAATAAAAAGTATGTTTGTTTTATTAAATAGCTAAATTACATTTTGTTAAATTGTTTCAATTAATAGTTTATTCAAGAGGTGACAGTGGCGTATGAGCAGCGAACAATAAAACAAAACACATTTTTAAGTTTCAAGTCTTCCATTGTGTCTGAGAGCATCTCGAGCTGATAACGATCAACTTTTGCTGAGGCAGCAAAAAAGTCTTTGCTGAGGTCTATTGTCTTGCCTCATTGTAAATCTTTCATTTGAGAAGTGCCCACAAATTCTCTATGGGTCTTAAATGAGACAAAGAAAGGACCGGGTCATTATTCAGTCAACTCTGAGGCCAAGATCCTCCCCAAAATCTGGTCTAATTGGAAGCATAAAGATCACGGCCTAATGGGACGCTGCAGGTTTCTCCTTCGGTTGTTCTTTAATCCAAAAAGTTCCAACAAGTTCACTGGAACCTGTTTCCTTCCTCCACCCTGCTGAGGGGTGACTTAAAATAGTGATCCAGCCTCACACTTCTAAAAAATTTGAACCTTGCACATCATTTATTGTAGCTAAAATTACAAAAATATGTGACTCTAAAAGGCTTTTAGATCAGTTATGCAAAAATGATGAATAATTTAGGTAAACCACACCGCACTCACTTCTAGGACATAAAGGACACGTCTTTAAACTCACATTAAAGCTCCTGAATTAATGTTCACAAACAGTTTGGGAGTTTGTGTTTTCTTTTTATCAGGCTTCATCACCCAGTGAATCAAATCCTCATGAGGAATTCAAATTAATACATGTTGCAAAAAGATTTATTACATCAAAATGTTAATTAAAAACTGCAGGAAATGTGTGTTTTTCCACAGCAGACCTTTTTACTTGAAGACGAAGAAAAAGCACAGGTGTGTTTACAAGGGCTGCATTCCATTTCTGCAGCTGTTACAAGCAGAACTTCCAGATGCTGCTATTAATGCGCATTTTAATTTGACTCTGTCAAGTCAAAATGTGTCTCCTGAAGTAATCATTTTTATCATCTCTCCCTTGTTTCCTTATTTTCCTGAAGAAAAAAAATTGGCTCACAATTATTCACAAAGCAATATGAAATCTCGGATAGAAGAGGAGCAATGTGGTTTTCGTCCTGGTCGTGGAACTGTGGACCAGCTCTTTACCCTCGCTAGGGTGATGGAGGGGTCATGGGAGTTTGCCCAACCAATCCACATGTGTTTTGTGGATTTGGAGAAGGCTTATGACCGTGTCCCCAGGGGCACTCTGTTGGGGACGCTCCTGGAGTACGGGGTGGATGGTCTTTTGTTAAGGGCCATTCAGTCCCTGTACCAGAGGAGTGTGAGTCTGGTCCGCATAGCCGGCAGTAAGTCGGACCTGTTCCCAGTGAGGGTTGGACTCCGCCAGGGCTGCCCTTTGTCACCGGTCCTGTTCATAACCTTTATGGACAGGATTTCTAGGCGCAGCCATGGTGTGGAGGGGGTGGAGTTTGGTGACAGGAGAATCGCATCTCTGCTTTTTGCGGATGATGTGGTCCTCCTAGCTTCATCAGGCTCTGACCTACAGCTCTTGCTGGGGAGGTTCGCAGCCGAGTGTGAAGCGGCTGGGATGAGGATCAGCACCTCCAAGTCTGAGGCCATGGTTCACGACCGGAAAAAGGTGGATTGCCAACTCTGGATCGGGAGAGAGATCCTGCCTCAAGTGGAGGAGTTCAAGTATCTCGGGGTCTTGTTCACGAGTGAGGGAAGGAGGGAGCGGGAGATTGACAGGCGGATTGGGGCAGCGTCTGCAGTGATGCGGACGCTGAACCGGTCTGTTGTGGTAAAGAGGGAGCTGAGCCAGAAAGCAAGGCTCTCGATTTACCGGTCGGTCTACGTCCCAATCCTCACCTATGGTCATGAGCTTTGGGTAATGACCGAAAGAACGAGATTGCGGATACAAGCGGCTGAAATGAGTTTCCTCCGCAGGGTGGCCGGGCTCAGCCTTAGGGATAGGGTAAGAAGCTCGGACATCCGGGAGAGACTCGGAGTAGAGTCGCTGCTCCTCCATATCGAAAGGAGCCAGTTGAGGTGGTTCGGGCATCTGGTAAGGATGCCTCCTGGACGCCTCCCTCGGGAGGTGTTCTGGGCATGTCCTGCCGGCAGGAGGCCCCCAGGTCGACCCAGGACAAGCTGGAGGAAATACATCTTCAGTTTGGCCTGGGAACGCCTGGGCGTCCCAGCTGAGGAGCTGGTGGACTTGGCCGGGGAGAAGGTGGCCTGGGCTGCCCGACTTGGAATGCTGCCCCCGTGACCCGGACCCGGATAAGCGGAAGAAGGCGAGGCGAGGCGAGCAATATGAAATACAGTTTAAATCACTTCACGCTGCACACGCTTCAGCAGGATCAAAGCAACTCATTCATGTGTTAAAGTTTAGAATTGTAAAAGATGACAAGGTCCAATTCACCTGCTTGATACGAACACAACCCCTGGGTGATTGAATATGCTGATGTGCAGCTATTTTAAACAGGAACAATCAATATCTGTTACTGCAGTGAACTAAGCACGAATCAGTGAGATAAAAAGAGAAGTGTCATGGTGACATCTTAGAGATTATTAAAGAATTTTGCACACAATACTGGAATTTCTCCCATGTTTTCCTAAAGTCAGTGACTGCGACTGTTGGCAAAATTATGCAATAAACCTCTTCCTTTCAAAATAGTTGTAAAGCCATCGTGGGCGTCTGGAAAATGTCTTTAGTTTCTGTCAAAGTGTGAGAAATGTGAGACAATTTTGCAAATAAATGAACTTAACCGTATATAAATTTGTCATCAGAATGTCATTATTCATTGTGATTTTATTTCATTTTAGTGTCTCCAGCAGTGACATACTGTCCTAAATGCATCACTTTTAGAGGACCGTGTTGACTCTCCTGACTCTGATTCAGCTTTTCTTGAAGGTGACCCCATGATTCAGTCAGTTTCACCATGAATATGCAAATGATATATTTTTTGTCTATTTGGACTCTGTTTAAGACGAGATCAATTTGTGGCTGAAGAGGATTGACTCTCTGACTGCTAAATATCCAGAAACCTCATTGGCATGAGCGACAGCCGCTGTCCTTCTCAGGTGGAGGGGAGGGAGTTAGAGGAATAATAGGTCAGAAGAGAAAGCATATGTGTAAATGTTTAGGGTTGTGTGGACTGAAGTGCAATGATAAAGTCGTAAATTTCAAACCTTTACTGCACAATACCAATAAAAAGGCCAGATTTCTTTCAGGTAAACATGCAGAGCATTCCTCTATTATTAATGCAGGTGTGGATTTCCTCTGCAGAGAGGGAGAGTTGACGTACAGGTAAAAAGTGATCCATTTCACCCAACCTGCCCCCTTTTCCAACTTTCATCTCCATCAGACTTCTCTTCAACTGTATCGTCCCAATTTGCCTCCATAAGAAGGCCTTTTGAGTCTGCCTCACTGTGAAACACACAAACACACACTCCTAGGTAATGAGTTGACAGCTGGTCTCCTTCCTGTCCTCACAGAGGAGGCATTCAGTCCCCCCGTCCGCTCCAACGTGACTCAGTTAAGTCTGTTCATCTCCTTCTGAATGATCAGGTGTTGTTTTACGCTGGGATCCTCTTACCGTGGACAACAAAGAGAGGCCGTCACACTGCCTCTGCACACACACACACTCACAAGAACATGCGCAGAGAACAGGAGCAGGCAGTGGGTTCTCAGAGCAGGTGCTGCATTTTTCCAAGGTGTGCTTAGAAACCTGCAAGGAAATCACTTTATTTCTAGCATTTCCAAAGAGCCCTCGCTTGTTTTTGCTGGAGTTGGATGCTTCTTTAATTTTTTTGCAGAATAATTAATTTAATTTTTTGTTAAGTAAAGCAGTTAGATGTGGCTGCGTTTCCTCTTCTGCTGCTGCTTGGGTTTGCTTCCTCAGGTAGGACAAAGTAGCAGCTCATTTAATGAGTTATTTTTATGTTTGCATTTTTGTGAAAACTGAAATTTTGCTAATTATTTACCAAGAATTCAGAATCAAGCATGAACTTCACATTGTTTTTAATTGAATTCTGGCTTTAAAGTATTTATTACACCTAAATAATAATGCATGCTGTTTAAACATTTATTGTTGTATATTCATGCCATTTGCAATTTTAGAAAATTTTCATTAAATTAAGTATAAGCTTGTTTTTTAACCTTTAAACTAAAATATTTGCTTTTCATTTGGTTCTTTTCCTATAGCAAGAAAAGGTCTAAATCAATAGTCAAATGCAAAATTACACGAGCATCATATTTATTCAGCATCATAAAAATTAGACGGAAGGTGAAAAAGGTAAAAAAAAAAAAAAAAAAGCAAAGCTGCATTAAACATGCAGGTTTGTAGAAAACATGCTAATAAAGTTACAATGAGACATTCAGCTTTTTAGAACATCTGTTTAAAGAAACTAACAGTCAGCCCTGAAAGTTCCTACATTGATGGTTAAACTTTGACCTCAGAACGGTTCAGGTGGAGACAAATCTCACACTAATTCTACTGCATCTGCATCTACTTCCTGGAGAGAAATGCATTTTTATGTTGAATAACAGCTCAGGCGCTTCTGTAAGTCACCCGCGTTAAACTTTATGACGTCGGGGAAATAAAAGTGTTATTTTTCCCTCAGAATATATGAGGCCTTTACCCTGAGTTGTCCAACTGGATCTTTTTGAAGTTCTAACTTTGATTACTCGCAGCAGAGTTGAGGGTAACCGACTGATCTGTCTCTGACCAGATGAAGTCATCACCCTCTAATCGTTTTGGGCTAAAACGAAGGGGTCAGAATTCACGCTTGTAATTTCAGACTCGAACACAATGTGGGAACTTTGAGTGCTGAGTTTCACAAATGGTTTGTACCCGTGAACTGATATCCGAGTGGGAATTTTATTAGTTTTTTGCATGCAATTATTCCTCTGTGAAGACGCAATGTTTTGATTTCAGAGGCAGATTTGTTTTGAATTCACAGCAAAAATAAACTGATCAATTTGATTTGATTTAATATCTTATAAATGATTCAGATTTTATAGGTCAGACTGGTTGAAAGGCCTCAGTTTGGGAGGAGCTTTTGTTTCTATGAGCTGTACGAGTGAGTGGCTTCTCACCGACTCCTCTTTCCACGGCCTCAGCATGTCATGTTCTCCTCACCAGCTGCCCTCGGCGTTCTTACTCACCCCTCTCATCTCCCCCATCTGTTTCAATTAGCCGTAAATGCAGGGTGAAGCGCAGAGGTCAGCCACACAGACACAGAGCCACAGGTGCACCCACGGTGCACCACAGAGCTCACGAACAGGAGACGCTCTGTGGCTGTCAGGTGACACGCTGCCACAGGTGAGAGCATGTGGAGCTGCCAAAGTGGGGCGCTGGGATGGTTTTGGGGCTCACAGCATTACCCGCCCATCCTCTGCTCATCTCTTCCACCCGTTACCGCCTCCCTCTCACACAGATCAGACCCCTTCCCTGCATCAGCGTGTCTGCTGTGCACGGTTGAATGTGTTTCCGCTCATCTATAACTTGGATGGAGGTAAATATGCGTCGCTGAGTGCTGAATGAAGCGTAAGAGCATCAGAGGAGCCTTTGCAGGCTGTTTTCCTGGTGAGTGAGCCGATCTTGCTGCTACACGAGCTGGATTTCAAACTTTATTTGTTCATAATTGAGTTTGGTTGATTTGTGGTATTATCTAACCGTGAAACATCTGGCACGCAGACCCATTCTGTCATACTTATCTCTGTCATTTCATTGTGCAAATTAGGAGCTATATTTAGGGAAGAGGAATTCTGCAAAGAAATGTTAGATGACACAAGTGCCGCTTCCTGATTGCAGCACATGAATAGCTGAATGCTGGATGCAGATGTTGCATCTGTTTCCGTCAGAATATTAAGAGTTTATCTTAAACTCGGAGTTTAAAAGGCTGAATGAGAATCTAAAGCTGTGTGAATGAGGCCAGTGCGTGCTCGTGTTGAAATCCTCGCACGGCGGTGTGTTTATTTGCTTTCGAGCCCAGCGTGAGACGAGAAAAGATCGGCATCAGTCTGCCAAATATGCAGTCACAGTCAGGAGACAGCTGGCGTACAAAGACTGGAAATATGAAAACATTTAGCCTTACTGTGTCCAAAATAAAAAAATAAGTAAAAATGAATTCACTGTAATTTTTTTTGCAGCCATCAGGAACTGTGCAGGCAGCTGTTCTCCACAGGCAGGATTTGATTTGTCTCCTAATTACATTCCTCACTGCAAGACAGAAGACAGTGACAATCAAGGTGCCGCCGATTTAGGTTTTCTGTCTCGAGATGAAACAAACATCACTCAAACTGTCTCCAAAAAGACAGTCTGTGTTGTGGCTTTCTTTCTGCTGGGTGAAAGGCTTTCTTCTGGATCTTTAACATGTTTGTAAGAGGATTTATTTTGATCAAATGAAAGCAGATTTGACGTCCCTGATTTAATCTAGGGCCCAGATTTGAACTCTGGCAGCTCTTTAATTGTGCATGCTGCTCCAGATGACCATCAGTCTGTGTTCCTGCGCCAGACCAGGAACAAGCAAATGAGTCATCCCAGGCCTGAATCATCCCTCTGTTCTTGGAAAAAGGCTCTCAGGGTGCTGGCAGAGTAGCCGTGAAGGTGATCAAAAGGGGTTTTGTACATCTGTGCGCCGTGCAAATGCTGCAAGTGTCGCATCTTGGAAAAAAAAAAGAAGAAACAAGCCTGTCCACATGCTCCACCGGTGAAATCAAGCAGAGCACCTCTTCGCTCGTCATTAGATGAACAGACCAGTCGGGTCAAACAGTGACGGTAATATTTAGAGCCTGAAGGAATGATGGAGAACGTGATTCCAGCGAAGCAAAGGGACTCAAATACCACAAGAAATGCTAATGGCGTTCTCCCTGAAAAACTCAGGAGGCACAAAGACAGAAACATTAATGACTCTTTATCTCTGTGGTCATTAGTGAGCCTGCAGACAGCTCGTTAAATCTCACAACAGACCAACAAGATATTATTCAGCGTGCTCGGAGGCATCTGCTTTGTTTCGGTGTCACACAAGGACACAGACTTAACCGCGCTCTCTGGAGGAGGACTTAAATATACTGTATGACCGCAGGGCGAATGTTTGACATGTCGATGTATTCTCCTGGTCTCGGTTTCAGAAGATTCACGTTATAAGATTAATTATGGGGACACATTTAGCTTAACTCGTTAAATCCATCTGATTAAAAATCTAAAACTTTGAAATTTAGCATCATATTTCTAGCTTAAATTACCTGTAAAATGTCTGTTATACACAGGTATTTTCTAGCATCTGCTCACTGTTACTAGCTTTTATAAAACTTTATTCCAAGTCAATGTAATAAAAGCTTAAAAAACACCTGGACCCACTTCCTTTCCACTGTCCTTCAGAGGAAGTTGACCAAGAGTTAAGATCTCCTGTCTCATTAGGCCCACAGATTTTTGTCTGCTTTCTGTAATTCACTTTTGGAACAGAAAACTGCAAAGTGAATGAGCAGTGAGTTATGATTAAACACTGTGAGAGTGTTTAATGTTTTACAGTTCGGGCTCGGCGTAGGAAGAATAGTAAAATATTCTCTCTGCTGTAAAATAGGCCCTTTGCAGATGTTACATAAACTTTAAAAAATGCTTTAAAGTAAGAGAGATAAGCTGCAACTTTATGGTTTCAGAATCAGCTTTATTGATCAGGAAAGTGACGTCTCACATTCGAGGATTTTGACTAGAAACCCGGGCGGCCTCTTAGAGGCGCCTGCCTGCAGATGACGTGTGCAAACAGTGTGAAAAAAATATAACAGTCAGGGAGAGAGAGAGGGGAAAAAAGATGGCGTCCCAGCTCATCTCCAGAGGGAGGCAGGCTGATAAGTGGCAAAAAACCTCATGCGTACAGTCACAACAATGATAGAAAAATGATCCAGCCTAAAGGTGGAGGATGGGGTCCATAAATTGAGTGGAGAATTTACTTTTTGCATAAAAGTTTTGTTCTTGATCCATTCCTAACAATACCAGTTGTTTAGGAGAAGACTTGCAGGAACGCAGAACTGAAACTCACAGACTTTAAAATGACTCCAATCTATACAATCAGTCACTTAGCACAAACATCATGTAATAAACTTTTACACCACCGTCGATATCAATTTACATGGTTATTTTGGTAGAAATATCAAGAAATTGCCAGACTTGAACCTTTGATCATTGATGTTTATGCTTCTAAATAACATCAGAATGTAAATAACATGTAATGCAAAACTGATAAAGGTGGAAAAGTTTATCAATTAAAAGCTGTTTTAGGAGACATGCACTTTGTTCTTAGCTGCATTTGGACGATCTCATCAGTCCTAAAAGAAATCTTTTCTCTGAACAGGCTCATCAGAAAGCTAAAACAAGTACAGTTTCAATTATTTGTAACTTTTGTACCAAAAAAGACTTTAAAATGGCTGAAAAATCCTTTTAAAGACTAAGGATCAGTATAGAAACTATTCCTCAGACAAATCCAAACATCAAACAAAGGGAACGTCTATTCTGAGGGATTTAAATAACACTGAACTACACCATCGGGCCACATTAAAGCACTAAAATCACTCAGACAACAGCAAACTGTTTAGTAGATCATATAATTGGATTTGATTTGTAAATTCTCCTTAATTGAAACATTTTACATCATTAAAAATACATTTGACGGAGTAAAACATTATTCCTTTCAAATAGGGATTTAAAGTAGAATTTCTTTCCATTTGAGTGCATTAAGCACAATATTGGCTCATTTTCTAAATAAACAACGATTGTTTAACTGTAAAGTTGACATTTTTTCAAGCACAGTCACAAAGTGATGGACATAAATGAGAAAGATAAAAAAAGAAAAAATAACTTTTCTCTAGATAACAAAGACACATCCCACCTGAATGTGCTGAAGTTATAAGAAATAAAACTGAACTCAAACACATCAAAATAGGTGCACCATCACTTTCAATGTATTGTTCTATATAAGAAAAGTTTTTTCCTTGAAAATAATGTGAAAATGTGGGATAGTCTAATAATCTGTCATGACCCAACCACACCAGCAGAGGGCGCCAGCGTTTTGTAAACAGCAAAGCTGATGCTGACCGGAATAGACTGGATTAAAAGTGGGTCAAATTAACAGGGGAGGCAGATTTTCGAAGCTAATTTTATGATAATGGCGGTCAATGAAGCAGAGGCATCAAACAGCTGTCAGGCAGCCAGGAAATATGGAGTTATGGAGTGAAATGACCAAAGATGGCGCATTGTGGCAATGACTGTGGGAAGAGTGTGAGCACAGCTGATCAGACGACTGTGAGTAAAAGCCTCATGCAGACTTTTAATTTGATATGTCATGATCAAAGTTCTGACAGTTTGCATTGCTATGGTGTTCTTTGGCTCAGTTATTGTTCAGTATCTCTAGTGTCTAAACTGACAGAACCCCACACATGCTAGAATATGCATTACAGATCTTTGTGATTGCATTAATAGGAAAATATAAGACATTATTTATACTTCCTCAAATTTTCAACAAAAATAATTTCTTTAAAAAGTCAATTAAGTTTTTCCCCCAGAAGATTAGTCTTGGAAAGGGGGTGGGGTCATCTTATAATCGGGGTCGTTCTACATTCGGGTCAATACGGTAATAGGTTTATTTTTGTTCATTTTGACGGTGTGAGTCTGATGGGTTCTACCTACTGTATACGATCCCCGGTTAAATTAACTCACACTATAGGTTCAGAGATGTGGGAATCTCTTTACCCAGCTTTTATTTTGGTAGGGCTCTTCCTTTTTACAGCAGTCTGAATTTATCAACTTAAGATTAGATTTAAAACACATTTAGGTTTGAATGTAGATTTACATGTATTCTATATTTTCCAAATTAATTAGGATTTTAATGGATGACAAAGAGTCACCAGTTGATTACATACAGCTCTTCTATAAAATTTATGCAAGCTATAGGCGATAAGTCAAATCTGATTTGCATAAATGTCCAATTGACCAAAAATGTTATAAAAACAAAGCCCTCCAAAATGTCTGTGTTCAGATCACTGTAGTGCGTTAGACGTGTGTCACAGCACATGAAATTATAGGAGTTATTACTGTTCCTCATCAGAGGTTATGATTATAACTACATTATTGGTTTAAGGATTTGTTCCACAGGTTTGTGAGAGTTCTGTTAATAATCAGAGCCCTCTGGTTGTTTTCAGAGTTGTTTAGCGTCTTCACACTTCCTGCTCGTGTGATCGTCTCTAACGACAGTGTCGACTTTGCCGTCGGCTTCGCTGTCTCTCTAATTCTCGCTGTCATTTAGTTTTTTTATTTATTTATTTCAGTTCAAATTCTTCTTTGTGTTCCCCCTTTTTACAAGGACGTACCGTATTTATCCATCATTTAACGGCTGTGTGACCTCAAACATCACTCTTTGTGTCTAGCTGGAAAATATATATTTCTTTATGAAAACTGCTTTTTGTTAAAATGTTGCAACGCATCAACAACAACTGACAACTGGCTGTCAGAGGCAGCAATCACAAAATGAAACAAAATGAATAAAGCAAAGTTATACGTTTCTGTACAGAATGAATGCATTTTAAAATGTGATGGTTTATTTAGATGCAACAAATTCAAAATGTCTCTTCTGCAAGTAGGGATGAGTTTTATAACTTATTTAAAGTTATGTCTGCAGACATCTAAAAGACTAATAATGTGGTCCTGAGGCTTTGAGCCATGAAAAACAGACAGAAGCACTAATTTTTTACTTCTTTATGTTCAGCTTTTTCACTATAAGACAGGACTTTAATTAATGGGTCCCAACATTGAGGCTGAGAATGAGATAACAGTTTTATTATATTTAAATTTCTCTATATGGATCCCACTTTTACTTCTGGACATTTCAGGTCTGCCTTGAAAATCTTAATCTTAATGGGATATTGCTTAGAAGCATGAAACAATTTATCATTAAAGAGTTCATGAAAGCGCTTCTTTAATGCTAAGATCCTGCAAGTTGTAAATGTTTGTGCTTAACATCCTTTAATCTTGTCGTTCTTTAATAAAAACAAACTAAATTCTGCTGGTTTCCATTATGTCCTTATAAATTCTATAAATGAAAATTCAAAAAGTGTCAAACGAAACTGGACTTTTTGAAGACTTTAAAATAATTTTATGAGAATAACCTTACTGATGAGAGTTAAACATCTTTAAATAAAAAACTCTTCAGGTTTCAATATGAGGAAATGAGCTTAGATCGGGGATTTTCTGTTAACAAGCGGCTGTGTTTATTTCAGGCTCTGACCCTGGCCCACATTGTTTCCTGTAGGAACTGATTACTTATTCAGATTGTTTCCATGATGATGTTTAGAGAGACGGGTTTCATGTCTCAGGATGGCTGCAGTCTGAAACGTCTCTATATCAGAGGAAAGAATTGTCATTAAATCTTTGCACATTTGTATCCTTTCAACAACCAAATTTCAATTAAAAGTCTACAATTGATACACAGAATTTTGAAGGACTCCTAAAAATATTGAATTCTTTGCTTTTGGTACTTTTAGGTTCATTGTAAAACAAGTTTTTGCAGACGTTTCTTATCACAGTAACAAAGCTTCGGTTTTGACCAACTTTAATTCATTCTCTATTCAGGTGAACGCTTCTATCATGTCCTCAGGGACATGTATTACTAGTAGATTTTAGAGAAACTCATAATAGCACATCAAACTGAGTCCTTCTCAACCCACACATAGGAGGGAATTATGGGTAGACAGCTAACACAAACAGGCAGCTGATATGGCTTCTGATCATCTCTGTGAGACATCAGACAGAGAAAATTATTAAATAAATAACAAAGCTGTCTGAACCTTCCTCCTTAACCTACAGTAATCAGCTGTGTCATTCATTTTTACAGCCATCCGGATAAAAAACTACTTTTTAAAAACTTTGCTTTACATTTACTTCAGTACATTTGCATTTTCTATGTGAATAACATATTTAGTAGCTTTTTCTGTCACTTTTAAGGACAAATATGAATAAAATGTGTGTGTTAAACACACTGATGAAGCCATTATGTAAAATATGTTGCATAAAAAGAGTTTATGACTTTTGTTTTGTCTCCTAAGTTTAAAAATGAAGTCAAAATAATTCAGAAAAAAGTCAAAATACCTTTTCCAGAATAAAGTTTAAATACTAAAAGTTAATTTTAGATTAAAAAAACTGCTGTGGCAGAAAAAAAACTATTATACACATTTTTTTTTTCTTGTATAGTTGAACCATGGTGACCTTTTATTTTAGAACTGGTTTTATAAAAAATATTTTATTAACACTATAAATATATAACACTATGACTTGTCTAGCATCTTAGTTGGTTAAGTTGCAGCATGAGTTTTACTAGAGACCTTCTCTTTTTAGCTATAGGTGATTTGAGAGAATTTGATTTGAGACTTTTATTGTGAAGGTCTGAAGGACTATGGTGGCCTTGGATCATTTATGTCTTGTGCTTTTATTTTGTAGTTTACTCAGTAAAAAATTCATTCATATCAATAAGATTAAAAACAGAAGCAGTAAATCTTTTTAGGAGCAGAATGAGGCTTTGCTCTCTAAGGCTTGACTTTATTCTTAAAGTATTTTTTCAACATTTGTTTGGAAATAATAGTTGACTTTTTTCTCAATATTTAGTCCCAACATTTTGACTTTAATCTCAAAACTGGGTAGCAAAAAAAAAAAAAAAGAAAAGAAACAAAAGCAAAACTTTTTTCTCATTTTTCCAAGCGTTCCATCATACGGCATCATAAATAAGAACTGCCTCTGCTGAATAAAATACGCTGAGATTGTTTTGATTATTTTGAGACTTTTTAAAAATGTGAGCAAAAAGTGACCTCTACAAAAAAAAAGTAAATGTGATTGATGTTAAAACATTGGTTAAGGACAAAATTAATGGAAGTCAAGACAGGATGGAATGCTTTCTCCCCTCTGAATGAAAATTAAAAATATGAACATCTGTAAAACTCCAAGGAGCTAAACTAAAAAAAGAACAACTACAATGCCTCTTATTTATGACATAGTCATCTGGACAGGTAAAGCTCTAATGCATTTTGTTATACCAGCCGTCCTCTGGGAGTCCGACAGACTTCAGTCAACCTCAAGTCCTTTTAATGAGACAATAAACTCCACGCCCAAACACAACAATGACAAACAGCAAATGGTTTCAGAAGGCAACAAAAAACTTTAATAAAATATATTTTTAAGCTTTTATTTGAATTAATTTGACTAAAAAAATAACCATCTGAAACATGAGGTAGATTGAAATCTGAGCATCTCCCAGAGGAAGGCTTGTATTCTGAAACTCGTTGGAGCTTTACTAGTCCAGATGGCTTTACCGTCAAAATAAAAGCACTTTAATTGTTTTATAAAGAGAGTGCTTTGGAATATGACATTCAAGTTTGTGCCCATTAAATTAAAAGAGCAAAGCCTGAATTTGGCTTTAATCCGGATACTTAAATGGATCAGGTAAATGCCAACAAGTCAAACCAATACCAACATGTTTCCCTTCCTGTTTCTGTTGTTCTAACTTTCATTCAGCCACCCCCTGTAGCTGCTGCATAACCCGTGTCTGTCAGATGCAACGTTACTGCTGATTGAACGAGAGAGTTTTCAATGTTTCACATGAGTTTGATGAATACCGCTGCCAATAGATGAGAGGCTTGCCTACATCTAATAATTGTGCACATAAATCAATAGGACAAGAGGTTTAATAAAGCCGGTGGTTATTTTGTAACTCAGTTTCACTCAGATCAATGCTCAGGGATTTGCATCGTGATTAAACAGGAGTTTTCTGTTAGAGCGCTTCTCATTAGATTCTCAAACCACTTTTTGTATGTTAGCTAGCTGTAGTTGTGACATGGGTTTCATTCTCAAAGGTTTAAATGTAAAAAAAAAGTTTTCAGTTTTAATGACAACAACCATAGATCTGTGATCTGGTAGCAGAGACTTTATCTGAGTCCTGAACTAGTGCGGTTGCACCTTTTAGTTGAGCTGCGGTCCAGTCAGATGTTTCTGATCGCTACACCTCGATCCACCTCTAAAAGGAAAAGCTGTCATCAGACTTGAGCCAGGGTCAATAATCTTTGATGTTTCTGTCCTGTAGTCTCTGATGTTGCAGCTACAAACATTTGCTTTTATTTCACCCAGACGATTGCAGTTGCTGTGTACAGTTTTCATCAGGCCCACCTTGTGCTCTTTCACCCTCCTTCGCTGTGCAGTGATACTCGGTGCACCTTTGTGCTTTGCATGTTGTTTTGAACAGTTGGAATCACCTCTGTTCACCACTGAGATTTTTCTGACTAAACCTGAGTTTGCTGTGTGAATACGCTCTGACTTCAGCCTAACTTTTATCTGGAATTGTATTGCATTAATCAAAATATCAGTCACTCGTCATTCATTCACTTTTTCTCTATTGAAGGCAAAAACACCATCTTTCTCAACCCATGCAGTATGCTCATATTTAAAGAGCATATTTTAAGTTCTTTTTTTTTATTATTCTGATAAAACTCTGTCCAAAAATACTATTTGAAATGTTTATTGAGGATATTTTGTTTTACAATACATTTTTTAAAACCATTTTTCTAGTCCAAAGTGCCCCTTTTTGCAAAGCTTCTAAAAACGCTTTTTTTTCATATGTGGACCTGTGACGTCAGCTAAGGGAGCTCCTAGCTAGGTGGCGCTGCTTACAGTGTTGTCAGATGTAGATAAATAAAGTATTTGTAGGATAATTTAACACTCTGTACGATCAATAATCCCATAAATCTGATCATTTGAGCCCTTTGTTGTGTGGAGTTTGTGTAACAGATGCTTGTTTTAATCATTGTGTTAGATTTTTTAAAGCTAAACTACTTTAACATCTCAGACTGGCACCGCTCTAGTCTGCCAGCTGCCTGCTCGCTGTCGGCGATGAGTTGTTAGTTTTAGGTTAGAGCGCTCTTTAATCCAGTCGGTGTGAATTCATTTTAATAAAAAATGCTAAATTATTATGTTTGTGAATGCCAATCGCCAGTCTGTCAGGACACTGAGTCAACAACGGGACGGCTTCCTTACCGGTACGGTGACTTCTGTTTGGAGACAAAAAACCCCGGCGGTCCTGATCTAGTCCAGGACTGGATGTGATGGAGTCCCACATACCGACGAAAAACATTCAGTGTGACTCTAAACAGGCGCCGTTACTTCGATCCATTCACCGGAACCTCTGTTAGCACACAGCAGCTAACAGGAGCTAACGGGGAGACTTGAGTCTCGTTTCCATGCCAGGTTTGGTACGGTTCGTGGTGGGTCGTAATCCGGTACTGGTCCGCGATTTCGTGAGAGCATTTCCTTCAGGTGTCTGACCCTCACTTGGCTGGCGGGGTACAGTAAATCCATGCCGCGATGCTCTCCAGAGGGGCTTCCCGTTCCCAGCGGGGCTACCAAGAGGGGCTTCACGGCGGGGTTTCCAGCCTGACCCGACACTGTTTCGGTCAGCCTCGAACCATTTAGCTGCATCCTGTGAAACTTTTTATAAACTCTTTCATTTCTTAACAATCCACCTGAACACAGCTCAATGTTTGGAGCTCTGATGATCACAAACCTGGTGCTAAACGCTGGTATTTTACCCAGACCCAAGTGAGGAGGTGGGTCACGGTCTACAGCTGGACCGACAGGGTACAGCCTTACAGGACTGATTGTTTTTATCTTTTTTTTTTAATCTTAATAAAATAACTTCTCACTATAGTAATAAAGTAATAAAGTAACGGCACTCTGGGGGTTTGTTTTGCTCGTCACAAGTAGTGATAAGTGGATCAGTTTTCTATATAGAGAACGAACGGTCTCCCTGAACTGTCGTCACTTCCGGTTTGGTGAAAAAATTGACAATTCTCACAAAAACGAATCCAAGAGCCTAAATAAGCTGAATTTGTGTAAATTTTTATTCAGAAAAAGTTTCTATTATATTTCTCTAAACATTTGTTTAAGGGAGTGTCTAACTTAAAATATGCTCTTTAACAGAGTTATGACGCATGCAGTTAAGTGAAAGCCCAGCCATGATTATGTTAAGTACTGCTGGTGCAAAAGGCATCTAATAATAAAAAATCTGCACAGTTTGCAACATGCGTGTTGCGTGAAGTATTTACAGTCTCCTGAGAGCTAAAAGCGGCTGTGTTCTACCCACAGGGAAAGAGAGGGCAGCACGTTGCACCATAGACCTGTTGACCTGTCAACTGCTGAATTTCATAGAGGGGTTTGCACCAGCAATTGGTGTATAGGAGAAAGTTGGAGAGAAAAGACTGAGAGAGAAAGGGTCTTCAGTTGGAACAGCAGGTCCTTCAATAAGTTAAGAAACATCTTTTGAGAAAGTTTATTGTAGCAAATTGACATTAAAAACTTAGATAAAATGGATTATAACCAAAAGAATGAGATCCTGGATGCAAGCGGAGGAAAGGAGCTTCGTTGGTAGGTTGGCTGGACTGGAGCTTCATCCTCCAGGGTGAGCTAATAGAGCTGCTGCTCCTCCACATCAAAAGGAGTCAACTGAAAGTGGCTCAGGGTCTTCCTGTGAAGGTTTTCTAGGTTAGTTAAAGACCCTGAGGCAGACACAGAACTTGCTGGGTGGATTATTATCTTCTCTGGCCTGGAAATGCCTTGGGATCCTCCAGGAAGAGTCGGAGGATGGATACCTTGGATTCCCCTCTGATCCTGTTACTTACGTGACCAGACTTTAGTTAAACAGATGAAAATAGATGGTTGGAGGTAGATTAGTGACTTTCAGCATTTTGGTCAGTAGATTTCTCAATAAAACCTTACTGTAGGGCAGCATCTAATCACTGTTTTAACAGGATAAACCTTCACAATCATTTACGTACAGTAGCTCCTTTTAGCATGCCTCTAGCGTCAACTCCATTAAACAGCTCCACTAGATTCAGGAATATCTGGAGCAGCAGCCTGAGTGATCATAATGTTGATGGAGGGCTCAGATGCTCTATAGCCTGCTGTTTACATGCAGCAGCTTCTGTGTGGTTGGGTTCGGATGGAGGAAACGCCACAGACATTGATTGAGGAGCTGCATCTTACATGCAGCACAGGCTCTCAGAACGCGGTCTATCTTAATCCCTCAGCTTCTGCTCCCGGGGTTTTTACCCACAGAAATAGGAATGTCGGTTTGCTACTCAGACACATGCATCAGATCTGTTAAATGGAGACATTTCCTATAGAAATGCACAGACAGAGAGGCCAAAGCCTTGCAGGGATGTGCACAAACAAAAACAGTCAAGGCAATTACAGAGAACAACGGGGAAGCTTAGAAAGCCACATGGCTGTTATCCTTACAATATTACCATTATTAACCATACATAGTTATTTCAAATAGAAGAAAAATGTCCGTGGGAATAGGATTATGATTAGATTTTTGTGTCATTTGTGTTACATAATTAACAGCGTTCAAGCTGATTTCTGACGGTTCACCTTTGAAGCGAGGCCCTCTGCATGCACTCAGAAAAATGCACGTCCTGTTCCTTTTCCCCGCTCTGCGTCTCGGTGGCACTCTGAGTATGATCACGACTCAGCTGTTGGGCAAAAACAAAGAAAACAGAGACACTCATTACTGCTCCGCTGGACCACCAGTAGAGGTACGGGCTGCAAAAACAAAAGAAACAGATCACGAGTGTCGATGGATGGATACCTCATATTACAGTGCTGTGACACAGGAGACAAAAGGCAGAAAGTTTCTTTTTATTTGAATAACTTTTATAAAAATAACAGAAATCAAAAGGGCTTTAACAAAACAAATCCTGCAACATTCAGGAAAAATATACATCCCAGCAGTGGCGTCTCGTCATGTAGGGCCGGTAGGTCCCGGCCCAACCAGCCACCAGATGGTGATGGGGATCAGTGGGAAAGAATAGTTCGTTTTTAGACTAATACTGCATAAAAACCCATTCTGTTACTAAGATATTCTGTTATAAATATCTGTGTAATCATATCTAAGTCTTTGCTTTGATACTGACAAGCTAAGGAGGTTAAATCCTCTTGAAATCCTGGCGACGGGCCAGCCCCTCGCAGCCTGTCTAAAAGACGAGCGTCTGAACATCACTGTGCGCAACACGCTCTCAATAGACACTCGCGGGGCACGAAGCGCTGGGCCCCAAACCCAGACCATCCAATTAAAACACTGGAATATCACACGTGACGTTACCTTCATGTTCGGTGGGAAAGCAGAGCTTCTCAATCTAGTGCCGTTTAGCTCATGAGCTACCAGGACAAAAAGACAATTCGAAGTAGATTTTTAAAAATGATTTGCATCTTTTCTTTTAAAGAAATGAACAACGCTGGTGAGTGAACCTTTATTTGCAATTTCATGTATAAAGTGGTTGTTTTCTTAAATTAGATGTAGATTAAATTGCATTTTTAATGTGAAAGTTTGTGCTACAGTTATATATTTGAGTTGTGCCCCACCTAACATATGATGCCAGAGACGCCACTGCATCCCAGTATTTATTGCCATCTCCAAGCTCCCTCAGCAGCAGGACTACCACATAGCAAAATAACCAGAATACAACCATAACCCAAAGAATTGGCCTTGAAATCTCCTGTAATCCTGATCGGATCAGAGAGACTTCAACCTGCAGCCTACAGGATCCCAAATCCCAGACTTTACAGGATTCCCAGACATTCTGCCCGTTTGCTGTTTATGCTTCTGCAAAGCAAAAACAGCCCAAACAATTCTAATGATTCTATCCCTTAGATGTATCTCTCTTCATCAGATAACATGTGTCCTCATTATCCATCTCTGCTTTGCCAGGAGTGGCCACCAGACACACATAGCCAGGCAGAGATCTCAGTGTCTCTTCTCATAGCCGGGCAGAAGTCCAGAAAATCCCATTAGACGCAGCAGATCACTCTTTTCTTTCCCTAAACTCTCCGTGGCTCAACACACCTAAACTAGAAAGGCTGATAGAAGGAGTAATTAGTGCAACACACTTTGGCAGGATTCTTTGTGTGTGTAGAAAGTGTAGAAATAGGAAATCGTGAAGACAGTAAAGTCAAGGTGGAGGGAAAGAAAGAGGACACATCCTTGAGAAGTCACCCTGCTCATCTATAATAGAAAAAGAAGAAAAGTTATTACAAGTAAGAGTGGGTTTAGACCTCATCAGCAAAATGATTTCCCACAGGGTAAAGGGTATGAATCAAAATTCAGGCCTGGCGCATGGTTAGAGCTGCTGCCATCAGCTGTGACGCTAAATCTTAGTGGTCAGTCTTTTCCTTCTGCTGATGTCACAGCAGGTTTGTGTGTTCATAGGTCAGCACTTCCTGTGTATTTTAATCTGCTCCTGTCTCTCATTGTGTCCTCCGAGCGTCCCGTACAGCAATTACATGATGACTAAAGGAAGCGTTAACTCATTAAAACTTTATGAACTTCGTCTGATTTAACTTACTTATATTTTTGACTACAGCAGAGATCTAGATTTTAAAAAATCAAATAATTAAATCCTCTATTAAAAATGAGCCCTTTTCATCCTTTTTGTGGAAAAAATGTTTTATGAAACTTTCTCCTAATCTTGTTTTTTTGTTCACATTTGGTCAAATAGTCATATCGAGTATAATTAAGATTGCACTTTATCAATAAAATGTCACAGTGAATGTGCACTGCACATCCTTATACAATACCGAAAGTCAATGCATTTAAACAAAACTAAAAAAACAGATTTTTATAACTATTAATTGGCGTTTTGTTGATGTAGAATAGATTCTCTGTGCTCTAGAAGTCCGAGAATCCTGTGAGTTTATTGAAAATAAAAACTGGATACATTTTCTTGTTTTTAAAAATGTTTTGCTTCTCATTCGAGGAGCTGAGAATTGAGAAAACTCCTTGGATAAGAAGCAAAACAGCTTCAAAAAGCAAGCAAATAAGTCCAATAGCTCTTTTTTCCCCTCCTGAGACCCCACGCCCTCATTTGAGGACATTGTCTCGCTGCATCATAATACTGTATTCTGCTCAACTAAGGCCTGTTGGTCCTATTTAGGATGATTTAGGATAATTTTAACAAGCTTTTGTAATATTTCTTCAATAAATCTTTATTTTTAATGTTTATAAAATCATATAATTCCAAATAGCTTTAGACTCAGGTGGTTAAAGACAAATTCTTCAAATGAAATAGGCATTTATGCACAAACACATGCACTCGTCATTTTTTTTCCCACTATATTTTGTGTTTTCTCTCTGTGCACAGAGAAGAACATTTCTCTTGTAATTCCAATAAACTGATTGGTGCAGTAAGAAGAAACTGTTATGCTCTGTCCAAACGCAGCAGCTGACATGGAGGTCACTCGGTTTCCAGGGAGGCTGGGCACAAAGACTTTGATTTCCCTGTTGGTGTGGAGACCTTCAAGAAGCTTTCACCCAGCAAAACCAGTGAGGAGAAACGTCTTATAATCACATTTTGACTGGAGCTGTACTCCCCAAACATCTGATATAATTACACCTATTAACACAGACAATTAAACGTCTGGAAGGACACTCACATGGGTGTGAACAGTGTGGTTTTTACTTGCAGGATTCAAGAAAATGTTGTTTTTTTCCATGTGTTTCTTGGTGGGAATCTCAGAGGCATTTCTTATGATAAAAATCATGTAGTCAGTTTTATCTTAAAACAAAGGAGGGTACACTGAATATTTAATCATGTGCGAGATCTTGCAGCCGCTGCTATTTGAAAGATTTTTGAGTTTTCATTTTGTGTGACATAATAGACGAGATAAAATCTTATCACACATGAAAAAAACCCCAACAACCCTATTTTACTTTGTAAAATCGGTGGACGGAATGTGTGTGTTCACTGTTTAGAGTGTTTCTCGGTCTGAAACACAGAGCGGTCAGAACGGGAGGGAAAAGGAGTGATGGACAGGACAGGGAGTAGAAGGAAATAGAGACGGGAGGAATGTCAGGTCCGGAGCTTTGGAAGTGTTCTTGGCAGGAAACTGAAGTTACCATAGCGACCTGGTGAAAGCTCTGCAGCAAAGAAAAGAGACACGTAGCCTCCTCTTAGCCTTTCTCTTCCTCTTTAACAAGGAAGAAAGACCTTGGGGTATTGTGCAGCTGCACTGATGTTTCATGTTGCTTCTCTAACATATAATAAAATAAGTGCGCTAGCATGCACTTTTCACTCTGTCATTGCATCGTTCATGTAGCATTTGTCCGAACAATAGATCATTTGCTTTCTTTTCAACATTTGGGCCAAGTCAGGTTAATCAAAGCCCCGTTAGGCTCGTCGGTGCAGCTCCGTCGTCTGGAGATCTCTGGTTGAAAAGATATGAGGCAGAACGACGACGCGTCCATTTACACGAGTGGAGGCATTGTATTGTGGAAAGTAATTGCTACTCTTTGATGAGCTGGAGTGCTATAGGACCAATGACTTTAATAAGCTTCTCCACCGGAATAAAAACTCAGATAGGGGGGCTCTTCTGCAGACAACTGAGGGGATAAATGAGGCACACACGCAGAGCTGCACGATCATCACCTCAAAGGACACGAGGAGGCCACACATTAATGCACACATATGACAGCTATATAAGCACATAGCAGTTCACAGTTTTAGAGATTTGCTGGTTTATTCAGAGGGACCTGCTGGGATTGTTCAAAGCTTTGTATCCAACTCTCCAGAGAGGGAGCTGAAGACTGAATCTTGGCAGGATTAACGAGGCTGCCACGACAACTCCCTCCTCAGGATGTCTCTGCATGATGTTTCTGCAGCGCGGTGGAAAACTGGTGCATCTTTAGTCAGTTAATGGTCTGCTGTTGTTGACACTGAGCTTCATTTATTTTAAAGTAAATGTTCTTTTGGCCTGAATGTTGTGGCTTTCAAAGGAAATGTTGGCATTTGAAGATCCGCACAATAAAAAAACTTTTTAAAGATAGTTTTTTTTATTGTTTTATTCAAATTTTGATTTGAGTCTGTTGTTTTCTGACTTTTCCAAAAAACAAAAGCCTTATCCACTTCATCCTCCTCATCACACTGAATGTCTGTGTCATTGTGTTTTTGTGTTTCCCTGCATGTCTGTCTTTGTTTGTGCACGTGTCGGGCGACGTGGCTGAGGGGTTGATTTGTTTGCACGTTCTGACAAGGCGTAGGAAATGTCATTTGAACTTGTGCTTGGAAAACGTGACTCCCCAACATTGCGTTTTCTCCATCCAGTTACGTGAAGTCACCTTTAGGTAGGAGTGTGTAGGTAAGAAAGAATTCCCTGTTCAATCCTTGCGTATTCCTGAGAGATTGCCATTCCACTTCACTCTGTGCATGTGTGTGTGTGTGTTTCCCTGTGCAGTGTCATCTGGCACCATGTGTGAAAGAGATTAAACATTTTCCGCAAAAATCTAATTCCTTTCTTGGGCTCTTTTACTGGGTATTTGTCACCATCGCAACAAATCAAACACTGCTGTTAGAAGTCCCAGAGAGGGAATCCACTCTAGCCTGTGCCTATGTGTCTCTCTGTCTGTTTGTCTAGCTGAAGAAATCATTCAAAGTCCTCTTCAGAAATTTGCTCCAGTGGAGTGTTTAATAGTACAGTGCAGACTGTGGATCCTCAGTCAGGATAAAGATTTATACGGAGCACCAAAAAGCAGCGATGAGAAAGAATACAGAGACTAAACACACAGCGTGATCAGTGGGTGAGGCGTAGGATTGGATACTTGTATGAACAGACAGATTACACTGACAGGAGAGATGACATTAAAGCCTAAAGGTAGAAGCTATTTGTCCAAGGCCTCCTTCACACAGGATGATGACCTGATGTAAGTAAGATCAGCCAGATTGTGAATGGCCTTTGCAGAGTGTCAGCAAGGTCCTCAGGCAGATATTAAATATTCTCCCCATTATGTGTGATAGGCCGACGTTTTGAAAATGCAAAAACGTCTGTAGGCCAGTGTTAGTGGGTCGTGACTATCAACATCTTGGAGACACAAAACTGCAGGAAAATACCTGTTTTTGTTGAGATCACACAGAATTAGTAACTTTGGTGAAAGGTTTTAAATTTGGTCAGGGAACATGACTCGATCCGAATTCAAAGACGAGTCGCGTTACAATTTAGTCACAAAACGTCTTAATCTTTTATTCTCAGTTTGCCCTTTTTTTGGGGACAAAAACACCAAGTTTTGTCACATTTGGAATCTCTGAATTCCAGATATTTGACTTGATTTAGATTTTTGTGACTGCAACTTTTTTTGAGAAGACACTTGTCTTGCAGGTTTTTTGAACGTGGTCTAGTCTCATTGACACTTTAGGGAAGCCGCGTGAGTCATGCAAGAGAATTGAGAACCTTTGCAGATGCTTTGAAGAAACTCCCTTGATGTGCTTGGCAGCAGCATGGTGGAACAGTTGGTAGCACTGCTGCCTAACGGCAAGAAGGCTGCAGGTTTGAATTGTGAGATGAAGAACTAGAACAAATAAATGGGGGAAGCTAGGAGGCTAGAATGTGAAAAATGGACATTCCTGATAAGTCTTAACATCTGTGTTTGTTTTGTGGACATTTTGTTTGTATGTATTTCCTCCTATCTCTCAATGCTATATTCAAATTGGTTATGAGTATGTGTGTACGCGCGTGTGTGTGTGTGTGTGTGAGACAAACGTACAAAGCAGCGTACCCTTTGCACAGTATGAGAAACTGTTTGACAAAAGCTTTCTACTGCAATGCCCTCTGAAATGTTATGAGGTCTCCATGGTTACCAGCAGGCATGTTTCTCTCTTCTCTATGATCAGAGCAAGGCTTTCCCGAGGGTGTGTGACAGGAAAAAGACACTATTTGATTTACTGATCTGCAGCCAATACACCAATGTCACATCTGGCTTCTCTTTTATAAAACCAGAAATTGAAATAATGCTGAGAAAAATGTTTCCAAACCTTGTTTGACGGGAGGATTTATTTCAAAATTTAGAATATATAATTAAGAGGTTTGTACTTCGTCAAGTTACTCGACAGGTGCAATTGTTTCCAAACCTCTGCATAAATCATTGTCTTTAATATATAATATGAAAGAAATAAACAGAGGATTTGCAAAATCACGATCATCCGTTGCATGGTTGTAATTCACTAAACATTCAGCTGTATATGTAGAGCGAAACACAGAACATGGGGTGGAGACTGGAGCCTAATGGCAGCTTCTCTTTCATGAGACGGTGTTTGTTTTTATGTCAATTAACAAAACAAGGGTTCAGCATAATGAGGCTAATGAGGAAGCATCTCATTTGGCTCTGCTTGTTTAAGGATCTGTCAGCGGAGGACCGACACACACTTCTACGTGCGCACACGTTTCCTTCACGGAGGCACACATAAAAAGTAATGGTGCGTTATAAATTAGACAATGAAAAGTCTTTTGACTGAGTTGGAGCCTGAGTTTTTCTGAATGAAAAATAATTAAAAAGGGGAAATATTTTCTATTACACGTTAACTGGTTACCAAAGAAACCCAAATATGTTTGGGAGTGATGAGAATTTCCCTCCACTGATGGAGTTGATTGTTTAAATTAATAATCAGTGTGAGTCATCATACCTAATAATGGCTGTAATCATAGTCTGTTTCATGGCTGATGATGAGGACTCTCCATTTCCATTATCGTCATGCATACGGCTGTCTGTATGATCCACCTTGTTGTGATGTGCTGAAGTCTGATGGTGCTGGTAAGGCTAATCAGCAGTTATTAAAAGTGTAAAGAGAAAGTGTGTGTTCATCTGTGTGTGAGCTGACTTTCAGAGTGTGGTTGAGGATGTTTTAGCATGCTTATTAGCCCTGTTCATTGGCTTTTGTTAGAGCTGTGTCAAGAGTTGGCTCTCTTTGGGAGTGGGGGGTTTACAGGCAAACTCTGCAACAGTGAACACTGTCAGAGCGGTGTTACAACGAGAGTAAATCAGTCACATAATAGATTTTCACAAGAAATTCAGTCAGTGAGGCTCTTATTTGTCCATACTTTGAAAATCTTCCTCTACTTTGAGATTGGATTGCAGAACAGATCCAGGAACTTCCCTCTCAAAGGGAAGATGTCCTGGAGAGCATCTCATCCCTTTAGTTATGCTACTATAGGCCGGGACTGCTGGAGGACAAACTGACCGTGCTTCCTCAATCTGCACTTTGAGATGATGTTCTGTGAACCTGTGCTTATTAAAAAATACAACAATCAATCTATCTTATTGCAGCCACTTCTTCACTGTTTTGAGCGTGACCCAAATCTCATGACCAAAGGTGGAGAAGCTCAGCTCCTTCTTTACCGCAACAATCCAAAGCAATTTCCTCATTACTAGATGAGGACTTGATCTAAAAGTCCATCTCTCACTCCGCTGGTTACCCGCAGGTTACTCATAGGGCCGGTTGGGTCAGGTTAATCAATTTTTACTTCAGTGCGGGGTGGTTTGGGACGGGTTCACCAGGGGTCGCATTAACGGAAAATTTTCCATCATTGACATATTTTTTAAACCTTTGACGGACAAATCTGAAGGCTGTTGGTCATTTTGACAAATTACAATCATACACATGCGTGTGTGTGTGCACGTGTGATAGGACCACGCTGTTACGGAGAGTGAAAATGACAGTGAGTGAGCCGCTGCAGCTGTGTGTAATGACAGACCGGGCCGCGAGATGTCGTTTCTGCTGTAGATAAGACACCTGGGACCTCGTTTATAAAACTTGATCACGCAAAAACCGGGTCTGAAAGGTGCGTGAGTCACTTTCTCCGCAAACTTTGGGATTTATAAAAGAAAATGTGACGGAAACATGTGGTAACTTTATGCAAACTTTAAACCCTGCATGAGCACATTTTGAAGATGGTCAGACTAATAAAAGCGCATTCGGTCAATATCATAATAACGTGTTTCTAATGAGGCGGGTTGTAAAAATAGACGCAGTGATCAAAAGTTTTCAAATGTGCAGGTTAACCTTAACCCACGCATCACTACGTAATGGCCACTATTTTATTTGTTTGATCTGAAGAATAAAACCATTAAAACCTGAGATGTGAGGTATATTTGATTTTCACATCACACACATAACCCAGCAATTGAAAAGGTATGTTGTTCATTTGAACAATAAATTGATCACAGTTTAACCCATTCAGGGTCACGTGGAGCTGGTTTCCATCTCCTATAGTCAATAGATGAGAGGACTTCAGTCTTATCACACACACACACACAGACAAATACTCATCCACACTCACATCTAGGGCTGATTTAGAATCAACATAATGTTTTTTGTCAAACAACAAAATGAAAAAGTGCTGAATCTGGCATCTGATTTTATAGAGCAATAACCGGTTTACGTGTTTTAATTTGACTAATGCAGCTGACTTTATGTTCCGTAACATTGCCTCGAATAGTTGGTTCCTTTGTGGTATGAGCTAAACCCACAACCCCCTAAACGGGTGTCCTTCGTTAATGCCTAACCAAATTCCCAGGCCGCTTTAGTTATTTGTAGAGCCGAACCTTGACGCGGCCCACAGACTGAAGTCCGTGTGACAGCAGGTACGGTCACGGCGGTTTGTTTCTCTGTTTGATTACTGTGTCTGCGTTCTGAATGGCTGAACATGGAGCCACACAGTGCTACAAAATATTTATCTCCATCTCTATTTCCCCTCACACGCAGGCAAAAACACATACAGTGAAACTAAAAATGGGCCAATTTATGCACACCACCAGCTGTTCATGGCCATAAAAGCTGTCTGCTGTATAGACCGCATTGTGCCTGAGAGAAGCTCCTGCCTGATTCCCATGCTGCGGGTTGGTTAATGGTTAACTTCGCCCCGACAGCCCCACGGCAGAAGTTGTGTGAGCCCGACGTTTCAGCTATCAGCCTGTTTATTCAGCCAGGACTACACACATTCCAGCCTGGCAGCAGGGATGCAAGAACAGCTGATGATGGATTAACAGAAGAAAACTTTTGGATTGGTGTAAAAATGGAAGATGAACTCTGTGACTTGAATTTGCTACTCTTCCCTCCCAAAACTCTTGTTTTCTCTCCCGCTCTGTCGATCACACAATCCTTCAGCCATGCTGTTGTTTTCTGCATTTGTACGAACACATTTTTCATATTTATCTTCTTTTTTTTTTCAGCTCCTGGAGCCACGTTATCGCACACATTCAATATGCTACCGCTCTTGTAATAATTCTATCTGCTTTCCTTTATTCCTTTGTCTTTTATTCATTATCTATTCAATTTTTCTTCATCTTCTCAAACGTTTAATCAATCTCTTTACACCAGGTGCAAGTCATACTTGTCTTCACCTTCCTCATCTGCATGCTAGTATATCCCTGCAGCCTTTGCGTTATTTTTTTCCCCCTCTCCGTGGCTGTCTCCTCTGGAAAATGAACTTTGCATGGTGAGGGTGTTATGTGATATTGTTTTTCCCCTTTTTGCTGTGATCAATGAGTCTTGTTATCTTGTACGTGCGTGTTGTTATTGTGAAGGCAATGGCCGATCGATATCCTCAGGATAGACACTCACTGCTGACCCTGTCCTCCTCCGTAGGTGTGCTCTTACGGATCAATAAAAGAGATCCAGCATCATTTAGGTATCTTTGCAACAGAGCTTGTAAAGAGAATTATCCTCTTTAATTATCTGTAAATATCCTGTAAATGTTCATCACTGGGTAAGGAAGTCAATTTGGGGGAAGAAAATGCAAAAAAGGACAATTAGGCCCCTGTATCCTATAATCCTAAAGATAGGGAAGAAATGGTGTGTGCATTTAGCTGGAAGGAAAATAAATATTCTATTGAACATCATGTGATTTCATCATGAGACTTGAAGCCAGAAATTCTCCATCAAACCTCAACTTCCAAGTCCAAAATGTTTAAATTCACAGCATCATCTCCCTCTCAGCTCTTTGCGTTGGCTATAAAACAGCCATCTTCTTCTGATCATTTGTTTTCCGGTGACTTAAAGGTATACCTCCTCATTTCCTGAGCACCAGGGCAGCAGAGATGTTTAGAAAAAGAGACAGACTGAAGGTAGGTGAGCCGTGGTGCGCTCCTGTGCTCCTGCCAAGGCAGCACACAGGAATGTTTGTGTCTGTTTGCTGTAGTGGTCCCCTGTGTGCAAGCAGCAGAGGACCGGTTTGCCACATCGCAGGTCTATTGTTGAGGCTCGGCCCTGACATCCATCTGTCTTCATGTCCTGTTAGCAACTAAGCCCTTAGACAACCAGCGAGGAGAGCCGGGGATCAGCTCATACTAACACTAAATACACATTAAACCATTTATTTAGGAGGACGTGTGTCTGTGTATTTAAACAGAGGCCCTCTGATCTCTGGCTGCCCACAGACTTAAGGAATTATAATCAAATGCAGAATCAATCACATACACCCTCAAATAAAGCCACGTCTTTACAGTATTGTTCTGCTCAGGCGGTTCAGCCTTTTCCTCTGCTTCCAGACCGAGCTGCATTGTTCTGCACAGGATGCTGCTGTTTAAGATATTGATGTCATGCAGTTTTCATTTTGGAGTTTGCTGCGTTGAGACTTTTGAGTGTTAGGTTCCTCAGAAGTTTGAGTTAATTACAGTAATCAGGTAAAACCTGGTTTTTTGATTCAGACAGTTAAATCACATAAAAGTGATACCATGCACTATTAACTCCAGAATGTCCTTTTGTTATTTTCTTTGTGTTGTTGTTTTTTAAAAGACATAATTAAACTTTGCACAGGCAGCAGTTGGTTCACTTTGATGTCAACTTAAAATGAGTTTCGCTCAAAGCAATAAATTCAGAAAACGTCTGTGGAGGTCAAAAGATGTTTGGTTTTCTGAGCTGGTTTCTTCCATCTGTCAGATGGTTGAAGCTCAAAGTTTTTGCTGCACTCAGAGGTTTTTCTGTCATTGTTAGAGCTAACTGATGAATAAGGACACAGGATGTAAACATCAGTTTTCTGATGAGCTCCAAAAGAAAAAGAAAAAATATTTACTGTCTTTTCTAAGAATGATTTTGTAAACTCAGAGCATGACAGGATATCATTTCTGTTTGCAGAAAATGACTGTAACTGCCTTGCTGCTGAATCTGACTTATTTGCAGACAAGTTGTAGAAGAAGTGGCGCCTCAGCAGCACATCAGTTCTGTTTTGACAGAATTTGTAAAGCAGAGGGTCACCTGTGAGCTGGTGTACTAGAAGTGACACAAAAATACGTCTAAAATGATTTTTTTTTCCATCAACAAATCTCAGAATGATCCAACCTTCCCTTTTATCTCCTCCTATAATCTCCCCCCAAACTCAACATGAAACCATATTGCACTGGAGGAAACTTAGATGTGAAAATTTGTTTTTTTGCAGCACAATCTTCAAAATTCAATTCAAAATTCAAAATTTTCAAGTGTTAAAGTAACTTGGAAAAAATGGTAAAGGAAACTCATCATTAATCTTCTGTTTAAGCATCAGATAGAATGACGTGGTACCGATCATCAGATCATAAGTTCTGTTTTCTTCAGTAGCTTTTTATGCCTCTTGTGCTTCCTCTGACATTATTGCAAACCAAACTTTAGTGCACGTGGGTGTTAGCACTTTTCTATGGAGTGCTCATAACTGAGGTTTTATTTATTTGAAGTGTTTAAAATATGGACACATGTTTATTCCATTTTGTAGGGGCTTTTCTGTATTGGTGCAGAATGTTTTTTTTTATTTAGATTTTTTTATTTATCATCACCCTACTCATGGGCTAAAACCACCACTCATTGACTTATTTATTTAAGTGTAAGCCTGTAATTGCTCAAAAAGATTTATTTCTGTATGTTACTTTAAATATTGCGTGATGAAGTGCTGCTGGATTGTTTTTGCTCTTCATGCTTTAAATGTAGGTGAGTTTGCAGCAGAATCTTATACTTTACTGCGTTCGTTAACTGGAAAAGAACAGGACTTTTTGGTAAAAAATTGTCTGATTTTGTTGAGCAACTGTCCAGTTTAGGACGTGTTGGTGTGATCAGCAGATAAGAAAAATGTTTTTCAACCCAGTTGCATGTTGTCCTTTAAGTCTGCCTCAGAAATATAATAAAGACTTAAGTAAGTAGTGTTAACCTATGAAAAAAAATTATATAAAGTGCAGGCAGGTGCACTTTTTACAGCTTTGCAGCCTTATAGACGGTTGGCAAACTAACACATAAAGGTTTTAAATCTCCTGCAATATCATGACAGTTTATCATGCAACCACTCACTTTCTGTTGTTCCTCAGGGCTGCAGACAGCTGGTGTCAGCAGTTTTGGTCAGGGTACACCTGGACATGTTTCCAGTCCATCCCTGGACCACATAGAGACAAACAACCATTCACATAGAGCCGATTCAGAGTCACCAGTTAACCTAACATATATGTCAGCGTTTGATCTGGAGAAAATTCATGCACACGTTGGGAGAACATGCAAACTGCACACAGAACGAATCCATCTGGGAACTGAACCTTCTTAGATAGTCAGCAATTTGATTAATGATGAATTATTAGTACCTTATGCTCAAAGTGAGTTTACGTTAGTGGTAAATAATCGATGCACATGCTTCACTGTATATTTCACAGAAAGAAGGAAGCAGCTTAATAACATTAACACTGCAACAAAATCATGGAATTTAATCCCAGGATCAGAACGTTTTAATGGAGGCGCTGTACTGTGGGCTGCTGCTGAATGTCAAAACTCTCATCTGTAATAACATAAATATAGAGCGATTTCGTAGAAACAGACCATATTTCATGGTCCCCAGATATCATGTCCTGTGTCACAACCCAGATCGATATAATAGTAGAAGTACATTGTAGGCAGGCGGCCTTTTTAACCATGTCTTATTAAACGGCTCAGTTCTGTGTGTTTCTGGGCTCTCCTCTGCATTTGATGTCTCATTTGGCATTCCCTCTGTGTGCAGCCCTCGTTATCGTATTCCTATGGAGTGCACTGGCGTTTGACATGCAGACTTTGGCAGCATTGCAGATCAACTGCCTCTCACAGCAGTATTCTCTCTGTCTTATTGGGTCGTTTCCTGTCTATCCGAGCTTGTCTCCCTCTCAGACCTTAAGTTGGCGATGGACCTGAGGGGCTGGTGGGTAACGCTGCTCCAACCTTCATTTGATTTTAATCACTGCACTCTGAGACTTCAGGTGTGTGCATCTATTAGTTTTGAATAAAAGAAGAAGAATTTGTGCAGCTTTTAAAAGGTGAGCAAGATTTTGTACTTTAAAATAGTTTTCTAATTTGAAGGGACACTTTTATGTGCCTGGGAGCACAGATAATGCCTTAGGTCAACCACTTAAAACTAGATAAAATAAAACATTTAGAGAATTTTTGTTTGCAAGAATCTCATGTAGAAAGGAAAAAAAATGAGGACGAGTATCTCCCGCTGCTAATTTATATCTCCACTTAACTTTAAACCTTGCAGGATTTGCAGCATTTGAAGCTGTGCACTGAAACTCATTTGCATTTAACTTTCGCCTTTTTTAATTAACAGAAAATTCTTTTGTTACCAACAGATGACTGACAGTGGGTGATTAACAGGCTTCTGCAGAACTTGAGCTCATGCTGAGTTTGTAAATCAGCCGCTGAAGCAGGTGTTTATGCAGGAAACAACTAAACTTGCAGGAACGTGACCCTCAGTACCAGGACTGGACACCACTGGTTTAAAGTTTGCATCCACATTAGGAAATATCACCTTTTACTTGTTTTCTTCCCCTTGACTTTTATATCAGTTTAGCTAACATTGCCACATTTTTTTTTGTTTTGTGGTCTTTTTCAGTTAAGTTCATGCTTCAATAAGACTTAGGAGTAAATTTTGTTCTGCCAAGTGGTTAACCTGCAGCGGAAAAGGTTAACTGAGCTAAACACGGCTGGATCCTAAAGTCTGAACAAATTATGACCTCACCTAACTCAGATTTTAAGGAAAATAGGTCAAAGATGGCCGCTACAATTGATCCATGCATTGTGCTCAACTGATTTTTTTATTCTTTCATAAATTAATTACTTAAAACACAGCAAATGTCCTGTTTATGCTGCAGGTTGTTTTTGTGTTTTGTTCTTTTTGGCTTCATTTATTATTTTGTGAGCTGCCTGCACACTTTATCCTTGTGCTGCGTTAGGTGGCTGTTGACTGTGTAAGAAAACACTTTGACCCTTTGTTGCTTATAATTTTAGCCTTGAATCACTGCTTTACATATAAATGTGCCTGAGACTGTTGGATCAGCTGCACTTATGATAAGGATTTTGTTTGTGAAGCTGAACTCTGGGTTTTTTCTATATGAGCTGCTGCTGTTTAAACTCCAGGGCCATTCAGGTACATGACATAAGAGCACCTACAGCTTCATTTGATTATTATTTGGTTTAAATGTGACTTTATTCAGGTTAGATTAGTCAGGGTTTTGATTTTATTTTAATATTTTAGCGTAAGCTTTTCAAAAGATAAAGTAAATTACATTAAATTAAAAGTTTTCATTAATTAAATCTCTGTATTTAATTCAGTTCAGGTCACAAGTACTGTGTTTTTAGCAGGTGGGGGTAAAGATTCCCCCAAAATCCTCAAAATTGATTTTCAGACACTGAATTTAAAAGTCTCATTAGTATTTGTGCTTTTGATGGACCGGTTCCCTATCAGGAGCGTATTGATGAATCAGGATGCAGGGGAGTGGAGACTGAATGGGTTTAGATTTGGGTTTTAAATCTGCCTTTTTCTTATTCTGCCTGCTGGCCTGTTGTTAATCATTATCTTCCGGAACATGCAAATGAAATCACCATTATGCAGACGTCTTTGAAAATAATACGGAAGGGTATTGTTTACGGTTTCTTTTAAAACCTCTGCTCGGAAGTCTGGCTGCCTCCCCAGACTCGTGGCCTCCCTTCTTGTGTCTGGCCAGCTGGTTTCAAAGTAATTTGCTGACGTTTGATGTTAAAGAGCCGTTTCTTTTCCCCTGTTGGTGTAAAATCACCATCTGTTTCAGGGTCTGCTTGGATTCGAGAGCTTCTTCAGCCAAACTGACCTGCTGATTTGCTCAAGTCAAACGCCTCCCTCTGTCGCTTGGAGAATTTTACACAATGAAGATTCATTTATTAACTAAATATAGAATGAACTATGTCAGAATTAATAATACCTAATTTGTCTCTGATGAAACTTTTTTTTACAAACTAAAATAATTCAAATTAAGTTTGTGTTTGTTCTAAACTAAGGGGCAGCTGAAGGGTAAATCAAGCCTCTTGCTGCAGTTATTCTGAGGATTAATCAGAATTTAATCTTATTTTTTATTTCTAAGTGAGTCGTTGCCACAAGCAAAGGAGTTTGAGCTTGGTGTCTTTTTCATGAGTGACAATAGGATGGATTGATCAGGGCTCTGTTCACATAATGAGCACCTTCCTGGACCTCCTATCTCCAAGACTCAACCTTTGATAAGTGCTACAAAAAAGACGGATGAATAACTCTAATTATGACCATTTTCCCTTTTGATAAAAATCCTTTTTTTGATACGATTGTGTTGAAATTAGATGTCGGTGCAGGTCATTTTATCACTTTAGGTTGCAGAAAAAGCTATGGGATAAAAAATGAGTTATTTAAAAATATATTGCAGCTCAAATCTAGTTGTTAGTAGTTGATTGCCCATAAGTACAGGTTGTCTTTTAGAACCTTCAGGTGAATAATACACAAAGAGGACACACGTGGAAGTGCAGAATATTACTTTATAGTGCAGATTTGAAAGCCAAACCCTTGTAAATTTTTAAACTTCAGAAATTAGATTTGCATAATTTGCATGACCATCTATTTAAAACAGGAAGGAGCTGCTTTGACTAAGATGAACGCACGCCTCTCTCTCTTTCCTTTTATCTCGCGCTCTAGCCGTCATTTACTGGGCTGAATTAATGAGAGATCAGTGGAAGGATGTTTACAAGATTAACAAATGCCTCAACACTTAGTTTGTGTAAATGAGTATCTCTGAGGGTCCGGGTTGTCCCAAAGGGTCTGTGAGGATTACACCAGCATGCAATTCACTGCTTTACACAACAGCAATCAACTGATTAGACACAATACCAGAAATATGTTGCATACGGAGTGTTTTTGGCTCAGGTGGAGCTGAATGTGTGATAGAAAACATTTACCATAAAGAATAAAGTTCTTATGTCCTGTCTGGTCTGCAGATCTATGAAAGCTTCCCATCATGAAGTAATGTTTTCTTCTTTTTTAAAGCATCATAATCACATTATAGTGGGAAAAAAAAATCACCAGCTTTTGGGAATCGCAGCTGCCTTACTTTTTCTGCTTCCGATGAAAAATCCTCCTCCTGTTCTTTTGTTCATCCTTTAAAGCTTCAGAGGCTAAAAAGTGACTTTTCTTAAGAACATTTTATACAAAATCTGCCACTTCAGTCTGTGACTGTGCTTGTAGGTAAAAGGAAGTTGGAAGATAATTCAGATTTATTCTCTTCTAGTGAAACATCCATACATTAGGAGTGATAGCCTTCAGTTAGCATTGTGGACACTTAAAGATGTTACAAATGCTTAAAGAAAATTAAGACATTCTTTGGGGAAAAAAGGTTGTAAAGCAGTAAAAAAAAAAAAAAGTCACTCATGGTGGGAGTTTTCTCTGCTGGCTGCAGCCTGATGGACCTCCACTGTCCATGCAGGCAAATGGACACACACATCCACAAAGTTTAACATGTTTTCCTCTTCCAGAATCACATAAACATGTGAACTAAAACATTCTCGATCATCAGCTTTTCTCAAGATGATGAGCATTCCCCAGAACCTGTAAGGAAACATCAACATGAATGAAAAATGGGAATATGAATCTTTACCCAATCTTAAACATTTTCATATCTTTGCATCAGCAATTGCATCTAAATTGGCTTTCAGCAGCTCTGGTGATGTTTGCATCTTTTTAATGGTTTCTCCAGAGCTTTTTTCTGTTTCAGTGGTTACTTTTGGAATTGCTCTCCACGCTTGGTTGGTAGCTGTGCAGCTTGAATGTTTATGGATTTATTTTATGGTAATTATAGCATTTTTGAAGTATTTTTCATGAAGAACCACGCCATTGTGATTGGACTGGCGGCCTGTCCAGGGTGTCCCCTGCTCTGTGACTTCTGGAGATAGACACCAGCTCCCTGTGACCCTTACTGGATGAAACGGTGAAGAAAATAGATGGATGGACAGATGGAGGTTGTGATTGGTGACCTGTGCAGTGTATTACACTACAAATCTTTTCTCCAGCCTTCCTGCAACTCTGAACAACATTAAACAAGTGCAGTAAATTAGTTGAGTCCTAAAATCTGGGAAACTTAAACCCTCTTTAATAACTGATAGATTTTTTTCTTCGTGGGCTCATTAAAAATGTCTTTAAGTGACTTGTTTGTCACCTTTCACACATGTTCCTGGTAATTGAATCCTGCATTAATTGAGAAATAAAAAAACACGTATAGCCCTTTTTAAAACCAAAATTATAACATGCTTTAAATCAAATAAAATGCAACAAAACACATGAAGTCAAAATCCAACTGAAAAATCAGATGGAAGAACAAAAACAATCAAAAACACTAATAATGTAAAAATTACTAATAAATCTTGGGTATTCCAGACAATGCAGCCCGTTTACTATCATTATAACTAAATAAATGAATTATGCTGATCATAAAAGGCTTTATTTTGTTTAAAATGTTTCTCAAAATTACCCTTTTCTTAACTTGCTTCTATTTTTAGCACAGATTGACTGTCTAGTAATGACTTAGTTGCCACTCCCACCCACACTCAGGCGGGTTTGCTCTTTTTCTGTCATCTTTTTTCATCAGCTTTGTCATTTTAGTGCATTTTTCCATAAAGATATTTTAAAAAATGCCCATTGTTCCCAACTTCATAAACTCTCCAGTATCCTGCAGACCCCACTGTCATCATAGCATGATAAAAAAAAAAGTGCCCTGAACACACAACATGTCCAGTAAACGACATCATGAGATGTTAACTAAATCCATGATGAAACATTAAGACACTCATGTTTGTGGTTTTGGCTCTGTGGTTTGCTGCAGCCAGCAGCTTCGTGAGCACATTTTTACACCAGTACCCCAAACAGTCACGTTTGATATGCTGCTTCTCTCCCCGTTACTCCGCTCCACCGCTGTACTGTAATTACTGCGCTTGGCAGACAGTCACGACACGTCGACAACAGACGAATTAGGGTGTGGGGAGAGGGATGGGATGGGGGTTTTCTGGGAAAATACCACAGATTTCTGTATAAGAGGAAGCCTTTCAGCTGAGACTGGAGGATGTAAATGTTTAAGGTTCATTTCGTATGTGTAGCTTTCTCTGTTCCTGATGTGATGCTGTAGTTTTCTTAGCAATAACTAACATTTTTAATTGGTATGTCTGACCAGGAAATATTACACCAGAGTAGAAGATATCTCATAATAGATGTCTCACTAATAAAGTTTGAACTCTTCGATGTGTTTACTGTGTGTAAACAAAGTAAAATAATGGAAAAAATAACCTGAACTGAACATAAGAATCATTAAAAGTGTTTATACTTTTGGATTTTGAAGTTTTTTCACAAATGAAATTCAGAGATTCGTTGTAAAAAGAAGCAATGACCAGTAGTGACTGAAAAAACATGTCTCAAATGTTATTAATGCATTGAATTTTGGTCATGTTTATGAAAATCTTTGCCACAATTCAATCTGCATGAGGACCATGAATAATCTTCTCAGCAAATACATCTAATAGTGTGAAAGAAAGGGTTGAAATGACTGGCAGTAAATGTCCTGTCTGTGTTAGTGAAAATAAAATAAAATAAAATAAAAGCGAATTTAGTCTTTTAGATAAAAAATGTATGGATAAGGTTTTGAGCACTTTCTGAAGTGAGTTATAATAATTAAACATTCTAAAATGACTTTTATATATATAAAATTTTAAAGATTTCAAGAATTTCATTATCCATTATTACACGATTTGAGATTCTTTGGATTCCAAAAATCAAATGCATTCAGTAAGTTTGTCTTTGAGTTCACATGCAAGCTAATATTTAGTTATGTAAATATAAAGAAATAAAATTAACACTGCTTCCCTCTCTGGGTTCATTTATTAGCTAAGTAGAAATTTATAAGAAAAAATCTAGAAATGTTTTTTTTTGTACAAACAGCAGGTTCTGTAAATAAAGAGATCTATCCATGTCATTATCATCTCACTCTTCAACATTCATTATCCCTGACAGTATGGGGGTTCATTTACTCCATGTGTCATGAATAACTTGAACATCTGTCTCCAGATCAGTTTTGAAGCAACATATGCTCAAATACAGTGACATCATCATGTAATTTCTAGTGAAATCAGACAATTTCTTTGCACAAGCTAAAAGCAGTCAAGATGTTTCAAATGTTTAATTCTTATTTTTGTCTTCATCATCATCCTCCCATACTGTTTTTCTCTCCGGGTCTAACTTGAAGTCTCATCAATCTTAGTGCCTTGTCAGCATTTTATTTAAATTTTAACATACATCGTTCCCTAGTTTCTGCTGGTCCACACTTTGGGCCAGTTCCAATTCTAACACCATGACATTTTTAAAGTAGCACGGTCAAATTGATCCTAATCAGATGATCAAATGAACATCAGTGGCTAATGAGCTGATTGTGGATTTAATAGAAAATAATTGACCAATTGGACTATTCGTCCTTGTGTTAAACTGCGTCATTTGTCTAAATAAGAGACTTTTGTGAACTCGGATGATAAATTGTAGTTGAAATAGAAAACAAGCACAAAAGAAACCAAACTATCCCTGCAGAAATCTTTGGCAAAAAAAAAAAAAAAAAAAAAATACATTTTTACCTTTTTTTGGTGTAAGAATGTGTCCCTTCCTGCATTTAAACTTAATGAACAGGATGTAGAGAAAAAACATCAGCATTAAATCAGCTTGATTAGATTTATGTTGCAAAGATCTTTCTCTGGTAGCAGCTGCCCTTTAGAAATGTTTATCTGTTATCTGTTATGAACTACCCTTTCGCCTTTGTTACCATTACTCACTGTGATAAGTCTAGGCTGGAGCTGAACTCTCTTCTTCCCAACCTTTATTCTTTGTTTATATTGGCGAGGATGAGGTGCAGTGGGAAAGGGAAAAGCTGCATGGACTGATTAGTGCAGAATCCCTCCTTAAGAATATGAAAATCTTCTTCTAGAATCATGTCTCTAAGGGGTTTGCTTGTTTTCTGTTGACATTCATACATTTAAAGCTCAGACCTGACTGACAAATGCATGAGATTTTGCATTTCTGCACCATGCTGAACAGAGTTTTTGTAGAATATTAATAAAAAACCATGGAGTTTTACTCAAAACTCACTGAATTAGGTATGCATTTCCTCAGTATATAAATAAATTAAATTGACATTTGTCTTGTGACAATATTGCACACTAAAAAGGACAAACCCTGTTTTCTCAGCGCATTTGATAACATTAATTGGAAGCTAGCATAGTGACATCCTTGACCTCCTCAGCATCCACAGCCAGTGTTTTAGGAGTGATTGTTGAGTGTGGTGATATAATGCACTGTTTGGTATGAAACAGGTCCTAATTGGCTGGCAGGCTTTATGAAATGTTCTCTGGGGAGCCCTGTTGAATATTAATAGGGAGGCTGCATCAAAGAATCTGCTGTCACTCCAGCAGAATCCCTGGAAACACTCAGATTAACGCACACTGTACATCTTCAACTTTCTGGGGTCAAGGAAAGCCTTCAAACAGTAAGAATAAATCCTGTAACCAGAAATGAAAGTGGCTAGATGAAAAAACAATCCAGTTTTTATGGAAACTTGCGTTATGTCTCACTATAAACCTATAGCTTTTATTGTTTGTGCCTTCTGTGTATTAGCTAGGCTATGTGTGTTTTTGAGTGTCATGAGGGGTAAAAGGAGAAGAACCACGTCTGCTTGCGGTGCAGCCCATGTGAATCGGATGGAGACAACAGCTACTGTAGAATATTGATATTGATTCAAAAGGCTTTTAGTGCATGGCTAATTTTCCATATGGGGCCTCTGCATGTGGCCCTGCAGCTGTGCACGGGTCAGGCAGTGTTTTGTTTACAGTGATTGACTAATTCCTTTAGGCTGGATGTGAATTTCTGTGTCAGAAGGTTTGGTATCTGTAGAAAAGCATCAACCCAGGAAAACATGTGAGTCATTGCTTTCAGCTTTTGACATTCTGGTCCATCACTTGGTAGAGCTCAGTTTGGTCCTCCTGTCTTATTGATGCATGCATTGCATGGGTTTGAATAAATACGTGGCGCCGGAGCTGCACTTACGACACGTCTGATCAACATGCATAAAACAGTTACATGATGCAGGAGAAGTTTCAAGTCCCTTACATGCAATTGAATGGATTATTAAAATATAAAGCTTCACCTCTGAGTATTTCAGGTTTTTACGTTTGTTTTTTCACAAAATTCTTGTTCAAAAACTTAAAAACAGCTTACTTGTAAACAGTAATTTGATTGTGAAAACACCACGGTTGTGTGACGGTGAGTAGGTGTGACTTTTAGGCCCACATTGTGCAGACTCTGGCTCAAAACAACATGTAAGTGCCTGCAAACAGGATATTTTTTCTTCACCTTTCAACAACGGAAGAAAGCAGAAATGCTTCGGCCATTTTTTTTTTACATCACAGCAGCAGAAACACCACAATGTTTTCTACCTGTGGTTAGTTTGGCTAAAAGGTTGGATAAAACTTGTTAGAGAAAGGATGAGATGAAGATGACATCAGAGACTTAATAAGTGAAGTTACTTCCTGTTAGTAAATTGGGGTTTAAGTATGATGTGCAGAAACAGGTGGATGACAGAGGCAGCCTTGTTGATGGTTAGGACTTAGCTCACAAAACCCCCCAAATTCCTCATATTTAATTTCACGTTGCATCGATTTTTGCATTCTCTATCAAAAAAACGAATTAAGCTTTTACACTTGATAGTTCAGAAAACTATTTCCAGCCCCCAAATAGTGCAGAACACCAGCAGAAGTCTAAAACCAAATGATCTCGCTGACACACCTCCACTTCTCAGGGTTAAGGTTTAAAAAGTTAATAACCTTGATTTTAAATTGACTTTGTAAAAGGATGGGATCGCGTTATGAGAGGAGGGGACGCTGTGAATGAAACGGGGGGTGGAATAGGGTTTTCAGAGAAATGAAGTGTTTGTGTGTGTGTGTGGGGGTGTGTGTGTGTGAATAAATCTGGCCCTGGGTGACTTCAGTTTGTGAGTGGCCGTGACATTTGCTTTACTAGGTGTAGAGGAGCGTGAAGCAGACTCTGATGGGGTCTGTGAACACTTATCACATTTACTCCAGGCCACGGGCTGGTGTGTCGGCGCTGGCTGTATGAAGTGTTCTCCTCCCTCTCTCCCACCCTCCGTCAGCCTCTCCCACCTCCCTTTTCTGTTCTCTCTGATAACTTCTCCTTCTTTTCTGTGCTCTCTCTCTCTCTCTCTGCTTCTTCCTTGGCTCACTGGCTGTTTCAGTCACTTTCTGTTTGACTTGTTCTGCTTCATGCTGCTCGAGTCAACAGCTCACCGTTACCTTTTCCACTCCCTGTACTTCCACCTGTCTCTCTTTGCTGCCATTTTTTTTTTTAGTTTGGATGCTTCAGTATGAAGAAGGTAGATAGTGCTTTACAGTGAATTTCAGTGGGGCTTGTTAATGTCCACATGCATAAGTCTGTGTCAGTGACTTTTACTGGTTGTTTCAGATGCACACACACACACACACACACACACACACACACACACACACACACACACACACACACACACACACACACACACACACACACACACACACACACACACACACATGTTGCATAGGATCCATGAAAACACAGCTCTGTACCATCATGAATTATTCACTTTGTTTTCACTGGACTGGAGCACAAGGAATGAGATGGGAGGGGGTGAGGTAAAAGAGATCTGAGCTGAGGAGAGGAGAGGAGAGCAGCGGCTCTTAGCTGAAGCAACAGGAGCTAGCCTCCTTATGATTCTAGTCCACTCGCGTTGTGTTACCAGGAAATGGGGCTAAGACAGAGAATGTGGGTTGCACTTTTAACCAATAAAATTCATGTATTTCTTGGAGGAAGCTTCTTATGACCTATATCACTCTACAACAACATTCATGAAGTAAAGGAGATGTATTTTGACTCAATTTGATTATAGCCATAGATGTTTTTGGTGCTGTGCCATCAATCCAATCTCATCTTACAAATCAGATTCAAGGTCCAATAGATAGGAACAGATACTTTATTGATCCCATTGGGGAAATAATTTCCCTGTATTTGATCCATCCCAGAGGAGCAGTGGGTTGTCATTTTTGTGCAGAGCCAAGGAGCTACTTTCAGGGTTCAGGATCTTGTAAAAGGATACTTAGACAAGTGGCCAGCAGGTGTTTGTACTCCCTCTCCAACACCCGTCCTTCCCACTTGATCTGCTCATCCAGCATCACCTACTTTCATTTTATTAGTGGCATACCCACATCTATACACCTAAAAGACTGCAGATTACTGTAGAGCCAGGATGTCACAGGGCTGCAACAGTTGAAAACTAGAAATTGTAAAAAAGATTATTAAAATATTTTGTTGGACACACATTGAATGGGACACTTTTGCGAGGAGTCACGTCATGTAATCGTGGGTCACGGAATTGCAAAGAAATTTTGACTGCTATGCAAATGTTCTTGTTGAAGTTCAGTCTAGAAATGTCTTAATATTTCACATTGTTTCCAGAGTCGTCTCACATTTCTTACACTTCTGAATGTAGTTTCCTTGACAACTCTGCAACTGAGAGGACTTTTTAAAAAAACTTTATGAAGTGCGAGGCTTTCTTACTCATAATTTGTCTCCAACTGTTATTTAGGGCCATGCATTAACATTCTGTTAATTGCATTAAACCCCTGAATCCTAAATTTTAACTAAAGCTACTACAGACTTAACATGGTCAACTAGTTTCAGACACAAGGGCCTTCATCAGGACAGCGAATAGGTCTGCTCACCTAATATAATGAGTCACAGCTGTGCCAACAGGAAGTCACATGATCAGTGCTAAAAAACATTTCAGTAATTCAATAATCATATAAGCTACAAAGGAATATTATAGACTATGAAAAGGACAGCAAAGCTATAAAAAGAAAGAATACATGTAAATCCCTAAAAAAAACATTATAAACATGATAATTATAAAAAAAGAAACAAGTCAATTTCTCCATTAAAACCAGGAGAGCATGTAGCTTTTAGTGCAAAACTGACACATTTCACCAAGTTAAGAGTTTAGTCACCAGTTTATAGTCTATTGTTTTGCTTTTCATTTTAAATACATGGATGTTCATAATGACTTAAAAAAAAGAAAACTTTACGTTAAATGGATTGTCTGGTAATCAAGAAGTGAATAGAGACGTTTTGTACCTAACTGGGTTTCTTTTTAGGTGATCATTTGTAAACACTTTTCCTTTCACACACAGATAAGAGAAGGATTTAGAAGCCTGTAAAAATTATAGTATAATACATTTCTGTAGACTGAGTAACTTGGAACATTATTCCCCAAGTACTTAATTTTTCTCCTCTTTTTTTTGAATAACTTAAAAAAAACTTTTCAAGTGCTTTTGCTCAAAGTGTTGATCTTTGTATGATGCAAGCAGGATGAAACCCTGCCTGGCTCTTCCTCATCTATCTCTGGAGTCATTATTGCTTATTGGCAAACCAACTTTACATGTTTTATCATTTTATTTCACTTCTAGCTAATTGATACTAGTCATTTAATAAAAGCATGCTGTCTCATAGTTATGTATTCTAAGTGTTTGCTTATAGAATGTGCTGTCAGTTGGACCAGTTCCTTAAGGGCAGAGAAACAGAATAAACTATCAGGGTTTAACTTTACCAGATTTCTCTGCCTTAAAAACATGATTGACTGAAGTAAAAAATAGAGTTACCTGGTAAATCCTCTAATGGGTTGCCTGTCATGCTCCCGCTTTACAGCTAATAGGATTACAGACTGTAAAGTGTCCTGCAGGTGGAGAGCACTCGCATGCAAGACTCAAGTGAAGAATCTCCATTTTCAATACGATCAATCTTCACAAATTTTTAAATTTATTTTTATAGCAAATGCCTGTCTACATACCGGTGAGAATTTTCTGCAGATATCTGAGGCTAATCAGGTTTAATCAGGCAATGATTTGGCTAAACGTATCATTCCAGGTGGTTCAACAGATGTGCTACAACTATAGGATCAAACTAAACAGTTAAAGAAGTGTTTCCTTTAGCATCCTAAACATCTTAGTAGTATTATCAAGATATATCGTGCATAATTTTTAACTTATTTAACAATGACAATTACAATTTTACAGTCTTTTGAAGTGCAAAGTGAAGAACTGGTGGACAAAGTCTTAAAAAATCATGAACTTAACTTTTGTCCTCTATTAGAAAGGGTCAGTCCAGAAGAACCACCTTGTGCTCAGATGGATGTGGTCTCTTCTTATCATGTGTGTGGATGTTTTTAATTGTATGAGGTTTAATGAGCAGAGTACAATTTTAAAAAAGTAAATATGTCACATATTCTCCTAGACGTTCTGTCCCACAACTTTTGCAGAACGTCTAGGAGCTTTGGCTGTTTTATTCTGTTTATTCAGTGTCTAAACGCATCACGTCAAGAAGGTTTTGTGTGGTGACACCATCTGCTGCACGGCTCCTAAACCTCCTCGTTATTGAAAACTCTCTTCTCATGTCTCATTTCAGTGCTTGCTTTAAATTCCATCTGATGAGGAAAAACCATGTCTTTAAAGCATTAAACTGAACAAATAAAAAACAACTTTTATTTTAGTTGCATATTGACAAATCTCATATATCACCATATATATATATATATGGCAGTGGCTGGATGTGCATTAGAGTATGGAAACTACCCACTTGAATGTGCAGGTCCAAACCCTCTCTGAGGTGTTCTGCTGCTTTTTGACTCTTAGTAGAAGTTGCATCACTTCCTGATGCCAAACACCAGCAGATGTGTGCAAATAACAACTGCCCTGTTTACTCCTTGTCTGCTTTTTTATCCTCTGTTGGACAGGCTGCTTAAAAAATGTGGAAGGATTGAATCCACTTCTCAAGGCATCACCGCTCCACTACTGACAAGCTTTTACTTTTTGAGATCTTATGTGGGTTTTAGCTGGGCAGCAGAGTTCTGGAAAGTGAAGTTTGAGATGTTAGCTTGCAGCTTTGAGGCCTTCAACCTCTGGTGAAATCCATATTTCTTCAGTGCCGATAAAATTCAAATACTTGGCTCTGAAAAGAAACTTTTTGTAGGTTTAGTCCTAATGTTGGAGAGAAGAGACAACAGCCAATGTAGCTTTTTAATATGTTCTGTTTTTTAATTGTAACAGATTATGTTTTGATGTGTAATTTTACAGTGTGTTTTATTTAGTTGTGATTTTTGTGATCTTTATAAAATCTGAAGTGTTTCCAGATGTCTACTTTCAAAAGTGTGTGTGTGTGTGTGTGTGTGTGTGTGTGTGTGTGTGTGTGTGTGTGTGTGTTTAATCACTTCACAATGAGGTTTCTAATTTTGTCACTCCACCACTCATCAGTGGAGTGCTGTTAAAGCTTTCTAATGCAACAACTTCTGATGTTTTTATTTATTCAGAATCTTTTCCCTGTATTTTTTTTGTTTATTTGAGGTCATAAATAAAAGCACACTCTCTTTAGGTTTTGTGACCGCGTCACTGCAGAATTGTTCACATATGCAGCAATATGGATTGCAGGGATTGAGAAATATTCACACCTTCTAGTGTGAATGAGGTCTGGTCGTCATTATCTGCCATTTGTCGACAGGTGAGAAATCTTGAAGAACGTCAATCTTGGCACCACCAGAGGTGTTTAGCCTCAAATAAGATCCAAACAGAAACCTGTGGAACTTTTATCAGTTAAATGTGAAAACCTGAGAGGTTTTATCTCACTGAGAACAAGAGAACAAGAGAAAAACAAAACAAAAACGGGGTGATTTAGCTTTTTAGCAGAATCCTCCTTAGTTAATATAAAATGCTGTTAAAGTTGAGGTACATGAGTGCTGGAGAATATTCTAATCCAACCCATTTTTTTTTTTAGTAAAGCACATTTAAACGGCCGAGCGATCAACCATGACTCAAATAATATTCTAAAAAGTAATCCTGAGGCTTGTCAGTCAAGGTCAATACATCATCCTATAATAGTGTTGAATAAACCAATGTGAGACATCCCACTCTCTTTTGTATATTTGTGGTCATTTTAACTTTTCTGAGTCTGGATTCCTATAGTCCATTGAGTGCAATAGACAGAACTCACTGATGTCATATTTTACTAAAAAAAGCAGAGCGTGTGCAAAGATAACTTCTAGCCATGCATTAAATCATACCTGCATGATTTACCTTAATTAATGCATTATTTATAGAGCAATGATTAAAAAGGGTGTTTGGTTGAAATCTTGATCAGCAACTTTAAGCTGCAGAACTTCACCTGATGACCAGGGAGGCTGTGGATCAGTGACACCATCACCCACAGATAATGTGCAACATGAAGGCCAAAGCCTGCACCGCATTGATTGAACAAACACCCCCCTCCCTCCCTCCCTCCCTCCCTCCCTCACCAATGCAAACTCACTTGTGCTGCCCTAATATGGCCACAGCATTGGTCCACTACAGCAACAGCATTAAATCATCATTAAAACATCAACATGTGCAGAGTTCATTAGCCACCAGCTGGAAAACACCTGCAGCTGCTTGTCAGAATCAATTAGTTTTGGTTTGAAAACATCTTTTTCTATATGAACTTTGCTTCACTTCCATGTATACTCAGTTCAGTCACATGTTACTTATGTCTGTTTTGTGTTCTCCCCCCTCTTCCTCTCTTGTTACCCCTCCTTTTTGCCCGTTCCCCGCATCCTCTCTCTCCCTCTCTCTTTTTCTTTCCCAGGCGAGTGATGCATGCTGCAAACGGTGTGTGCGTGTAGTGTGAGCAAGATCCACTGGTCCATGTGTGTGTGTGAGAGAGAGAGAGAGTGTGTGTGCAAAAAGAGAGAGACACACACACACACACACACACACACACACATAGATTGAGCCCCTAACACGGAGCATGCCTCTGCGTCCGGCAGCCGGCAAACATGAGCCACCCAGCTCTCCACGGCAGGACCAGCAGCAGCACACACACACACTCACACACCCTTACACACACGCAGCAAACGGCAGCCAGGGGGGCAGCACTGACAGCAGCAGCAGCTCCCAGGAAGAGGACAGCGGTGTTCCCGTTCCTCACGGTGTTCGGGCTTTCGGTCCCGGTGGAGAGTGCGGCTACAGCGCAGGAGCACCCATGGAGGAGCCGACAGGAAACACTGTGGTGATCCGCATCGGAATCCCAGACCTACAACAGACGGTAAGAGCGGCTCTGTTGCTGCTGCTGAAGAGTGTTAAAGAGGGGGTGGGGGGGCAGCCTCTCCCCCTGACTCAGTCTGCCTTCAACCTGCGCTCTCTGACTGATGATCGCCTCATTATTTCTTTCAAGCATCTCTCCTTTTCTCCTCTATCATTACCTGTTCTCTATCCATTTTTCTGCTTTCAGTATGTGCACTTCATAGCTATGCTGGCTGCTCCTAGGGACTCCACACCCCCTGCCTGCTCAGCTGGCTTCTCTCTAATAAAGCTACCTCTTTATTAACAGGCTGACTTTGACAGCTAGCCACTTAGGCTGAGAGTGAGAGAGAAAAGGCATCAGGGATTAGGGAGGATGATCTGCAGGAAGGAAAAAAATCTCGATTGTCACGAGCAATGACTAAAACTTTACCTGCCTCCTTATCTCTGCTGCTGCTCAGTGTCAGGACAGAATAAGATGACCAGTCCTGCATTCTTCTCTCTAAAGCTGCAGCCTTCGACTGTTTAGTATTGCATTGGGGAAACAAAAGGAAAAACATTAGACGGTGTGATTGATTGCATCCTTTCCTGTTTTCTAATTCACTATAAAGTATGCATTCCTCAACTAATTCACTGAGCAAAAAAAAAAAATCTCTCTTAAGTGTCTAATTGCTGCAGAAGGTGCTATAAATTAGGACGAACGTCCATTTAAATTAGTTATTTTTCATTTAATTTTTCACCAGAGCTGCTTTAATTCATAGAGATTCAGCAACAGCTATTTTGGGCAGCACACTGAAAAGCACTTTAATTAAAAGTTAATTCCTCAAAGGAACGCATATTGCTCTCCGTCTTTAATGCCAGAGGTCTAAACTTAAATTGTCACAGTTGAGAAATGTTGTAGTTTTTAGCTGTGGTGGCCATCTTGAATTGGGTTGACTCTATACGTTAATCAGCTGATTTACATCCAGTCTTCACTTTCTGAAGTTTTCATCCAGTGGTTGATGGGATATTTTGAGTTGAAACAGCTGATGGGATGTTTTAAGAAAAGATCATGTGATCAGTTTGTATGTGATTGCAATGACTTTATGCCACTCAAGATCTGTAAAACTGGGGCAGATTTCAGCTGTGAAGGAGCTGAATGAGAATTAGCTCCTCCCAGTTTTAGGCAATGTTTGAGTTTCTGTCTCAAGAGGAGGATTATGTTGGTTTCTTGTTTGAGTGACACTAAGTTAAAGCGAGAGATGGACCGATGGATCAGGACTTCTCTGCAGTAATGAGGGTGTTGCTCAGGTCGGTTTTGGTAAAGAATGAGCTGAAACAAAAGACAAAGCCCTCAGTTTACTGGTCCGTCTACATTCCAACCCTGACCTATGGTCCTATGTGGATCATGACCAATAGGAGCTGAAATGTTCTTCCTCCATTGAATCAGAAGCTACGTCACCTGAGGCTAGCTCAGAGTCAAGCTGCTCCTCTGCATCAACACGAGTCAATTGAGGTAACCCTAACCCAGATCGCCTCCCTCTGGAGGTTTTCCTGGAGAAAACCTGGAGGCAGAACTTGCTGGAAGGACTTTATGAACCCCCTTCTTTTCTAAAAGTTCCATTAAAATTGGTCCAGTGGTTGAAACAGATAGATATGGGCTGTGGTGTAGTATTTCTGTCTTAAAACTTTAGTTGTTGCTGTAAGCTCATTACAGTTTTACCACTAAAGTGTCTTGCAGGTTAAATGATGGTGAACAGAAACTGATTGTCTGGAGCGATAATAAAATGACAAAAGGAGGTAAATAAATATGTTGCCCTTTTCTGGCGTCACACTGAGCTCTAGTTGAACAGATTCTTGACCTGATGACTCTGTTGGTGTCGATGCTTTTCTTCTAAGTCATTAGCGGACATAGGATCACATTATAGCACTAGATCATGTGACCTACTGAAAGCAAGGTGAATCTTTTATTTAACCAAACACCTCCCATCTTCTGCTTCACATGCATCGTCGACTTATTGGTACTAGAACATTTGAACACATGCTCACTCCTTATGTTTGCTTCTCGTAGTCGGTTTGGTTGGAGTGTCCTTTGTGTTCCTTTAGCAGACATGGTGGGCGAAAAGCTGGTTTTGTGTTTTGTTATTGTTGATTACCTCATTGTTGCTGGCTGAAACGACCCATTGTGTCTTAGTGAGGCTCCTGCTCTGTGTGCCAGAAATAAAGATAGGAAATAAAAGGAGGGCAGTTGAAAAGAAAGCAGAGAATTCCCCAAAGGTGCTGCAGAATAGCCTTCTGTGAGCAAAATTGTTTTCCATTTAAGCTCAAAACACATGCACACACACATAAGTCCTAATCCTACTACTGGGGGACTTACCTTAATGTTCTTATGTAATGTGAAGATGTTCAATAGCTCATTAGCTCCACTCTCCAGAGTGACATTTTACCCAGTGAACTGACAAATGGTTGAAAAGGACATGAAATGAAATGTTGATGGACAAACAGAGCAAGCTCCTGAAAATCTGACAAATAAACACAGAGGCAGATGACAGATGGATGGATTCTGAGACTCTGAATCTTTTATAGAGCAGTCAAAAGTGACTTGTGTATACACTGAGCGAAAAGGAGATTACTTCAGAACAGTCTGCCTGAAGTAGGATTACATATCGCCTGCTGTGCTTCGAGCCTGGATGAGGGGAACCAGGCGTCACGCGTAGATCACGCTGGGCAACACTTTACCTTTACAGCAGGAAAGAATGGGGTAGCAGGGGCTCGTGTGGGGAGGAGTCAGTCTATAAAACGGCTTCGTCATCACGCCTTGTTTTTACTCTCTGACCCTGTACTTTACAGTAACTGCTGCAGCAGGTAGTGTTTCTGCCATATGAGACACGACTAGGATGTTGTTTTCAGTCCAAAGCCTTCAGATTGAAATGAAAACTGACTATTAGGATGGAGACTCGCAGACCCAAAAGACAAGACGTTTCCTGGTGGATAAACATTTGCATAAACATGTGTTTCTGACTTTCTTCCTCCCTAACCTCTGATAGGCGCTGCTCTGATGGGTACAAGGGTCATAAAAGAAGTGACGTGTTGATACAAAGATGTAAAGAAATCTGCCATTAAAAACATTTTAAAGTACATTTTTATAAAAACAGGGTCATGCATTTGGAAAATAGAAAGAACAAGTCATGAAATCAGCATGGCTGAGTTTGTGTTTACGATGAGCTGGAGCACATTTCCTGCAGTTCCTGTCCTAAACACCAGGCTTCACTGCAGAACAACAGCAGGAATGGCAGCAGAGGAAGAGTTTACAGGAAGTAAAGTCTTTATACACCAACATGATTTTGTGCAAAGAGTTGCCTGCAGTGTGTTTTGTGTAGCAGCAGCTGCTGCATCTTCTTTTTCCTTCATGATAATTCATCAGTCTACCTCTAGCCACAGGTTGGTCTGTGGTTCATGGAGTCATTTTTTATATTTTAATTCTAATAAATCTTAAATTTAAAGCACTCTCTGCTCTAAATGTATTCTTCTAACTTGGGGAAATGAGATAAAATATGGAATAAAAATGAATAAATCGTGGTGACCCCATGAGACAAGCCATACCTGGAATTAATTAGGAGAATGTAATAAACTCTGGTGTTGCTCAGTCTTTGATTTAATTCTAACAAATTATTGCATTTGGAGGAGGAAGAAACAGTATGGTTTCATTAGCTGTTGCTGAATCAGACTGCCGGTTATTTGTGAAGATTTTGCTTTTTCTTCCCAGATTGTTTATCATTCGTCATATTGTGCATCACCAGAGCTCTACTGCTATGATTGGAGCAAAGTAAGACAGCTTCCCAATACTGCTAATGGGTGTCATTCATCTCTCAACAGAAGATGTGCTGGTGGTGGTGGTGGGGTGGGTCACGGACATAAATAGTCTCTCTCCACCTGGTTTGATCCATTTTCATCATTTTTACTTCCTTTGATGCATTTTTTGGTCACAAATAATATTTTGCTGTCATATGTGGGATATGATGCTGTGATGATGGCAATTAGTCTGCAGGGTGAAAATCTTTAAAAAGTTTGAAAGACTTTTCCATGTCTGGTTGTTCTGTTGTGAATTTGGAGGAGTATCTTTCCTGTATATTTTCAGCACGTTGTTCACACTCAGGCTATAAATCCTTAAACTTTGTGCTGAACTTTGCACTTGATTAAGGTCATCAGTGTTTTTTGGTTCTGCTGTTGCGATATGTTCCAAATGTTTCCCATATGCTCTGCAAACGCAGCTCCCTTCACAAACAGCCTTGAGAGGTTATTTGAGTTGTTTATTTTCAGGTGCCATTTCACTGATGCACTCTTGGATGGCTCATGTTTCATTCATATTACAAGCCTTGACACCTATTAAGCTCCTCTCTCTCCAGCTAAAGGACTGTCTCTGGATGATGGATTTGGATAAAATTATGTTTAAATTGCAACGTTGTGACATTGTTGTGAAGCTCCTTTTGGCAATGACAAGACTCTATTTAATGTTACAGATTTTTTAAATGAGCTATTTACTGCTAACAAGAAAAACATTCATGGAATCTGCTCCTAGCGGGAAATAGGTCTCCATTAGTTTGGAGACAAGTTAGTTTAGCGGTGTTTAAACTTACAAGGAATGAGTTTTAATTCTTGTTTTTCTCAGGATGTCCTTGTGATTTGATCAGACGGTATCTATTAATAAAACACAAGCTGACATTCAGTGTTTAGTTCATGTGTTTGTAGAGTTGCTACAGTTTTTCAGGTCTTCCTCGATCTGGTGGGGTGGGATTCTGTCTGTTATGTCGCAATATTTTAAAATCCACTTTTATTTAGTGAATCAAGTTTTAATATAACACTAAAGTCTACTGCAGTGATTCTCAGGTGTAGTCTGTCTAATTCCATGAATAAAGAACAATAACCCTTATAGCTGTCCTCTCAGTTGATGTGCAGTCAAGCTGTGGAATTTAGAAACAAGAAGGATGTTGTGCAATTATTAAAGGGAGCAACATCGTGCACGTGTGTGGGAAAGTGCACAGAGTGCAACAAATTCATAACAACCACACGTCCACCTACCGACTGAACAGAAGAGGAAACTCATCAGAACATCGTTCAGTGATCCGTTATTTGAACAGCACATTTTTATAAACTGTAATGTTTTAGAGTAGTCATGATAAATATAATATAAAAACTAAATCACATTTTGATATTGAATTTAGAATAGAATAGAAAAGCCCTTTATTGTCCTTCAGTGGGGAAATTCAGATGCACCAGCAATGAGTTACAGGTAGAAAAAAAACAAGTTCACACAAGAACAAAAAGATACATGTAAATAAAAAACTAAAAGCAAAAAAGTCACGGCACAAAGAAATATGTAATAGTACTAGCATAGATACTAGTAGAACAATGTACAATCATCAAAAGTCATTACCAGATAAAGTCACAGAACTATCAGACTGAATAGGGTTACTGTTATGAGGGATGTGCATAAACACTGGTTGTGCATAAGAAACTGTGCAAATATAGCAGGATGTAAACACTTTAGTCAAGTTCAGATAAAATCACAGAACTATCAAACTGAATAGGGCTCTTATTATGAGGCATGTGCAATAGTTTTGTGCATAAAAACTGTGCAAATACAGCAGGGAGAGCAGGGAATTTGGTTAAATATGTTCACCAGATTAAAACAGCACAGCAACCAGGTTACTATTTGATGATGTCATAAATCAACAAAAGTCCATCCTGTGACCCTTTTATCCATTGATTATCATTTTTAAAATGAACGCCAGCTCTGACAGGTGTCTTAGTGTGATCTCTCCTGATAAAAACTGATAGGAGGAGGAAATTTGTCAAAGTTTTCTGGATTGGAAGCAGAGCTCTGATCCATTCAAAAGAAAATGCTAAGCTTCTAATAACTGGCTGTGGATCACTGAAGGTTTACAGTTATATACTTGACAGTTTGAATGTTGTCATCCTACGAGGAACCCCTCTACTATAAAGGGCCCGGTCTTGATTGATGAAACTTTAGATTTTAGTCTAAAAATATTGTCTTTTTAAATACTTTTCATTCTTATTTATTCTCTGATAACACTGATTTAATCTGCCAATAAATGTCAGAGATGTGAGGATTTTCCAAGCCAATCCTACAGGGATCAGTATCATGCAGATTCTACTATATCAGCATCTGTTTATAAAGAGGAAAAAAAATTAAATCTGCTCGTTTCTCCTGCCTAGGCCTGTTGATGCTGATTTTTACTGCTCTACTTAATGTCACGGCAGACTCTACCATATGTCACTGCATATGGGGCTGAAAATTACAGTGCATGGACATGAAACATGTTTTTTCCATAATGTGAAAGGCTCTAGTTTATCTTTTTTGGCATTAAATCCAGCCACTTACGCCACAAGAATATACATAATTCAGGATATTATGTTTATTATTCAGTTTTTATAAAACACGGTGATATCAGTTGGTTAGACCTGGAAATGTTGTGGAAATTGAACAAAATGTATTGTTTTTATTTTTTATAAAAGCTAAATGTCTTAGTGTTAGCAGATGAACAAGTCTAAACCTTTGGGTTTCACGGTGAACTGACTGTTGAACCTGGAGAATTTTGACACTCGCTGTGGATTTAAACACTTTTAGTCGCTGAGAAGAATTGAAATTCTGCTTTTACTCATTGTTAGCAAACTTCAGATGAAAACAAGATAATATCCTTGTCAGCCTGGCCTTTGATTCACACTCTTACATGGATTTTCTTCTTTCTTTTTTCATCACAAGAGACATAGTTTAAAAAAAATATTGGATTTGTTCTGTTGTGAAAGAAAGAGAGAATACATGGTGTTCCAAATAAGAACTCTCTTATGTTTCTTTATGTCTCACATCTGCACATTACTGACCTGCCTTTGTTGAATTTGGGTGATTCTGATTGATCTCAAATAACTAATGAATAAAAAAAAAAAAACAGAAGTAATGTGTGATTTTTTTTATTGCTGCTTGGATATTGAAGCATGCAGAGACTGAAAATTAAAAAAATCTGATTTTTGAGTTTCAGATTGGCCCATCGTGCTGAATACTGACCGATTCAGATCGCCAGACAATTTTCTGGTGCTTCTCCAATTCAAGCGGTGATGTCCAATCAGAACAGTTTCCTGCTCATTTGTGATATTTTATCATTTTATCCATTAGAAAACAAACACATCATGTTGAAACAAAGAGAAACGAAGCCAGCGTCGGGATACGATCCAACCAGTTGGTGCAGCACTCACTGCTGTGCCAATTAGCCGGATCCTGAAGGCCGTTTGGAAATCAGCACAAACCGGTTGGATCAATAAGTATTGCTAATATACTTGGCTTGGCTGTGATTTTATGTGGGGGAGAAAAAATGAGCACAGATTGAATATGGGGCCGTCGTGGGGTTCAACAACTGATGGAAGTGAAGGCAGTTTATTCCCAGGAGCAAACATAAAAGCATTAGTCGCCAATTAGCCAGAGAAACATGGGGTGAGTTCAAACGAAAACAAACGATTGTTCCTACAACAGCAAACATGTTTGACTATTCAGTGCTGGTTATGAGGAAATGACATGAAGACTGTAATAAAAAACCAACAATCCATCAAATGCCAAATTCCTCATGACATACAGCATCCAGTGAGATTTATACCGTCTATATGAAACAATAAGTAACTCACTGCTAGCGTACCTCAAACATACATTTAATATAGGCTGGAATTATTGTTTTGGGCCAGTTTGACAACAGTGCATATGCAGTGGTTTGCAATAAAAGGAGGTGTCAGAAGGTCAGTTTGCTGTTGGTGGACTGTATATAATGTCAGTGCTGCAGCAGAGTGTTTTATTTTTTATCTTTTTGAGACTTACACGTGCTTTTTTTCTGAGTCGGTGGTGCGTGAACTTTTCATATAAAAACAAAAGGATCTCAGGCCCATGGTGCATCACTTAAAAGATGTCAAACCAGTGCAGTCTCACGAGTCAAAAAAAAGAAAAGAAAACAACCTCTCACAGCAATCAAGGTTACTCCTGGGTCAGTAACATGGGAGATGGAGGGGAAATCTGCAGGTTTTTTACATGAATAAATATATATTTTTAGTTAAAACTTGCACAACCTCATAGCACCATTAAAATGCAAACAAAAACATCATGAGTACCAGTGAAAATCTTCACTTTTGGGTCGGTTTCACTCAGTTTTTGCTTTGCAGAAGCCATGATTCATAACCGATTCTGTTGTAATGTGCACAGGTCTGAGCTGCTCTGCATGCATTTGATCAAAGTAAGAATCTGTCCAGTGCACAGTGAAGCCAATAGTGGTCACATCAGATAAATTACACTACAGGTGGTGCCAAACTCTTTTTGTATAGCTTCAGTAGCATGGTGTCAGGCTTGTTGTGCAAGAGACGGGCTTGTCTGGGATCCAACAAATGACGATAAGCCATATTGTCAACCACAGCGATGAGCTTGTCGTAAAGAGTGATACATTTAATCACTCTTTCTTTAATCCCTTTTAGTCTTATTGCTGTCTGCCGGTAACTCGACTCTTCTCGTCAAAGTGGGCCGCGACTCGTTTTGAGAAGTTGAAATCTGATTTGTAGCTTCAGTTAACGGGAGAGAAAAGTCGAGGTGCTGCTAGAAACATTGTCTTTAACAAAACCTTATTTCCAGCTCATTATATCCAACAAACTCTTTCAGTTCTAGGTGTAGTTTGAGTTTTGAATAAAGCTACTTCACTGAAATTCTCAAACTAAAGACAGTACGTAAGGTTTTAACCTCATATTTTTAGATTAAAGATCAACACACAAGTATTATTTTGTGATGGTTATACATCAAGGAACAGCGATTTGTGATTTGAGCAGCAAACTTTCATTTTCAAGCCCTGAAAGAAGCAGGAGGTGTACCGAAAAATCCTGATCCTTATTAGGATTGATCAGATTGATTCAGTAGTTTGATCAAATTCAATAAAGACGTTCAATAAACACAAGTAAAAGTTTGAATAGAAGCACGATATTTTGGATTATTCTTCTGAATATGCAGTTATTACCTCGTTTTACTTCAATAGCATACATTTTCTTCTCTCTTTTGCATGAACTCTGTTATTTGGTTTGGCCCAGACTCTCCTTTCAGTCCCAGCTCTCCCTGTTTCTGGTCTGTCTGACAGTTCAACATACGTACAGCACATTCATGGTCAGATTGACACTTATTGTTGTATCGGTGATCGTTCTGTAATGTTGCTATTTTAAGCGTCGTTCATAAAGACAGGAGGGAACAAGATGTGGCTAGCATAATTCAACCTCCATCTGGTCCAAACACCCATCAAGGCATAGGGAGAGAGACGGGGTGAGAGAGAGCTGCCACCCTTTTGTATCATGCCATTCTCTTTATTTTCATCTTATTTCACACTCATACTTGTTCCTCTCTGGATTCGCTCCATTTGTCCGAAAAGGTCCGGCCCACAGAGAGGGAAAAGAAGGGAGAAAGGGGACAGGAGTGCAGCAAGTGTAATCTAATTCTCTTTTATATCTGAGAGCATGATGGGTGACAAGAGAATGTTTTAGGTTCATACACGCCTGGTGTCATAAAAAACCAGAAACCCTGTCAAAATCACTGATTCAGACGTCTTCACAGTCAGTGAACAAAATATCAAAATGTCACTCGATCTGTTAGCAGTGTCTTTATGTCTGTTTATGTTGGAATTTTTATTTTAGAAAAATTAATAAAAACTTTTTTTTTGTTTGTTTCTCGATCTGCGCTCAACTTTTGAACGTTGCCTTTAGTTAGTGATCCCTTTTCATAACAAACCCTTTTATTTGAGCAAAAATTGTTTAAAAAACACTGATTTTATACAAAGTAAAAAAAAAAATTAAGTTTATTAACTTCTACGTAGCAGATTTTAGTGTCTCAGCTGGATGTTTCCAAGAGACAATCCGAGTTTTGCAGAATAAGAGTTTTTTTTAGTTAATATCCAGACAGTGTTTTATTCATTACTTTCTTGTATCCCAAAGCAATTATCTTTTTTTAATCCCCGAATGTTTTATTAAATGTTATGTTTATTTAATAGGGTTAAAATATTGTGTTCATTAAAAAAAACTTGATTAAATAAAATGATTTTATACAGATAGAGCTTTTTTTTTGCAGAATGGCATAAATGTGAGTTATTGTCATTATTAACCTTCACAAGAGGAACCCTAATTTAAAAAAAATGAAACTTTGTCTTCAGCTCAACATACAGTAGCTGCTATTTCTCCTCCCTCTGTTATTTTCCTCTTTATTATTTCTTCTTTCTGAGTTTATTCTGAAAAGCGTCTGGGGTATTTATTGAGACTAAGTCAGACTGACCCTTTGACACAGCTATATGATATATTAGTTTGTCCAGACAAAACACGTCTCTTCTCTTTAATATTGTATCTAGAGCACAGCAGATTTTCATATCTGATTACGTTTTTAACCACTAGATGTCTTGTGTGTGTTTAGTGCAAAAAAAAAAAAATCTAATTTGATCAGACTTCAGTTTTTAAATGATCTTCTAAAAGCCCACTCTAAGACTTTAGAATGTTTTTCTCCCAAATATAGAACAAATTAATAGATTAGTCTTTTACCTAATAACATTTCACTGTCCTAAAAACTGATTCTTGACTTTGTAAAGTATGTTAGCGCTGCAAAATCCCAAATAAAAAGAGTCAAATAAGAATCCCCCTAAACGTGTGTGTGCACCTGCCTTTTTGATGTAATGTGCGCCCGTCTCTATGATGGTTGTTGTCTCACCGGGCGGTGACTGACACTAACTGTAAACCTTTCTGGCACATTCGGTCCCACCTGTCAGCTGTAATCAAAAAGAGGACTTTAATCATTATTTGTTGTGTGTGCTAGCATGTGTCTTTGTCTGTTTATGCATAAAGAAACATAAAGTCTGAGTGTGACAGATGGAAAGTATGAGAATGAGAATTTGTCCTTGACCTATGTTGAATCGTTTTATGCGTATGGATGTAAGTTGACGTCATCTCTTCTGAAGTTTTTGTAGCATTTAATTTAATTGACAATATTCTGGTTGTGTTGTTTGCACTCGCTGCGTATCCATTTGAGTGGATTTAATTGAGCTGTATGTAAAATAGTTCTTCCTATAGCTAGTATGAGTAATCAGACACAGGAACATAATGTTGAAGCTAAAATGAGCACCCCCTAGTGGCTGGCTGCAGCATGAGTTTTGGTCTCAGACATTTTCCTAAATAAAATATAAAAATGCACCTCAAATAAACTTTTCAAGCATAATGTCATCATGCTATTAATTTTTCTAAATGTTATTTATTCTAATTCATTAGATTGTAATTGGTTATTTAACCTTGGAAAAACACCATTATTGTGGTGTCATTGTGGGAAATATATACATCTATATATATACATATATATACTATATATAATATATACATATACATATGCATCCACAGTAAAATGGCACTGATTTCCTCTTAGACAGCCAAATTGAAACCTTTTGAAAACAGCAATGTCACAACCCCACCCTGACTTACACCTCCTGTGCATCAGACACAATATCACCTTCTCCTTCTTGCTCTTTTATTCACCCAGTGCTCAAGCTGTATGGGCATGCTTGCGTTTCCTGCTTTTGTTGTATTACTTCAGCAATTTGGGTCATCTTTGGTGTTGTTGTGGACATTTCTAGAAATACCAAATATAAAAAAGATTGTTTTGGGGAAAAACAATATAGGTGATGGCATCAACTGTACTTAACAGCATTTTATCATAAAAATACATCATATAGTTTCCATTAGGGGTATGCAAAGCAGCCAGTATTTGTATCTGTATTTGTATTTGTTGAGGGCGAAAAAGTATTTGTATTTGAGTAAAATTCAACTAGACGTAAAAAGACTAGTTTATGTTATAGTGCAAGTATTCTTTAATTATCCATTATAATGATCATAGATAATGCAATATTTATTTTACAGTCTCTATTCTTATTTTCTATCTATATATATTTTATCCTTGTGTGAATCTGTTAGTTCTTGACTTGCCGTCACTTGGTGCACCTGAATTTCCCCACTGAGGGACGATAAAGGGTTTTCTATTCTATTCTATTCTATTCTATTCTATTCTATTCTATTCTATTCTATTCTATTCTATTCTATTCTATTCTATTCTATCCAGTACATGAATAAACAGCACAACACAGAATATTATGGCAACCTTTAAAAAGTGAAAGGAGTCAGAGAAAAGAAGAAATATGATCTGGTATCTAGAAAAATGTGGGTAAACAGTTGGGTCATGTACCTGAGGGGTACTCACGGGCCGGATTCAGCCACAGTCACATGTTTCTGACCCTCGAGGCGGACCTGCACGCCTCACCCTGCCTCTCCTATAGTCATCATTATAGGCTGAGGAGCAGCTGCTGTCCTTAAGTTTCCTATTCTGTCATTAATAAACCTGCTGCGTTTGTCCCAGTGCAGCAGGCTGGTCCAGGAGGCGTGTTATTATTATTTAAGTATTCGGAAAAACCCCGTTATTAGTTCCTTTCTGAATACCGTATTTGTATTCGGCTCCAGCTCTAGTTTCATCAAAGGAACAGTGAATCTCCAAAACTTTTTATGCCATATACTGTCTGTAGATTTTTAGAAGGTGAAGGGTCGTTTAAGGTGCAAACCTCTTTAATGAAATCCTCTCCCCTCGCTCAGTTAGAAATTTTAAATATCATCTTCTGTTATTACCAGAGGGATTTAAACATGATGAGTTTGACCTTTGATTTAGTGACTGACTCAATTATCCAGTGAGGTTTAGACAAAGATTATTGGGCACTTCGTGGTGTACTTCCACACGTTTGTTGTTTAAAGAGGGGAGACATATTGCTTTATGATCTAATGCCGGAGGGATCAAAACTGAAAGTTAGAAAATAAATAAGGCTTAGTAAATTTCCGATAGCGAGCAGCACACGAAGCAGTCGCGCTGTGCATCCTGTTCCACTGAAATGTTTGTTTTTGACAGAAGTGTTGATGTTTCTTCAAGGATTTAAAGAATGAAGTTTCTGGGCTGAGATTTCATCATCCTACTGTCTTCCCTCCTTGAGTTTCGGACTGTGGGTTTTGATGACAGAAGCGCTGTATGGATGGCTGTTTTTGCCGTAATCAATTTTCCCAGCAGGCAGAGGAGCGGGCAAAGGGAGAAGGCTGTGTTTTAGCTGCATGCCTCTTGGAAAACAGGAGATGAATGTTGTCCTTTCCCTAGAGAGAGGGAAGGGTTCTCATTAACACTTAATGGAGCCAACACCAATTAACGTAGCTTGCTGGTTTAGAACAAGAAAATTCTCTATAAAATTGACAGCCCCAGGTGGGTCACAGAAAGCAAAAGGAGCTGGAACACCTATCAGACACTAAATATGGACACATATATGAAAAGTCATTGTTAAATGGAGGAAACTGCCTCTTTCATGTGTTTATGTGTCAAGGCATAAAAAAAATCTGGTTCTTATCTGGTTTTAATGAATCTTTAGATGAGCAACAACCTGTGAAATATTCTAGTGAGTCGTTATGTTTTAATAAGCTTCACCAAAATAGAAAAGTGTGTGAAAAACTTAAGTATGATCTCACTGTTTTAATCAGGAGGGTCTTCAAATCCCCCACTGAAACGAGAGTGTTTGATGCTTAAAGAAAGTGAAAAGAATCATGTCAGAACCTGTTCGCACGAGAAATGTTAAAAGTTCACGACCCGACGCAGCATTTAATGATCAGCACCAACACAAGCAGTAAACAGTGCAGCGTTAGCCATAGCAACAGCAAATTACCAAGTGTTGTTTATAATTAAATGGGCTAAAAATGAATAGCATTAGCTGCTCAATGCTAACAGGTGCTAGAAATGCTAAGGAAGCTGGTTGACAGAACCACGCTAGAGATAATCACCAAGTAAACAAATAGCTTATTTATTTTAATGAACGCACAGCAGTGATTAGGCTTCGAGTGTGTCACATCTAAAGTGGTCCGGGTGGAAACGAGACCCGTTCCACCTTTCTGACAGAATGTGCCTTAAAGAGTGATTCCAAAGTCTGTTCTTCTTTCATTCTTTAACACAATAAAATCCTTCAAGCTTTATTATTGTCACATTGCCCATCCCTAACCTCAAAAGTAGAGAAAACTGCAAACAAAAGTCTTAAAACACTTTTTACTTAAAAATCTGCCAATGTGGTCAAATCACACAATTACAGGTGCAGAAAGTTTTCAGCTGTTACATTTCAGAAAATAACTGCTCCCAAAGCCAGAGTATTACTTATTTAGGTTTCTGAATAATTAATAATTATAGAAAAGTCTCATATGAATAAACTATGACTAACCTCTCCTTAAAAGAGAAGGAAAAATATCTTGTGTGGAAAAACAATAGTTTTGTCTTAAGAGAAAAAGGCATTATCAAGCTTTGCTTTTCAATTAGATAAATACAGCGAGAGCGACACGTTTAGCTCACTAAAAAGAGATTTAAAAAAATATTCCTCAAAAGCTCAAACAGCAAGCCTTATTGGATAGTTGGTAAATTTCACCAAGTTTCCTTGGCAACCAGCTGGGGTGCAGTGCTCTTTAATTCTCCCCAAAGGAACCGGTTGATGACATGCAAATTTAAGAAAACGAGTAAAGTGAAAGAAAGGCTGAATGGCATGAATAATACGTCCAATGAGACAGAAAGGTCTCCTTCATTAAAGCCGTTCAACATGTCTTCTTTAACATTTTAAATGCACTGTATGCAGACAGCCTTGTGCAGTTGCATGTGATGGATAAGATCCAGTATTACTGTCTGCTGATTCTGTACAACATGAAGGAACATCTTCAGTTCAGCTCCATATGCACATTGTGAGAAAGTTGCTTATAAAACTTACAGTGCTGTGAAAAGGACGGTATACTGTGGCATGTTTGTTGTTCCCTGGAGTGCACATTAATTAGGTGTAACAAAGTTTTATTTTTTATTACCACATATACTCCACCCTTCATCCCTGCAAACAGTGACTCTATAACCAAATTAAAGATGCCATCCCATTATATTGGGATTTTGCATAAGAAGCGAAAACAAGAGCTAGTATTGTTTGTAGGATGAATTCAGTCGTCTCTGCTCTGACGTCTGGTGGTGCTTTTGCTTCTGCATTGCTTTCCGGATGCAGCAGGTTGAACGCTCTTTGGCAGCGTTGGGTTTTTGGAATCCTTTGGGCACGGTGCAGACAGCTCACTGATATCATTACTGCCTCATATTTACTAATGCAGCTCCGGTTGGTTTAATCATCCGCTGCAGGGCCTTTCTTGTGTTGGGCCATGCACATCCCAAACCAATACCTAATCTCTTTAAAAGTGAAGATCCTGGCATGGGGTTTCACTCACTCTTTTATTATACTTTGATTAGAAGCTGAATATCATTTCCAACAAATCAACTCATGCATCTAAGACACACATAATGTGTATTTTTCATGTTTTCTTTATTCTTTAAACATGTATAGACATAATAATTCTAATTTGTTAAATGTTTCCTTCTTCTTTTGAGTCTTTATCTTTTTCACTTTATTATAACTGCTTCTCCTCTTGATATCATCAGTTTAGAATAGAATTACATAAAAGGATCAAACTGGTAATTCACTTGATGTTTCTGTAGTATACCATTTAAACATGGACCTGCACTGCTTTCTATTATGTACTTATCTGCAGACCAATAGTTGAAAAATGTCATTGCTCAGATCTTTTACAATTTACACAATTGTTGTCATATGCTTGGAAAACAGATGTCAAAACCCTTTTTACAAACACACGCCTTTATTCTGCTCTATTTTCTGTGATGACATCCCACTTTATCACAAATTAGACCCAACTAGTCGCATCAGATGTGCAGCACGGATCATGCTCTGTTGTTCATAATTAGAAAAAGCGAGAAAGTCACTGCTCAGCGTTTTGTTTTAGTGGACAGAGTGTGAGCAGTGTGTGTTCACTTTGTGCATTTCAAGGTGTCTGACTCATGTTATCAACCCATTAATCCATGGTAATTAAATCAATGCCTTCTTTATTTTTGCCTCTTTGTCTCTGTGGTCTCGGATGTAATGGTTCAACTCCAAACTCTTTAGTTGGAAGTTCACTTTACGATATGTCCAAAATAATTAAAGACTCTTGATTGGTTTGGAGTCACAGTTAAAGATGACGATAAATAGAGGTTTCTTTGTGTTTTGAAATGATAAGAAAAACATCAAACTGCATGTCGGGAGCTCAGATGTAGCACGTAATTATAAAAACGAGGTCAGGCTCTCATTTCTGCTGCCGACATGTGTGGATGCTGAGTGAGATACAAATGGAGACGTGATGTGTTTACATTAGTTGGTTCACGGCCAGATGTGGCCTCGTGATGCGTTGCATTGTTCTGTGGATGAATTGTCAGAAGCAGTGGTGGACGAATAAAGCAGCTGTACCACTATAATGACCTACTGTATGATAAGGGGTGCATACTTTGGCATTTTGAATAAAGCTGATAATAAGAAGAAGTTTTGCTCCATCATAAGAAGTAAAAATAAGTAAGAAAACACTTCTTCACTCTAAATAAATCATGACGTGATGTAATATGTTACAGGTTCTTGTTTGTCCGAGGTTTTGTTTGTTTAATTTAAAGACCTGGTGACAAATTACTATGTAGAACAGATCACAGATATTATCTGATCCAAGGTCAAGATGCTCTGATAGGGTCCTAGTTCTGAATAGACTGACATCCTTCTATGTATACTGATAACTCTGACCGTATAAATACTTTCTGTCACTATCCGAGGCCAGACATCTACTGCTGCAGTGTCTTATTTCCTAGAATAATAATTTGCTCAACAGCTTTCTTTATTATTAAGTTATTATAAAAACAGAAAAAATGGGTCATTCTTTCTCCCCTACTGCTTCTACCATAACAGAGTAGACATGTTTTTTATGTCCTGATATATAAAACTGTCTAATTGAAATAAAGCATATTTTCTGTTACCATGACTGTAGAAACCATCAGCATTGTGTCTAGGTTAGAAATGTAAACCTGTTCTTATTGATTCATGGAGGCACACATGCAGCTTTGGGATTAAATACATCCGTTTATTACATATTTGTATAAAAATTTAAATACATTTAAAGGTTCCATAGGGAATTTGGTAAACAATGTAGCTTAAAACTTTTTTCTTCATGTCTCTTAATAACATTCTAACATAGTATAGCTATAAATATATTGTGGCAATTAAAAAACCTCCAAAATAAATCAATAAAGTGGTTGTCCTGCAGTTCACTGAAAACCTCAGCCAATCATACGTTTCGGACCGAAAGTACGTAACTATTGGACAATCCGGCTGTCTGTCTCACCAAAGCGCCGCACTTCCGCATTCCCTTGGATCCTCCATTTATTGCGTGCTGGAGCATTTTTCAGCAGAACATTCTGAAAGTGAGAGAAAGACAGAAACAGTCGGCTGTTAGCGCTTCAATTTTAGGAAAAAATACCAGAGTCCCAAAGAGAAAAACACCTTTCCAGCTAGCAGAAAACAAAAAACATTTTGGACATAGAACGAGGGAAACCTGGGGAAACATTTCAACGGCTGGTGTTTTGCGCTTTATTGTTACTGTGGCAATGTGCGGTCCCATGTCCGGGGGAGTCATGGCAAAATGTATCTCTTGTTGACGCTTTATTCGGTGTGCAGCTCTTCTTCTGCTGCCATATTTAGTTGTATTCTTTTCCCATTTGTGCCATTTCACCTGAAATTGTTCTCCAGCCTGATCGTGTGGATCAGAAGGAAAACTGAAAAAAGTAAAATGTAGATTTTTGTATTTAAAGTACAGAAATTGCATATTATGTCCCGCTGTGAAGTCACTGTAAAAGTGTTAACCTATTTTAATTATTTCATAAAAACTATGTGCTAGACCTCATTATTGTGTATTGTTTGACAGGTTTTCAAAAAGTGTTTTGTGATTTTCAAAACGAGACGCGTTTGTGAGCTGACATTTTTAACGAGGTAGTTTAAAATTAGTCCAATTAACTGGCATAGAATGCTTTCATTGCTTAGTCATTTAGGTTTGCATTGAATATCACTCTGCTGAATTAAAACTCACATTAAATCACATTGTATTGTGATTAGGGGCTGAATTGAATTACAGCCCCAGTGTAACTTATGACTTGTCACTAGATTCAGGTGATATGTGTTGCTTATGAATTTTGACCCATTTTTAATGTTTTGCTCTCTTTTTTTTGCTGAAACTTTCCCACTAATATTTAGTTTTTTGGGGGGAGGGGACTGCAGGAAAGCAGCTAGTTGCTAACCCAGTGCTTCTTTCCTGCACCTATGGTGGTGAAACATTCACTTATTATTTCTCTGAACCCAAGGGCAAAAAGAGAAAAAAAAACACCAAGCAGCACAAAGCCAGGGGAGGACTGGAGCTTTTCATTCAGGGTGACAAATAAAATCTAACGTTTCCATATTTTAATTAGGAAGCAGGAAAAGCTTTGCACTAATGCTGTTTGACTGAACTTTCTTATTAAACTCACTGTCTAAATGATCTAGTTTAGACGGGACCAAACACATGTTAGCGATACTAATGATCTGTGTTACTCCATCCCTTCGGGGCATATAGGACTCTTTACTCTCCCCACATACACCAGGCTCAGCAGTGTTAATTAGTGCATATGTCATCTGGGCAGCGACAGCCAGAGGTCTTGGGAGATGAAGACAGGGCTCTGGGAGAGAGTCATCATCCTCCATCATCTCAGCACTGCTCTCTACTTCTTTCACTTTACTTCACTCCTCCACCACGTTGCACTCGTCTTTCCCTTCTCCGTCGATGCATCACTTTGTGCTAAAAGGCAACAACAATGCCTTGTCTCTTTCTATTGAGACTGGATGCCATCTGTGCCTTTAGAGATACTGCAGTCATGCCCCGCTCCATGCATCATTCTTGCTTGCATAATCACAAACAGAGGCACACAAACAGTTTGTCTTAATTAGTGAGGCACTTTTGGACCGTCCGTTGCATTCAGATTTGGAGTGATGTAACTTGTGTTTGTTTATACTTAGTCAGACTGTTAGCATTTGCTTGAACCTGTCTGTAGTGCAGATTCTGGTCCTACTGAGGCACTATCCTCTGTGTTTTAGATGTTTCCTTGTTCCAACACATTCAGGAATGATTTTCAGGCATCTGCAGAACTTGGGATCATTCTACTTTAATGTGTATTTGAGCAGGGAATCAACTAAAACATGCAGCATGGAGGCCCTGGAGGGCCCTGCAGGACCAATGTTGTATTTGCGTTTTATTCTGTTCTCTTAGTCCCTCAAATCATAGCCTTTATCTGAGGGTTTCTAATGCATTTTGCCCTAAGTTGTAATAATGAATTCGGCTTCCATGAATAATTGCATTAAAGATGTTGATGATGCAAAATAGATAGCGTCAATATTTTTAGTTTATTTTATAATTTTTATGAGTTTAGTTTTCATTTTTTTAACACTTCAACAAAAAAAAAAAAGTGCACCTGTTTTCCTCCACACCACTAGTAGGTGCTGTGTCCATTTCAGCTTCTGTCACTGGTTGTCTCTGTCCAAACTGCAGTTTCTAATCTGTAATCTGTATATAAAAACTTAAACTTACATCTTATATTGTAATTTATAACACTTTTTTGTGGTTTATTGAATTCCAAAGTTATAATAGATTTGTAAAATCCACTAATTGATAAATTAATTGAGAGAATAAATAATATAAAAACTTGTTGTTAGAGGCAGCTCTAGTAAGCTAAATATTGAAGTCTCTTCTTAATGTGAAACTTTAAGCCAGATCTTTTTTTAGAGATAAGTTACCTCTAATAATTGCTGCTACTGTAACTATTACAATTAGTGTTAATAGAGGTAGACCATTAATTGGTTTACTGGTTTAATTGGCCGACTTTGCCACCTTTTCCATAATCACCATGCCTGTGTATACGGAGCTTCTGCTAAAACTGATGTAGTGCAGAAAATATAAATAAAGTGGCTTAGATTAACTCATATCAGTCAACCTCTAACTTAAATCTTTAGGTGTTTGTGCAGAATCAGCTGATTTTTATCCACTGCTGCTTTCCTTACAGGCTTTAATTCTCATCTCTTTAAATAAAGTGCCGTGCCCTCTTTACAGCATGCTGTATAATTCTAATAATACGTATTAATTTGTGGTTCTAAGTTGCACAAAGACGGATTAACATCTTTAAAACCCTGTTAACCTTCAAAAGCTCAGTGATCCGTAGCTGCGGTGCCTCTGATATGAAGATTGATTGTTATCACATAACCTTTTCTGTCTTTCCTCACACTTCTCATTGGTCATCGTCCTTCTGTTCTCCACAAGTGTAAACTACAGTCTTTTTTTTTTTCGAACCTATAATTTCTTGCCCAATCATCCTTCACTTAAGTTACCCAGACAAAGAGAGACCACAGCTTGGCCTCAGATGATAGAGTGTCAGAACCAGAGGGAGAGCGAGGAGAAGAATGTTATCCCCCAGGGTGTCTGATCTCAACCAGTGTGTGAATGAGTTTGACATGGAAGCACGCTGATAAAGACACGAGGCCACACCGGCTGCTCTTGTAAACAAACAGGGACACGACCAACACGTTCACTTTGGCAGAGAACTGTGATTTAGCAGCTTTTAAAATTCGCAGCCTGAATGTTGCTGCCAGACAAGTTTGTGTGGAATATTAAAGCAGCTCACATCCCTCCGTTTCCAACATATGCACATATCTCCTGCCTTATTTTTCTGCTCTAATATTCTGGTCATATATTAACCCTGCATGTCCTCTCGCCCCTCTGACTCGTCCTAGCTCTTTTTTATGAACTGTCACAATACCGAGATACGTTCAAGGACTTTGTTTTTGTTTGAATAAAAACAGCTACATTTGCTCAATGTAAAAATACTCAATTATGAATAATAAACCACCAGTGGTGCGCCTGCTTTGTATGGCCTTTTGTACACATTCTAGACATTATACGATGCTGTTAAATGATCACAGTGCTGCAAAAATGATTTGCGTCGTGCAGATTTCTTCCGTTTTATTAGCTTTTTTCATTTAATTGATTAAGAATAAAGATTAAGATTAAACCTGGACCTATATCCTTAAATTACTTGTGAATATAAATAAAATATCCATCCATCCATCCATCCATTTTCTGTAGCCGCTTGGTCCTCCACAGAGGGTCGCGGGGGGAGCTGGTGCCTATCTCCAGCGGTCAAGGGGCGAGAGGCGGGGGACACCCTGGATGGGTCGCCAGTCCATCGCAGGGCCACACAGAGACGAACGAGACAAACAACCACACACCCACTCACACCTAAGGACAATTTACCAGCCCAATCAGCCTGACAGTCATGTCTTTGGACTGTGGGAGGAAACCGGAGTACCCGGAGGAAACCCACGCACGCACGGGGAGAACATGCAAGCTCCACGCAGAGAGGCCGCAGAGCCGGGATGCGAACCCACGACCTCCTTGCTGCGAGGCAACAGTGCTAACCAACTGCGCCACCATGCAGCCCTAAATAAAATATAATATAAATAAATCTGTGAATGGGATGTTATACAGGAACAGTGTTTCAATTTTGACCCAAAACTGACTGAAACTTTTTTTTTTTAATTTGGTCATCGTAGATTGTGGTCTGTAAAAACAGGTTGGAGCGTTCTACAGCAGGAGGGTGTAGCTACACATGGTTGAACATGGCACACTAGATTAGATGATCATAAGTGGATTACAATCAGGATTTACCCAAGCTGACACATGTGCACACTCACATGCAATCACTGGGTTTTGTAGCATCGAGTCTCTTTGCTCTGTATGTTCTGTAATTTAGCAAAAAAAACAAACCCAGATAAATACCATCAAACTGACTCAGAAGACAACATTTTAAGTGTTTTTTTTGCATTTTGATGGGAGAAAGATGTTTTATAATGTTGTTTTTCTTGTTGTATGTTGAGATGTTGTCACATGGAGCATAACAGTAATTCAGCATCACCTCAGGCTGAAGCAGTAATTAACTCTGCATTGTGAGAACAGCAGCTGCTTGCTCATGTTGTTTTAAGCTAATGGTGGTTGTGTTACTCATTCACATCCTTAGTCCTTCATTAATACACTACTCAAAAATCTAAAGCGGTAGCTCAGTAGGATGTTTGTCTTGCAACTGGGAGGTTGTCGGTTGGATTCCTGCTCTGGCTGGGTCACTTTCTTGTTGTGTTCTTGTGCAAGACACTTCACCCTCGTTGTCTGTTGGAGAATTAAGTGGTGTCTGTGTATTGTTGCCTTGCTTCTGGGGCTAAAGTGTAGCCCGCTCCCATCATTTAATGACCGTAAAGCATTTTGTAGTCCATGATTTAGAAAAGCTCCATACAAATGCGATATTTCTTGTTTTTCTTTCTTTCCAGAGGACAGGAGGTCATCAGGCCACCCTCATGAAGTCTGTGTCCAATGTTCTGGTCAGACATTCATGCCACTGGCCCTCTGGAGGTTACTTTGTCGAGCGTTGGCATCATTTGTCCTGTTCGTCTTTGCACAAAGGAGCAGAAATACCAGTGCTGCTGGGTTAAGGATCATCACCAGCCCTGTCCAACTCTCCTGTCTCCTAGAATCTCCTCCATGCTCTTTGTCATGTGTCTTCATAGAGTTGGACTGCCTGTATAACCTCTGTGGGTCCAGTTATCACCTCATACGATCAGTAGTGAAACTGATCCTAGTCAAAACTACTGAAAGCATTCAGAAAAAGATGAGGAGAGATACAGTTTCTGTGGCCTCCACCTGCAAAACCGTTCCTGTTTTTGTGGCCATCTCATTTTTGCTTCTTCGTCTCACCTGTTGTTAATTCCATTAACACCAGAACAGCTGACACTGATTAAGTTACTGACCAGATCGATATTGTAGAAGTTTAACTGACTTGATTCCTTACCCTGATTTTTTTTTTAAAAAGTGTTCCTTTAGTTCTTTGGAGCGCTGTTGGAGCTTCTCCTCCTCAGTTGTCTTGGAGAATTTTCTCCACAAAGTTTAGTTCTCTTTTGCTGCAGCCTCCTCTCTCTGGTGTGCTGGAAGGAGTTTTACTTGACTTCAAAGGTTCCACTCTGTTGTAAATAACTGGATTTTTTTTTTTTTACCCTTTTCAAAGACAAAACTGTTACTCAAAAATATAACTGGCAGACTAAACTAGTTCAAGAAAATATATGATTTGGTTGCAGACGTATCAGATTAACCCTAACATAAAAACTCATCCTGGCAGGTTTATAGGATTACTCATTGAAACACTATTCAGAGCTCACATTTTAAGGCAACTGCAGGGACTGAATTGCATCAGCAGGTGTCAGATTTTTACTGATTAATGGTTAATATAACTTATGATAGAATAAATGAAGAAACCAACATTACTTCTGTCACAGTTTAACTAGCAGATAAGGGCTGCTACAGACACAGTTATTTGAATAATATTCACTTTTTCACATTGTAACTGTTTGGTGTCAAAATTGAAATAATAATACAGATTAGATTATTGCACTTTAATGTGAAAATCAAACCTTTTTTTTTTTTTCTATGGGAGTCTCTAGAATATGTCATCCACAAATGTGTGAAACATTTTTTTTATTTTACATTTTTTGCCCAAATCTTTCTTTAAGCACATTCAATTTTTTTTTATATTTACAGAAATTTTGATGAATGTTAAATGAACAAAGCAAACCGCTAACTTGACACAGATGCTTTTTTAAAATTTGCTACAACAATTACACTGATCTGTGAGCACACAGATGACTTTTTTTTGCAATAAATTACATTTTAACCTTGTAAAACTTCCTCTTGTATTAACAGGGCTTTTATTTTAGAAGATGTGCATGCAAAATAAAAGACCAGAGTAACTCAGAGTGGTTCACAGTGAAAGAATCAACTGATGTGGGATGAATTACATCCAGTACAACATTTTAAGAACAGCACGATCATTTCATTATTTAACCAGGAGTGATCAGACTTTCATTTATCCTCTCATTCTGTTATTGAGGTAAAGATAGGTACCCCCCCCCCCCCCCCCCCCCCCCCCCCCCCC